>WNWK01002049.1:134244-201672 GCA_009830355.1 Cherax destructor
ACAGCTACTTCACCAGGCAGGGGTCTAGTGACTCTCAAGCTGGTCCTAGTGGCATTAAAAGACCAAGAAGGAAGTAACCCCAGAGAGGGACTTGTCACCTGAAGTCCTTTTGAGGGGGATTCCCTTCCAACCACTAACACCTGCTCCAATCATCATCTATACTATCTTCCAGATGCCTGCAAGTCTCTTCAATAAAGGTAAGTAAATGTTATTTATTTTTATTTTGAGTGATTATTTTTGTGGAACGAATTAATTGTATTTACATTATTTCTTATGGGAAATAAGGTTTCAGATAACGAAAGATTCAGATTAAGAAAGAGCTCCTGGAACGGATTAATTTCGTTAACCGAGGGTCCACTGTACAGTAAAACTTCTTATTAACAGAGTTCAACAATTTCAGACAAAAAAAATTGGTTGGACAAACACACTAATTACCAGACAAAATGGACAAAAGTCTGCAATTCCGTATTATGTCTGTAGCAACAGTCTGTAGCTGTTTCTTGAAGTATCAGGCCAAGTCCGCTAACTCCACCATTTGTCTGGTAAGGACCAAAGCAGCCATGTCCAGAACCTGTATGTTTGCATTGTTCCCCAAGCCGTAGGCCTCCAGTGCCAGTTTACTGTCTGTGCTCACTCACACATACACTCATCATTCAGCCCATAATTTTCCATGTATTTAGAGAATTGTGCAAATTGACATACAGTGGACCCTCGTTTTTCGTAAGCATCAGAATTCATAATTTTCGCTAATTGTAATGTTTTTTCATCAAAATATTGACTCGCGAATCGTCGTTTGACTCGTAAATAGTCGTTCGTCCTGAATGCATATGAGCGGCCCGAGCGGCCCCACACACCATTCACAGTCAGTCTGCCATTGTTTATCAGCGAGTGAGCACGATCCCACGCGTTCATATGATACATTTCGTAATATTCCATTCGTTTTAGTGCTTGCAACTGCTAAATAAGCCACCATGGGCCCAAAGAAAGCTTCTAGTGCCAGCCCTTTGGTAAAGAATGTGAGAAACATGATAGAATTCAAGAAAAAGTTTGTAGAAAAATATGAAAGTGGTGGTGGTAGAGGGTGGTAGTGATGGTGGTAGAGGGTGGTAGTGATGGTGGTAGAGGGTGGTAGTGATGGTGGTAGAGGGTGGTAGTGATGGTGGTAGAGGGTGGTAGTGATGGTGGGTGGTAGGATGGTGGTGAGGTAGTGATGGTGGTAGAGGGTGGTAGTGATGGTGGTAGAGGGTGGTAGTGATGGTGGTAGAGGGTGGTAGTGATGGTGGTAGAGGGTGGTAGTGATGGTGGTAGAGGGTGGTAGTGATGGTGGTAGAGGGTGGTAGTGATGGTGGTAGAGGGTGGTAGTGATGGTGGTAGAGGGTGGTAGTGATGGTGGTAGAGGGTGGTAGTGATGGTGGTAGAGGTGGTAGTGATGGTGGTAGAGGGTGGTAGTGGTTGTGATGGTGGTAGTGATGGTGGTAGAGGGTGGTAGTGATGGTGGTAGAGGGTGGTAGTGATGGTGGTAGAGGGTGGTAGTGATGGTGGTAGAGGGTGGTAGTGATGGTGGTAGAGGGTGGTAGTGATGGTGGTAGAGGGTGGTAGTGATGGTGGTAGAGGGTGGTGGTTGTGATGGTGGTAGAGGTGGTAGTGATGGTGGTAGAGGGTGGTAGAGGTGTAGTGGTTGTGATGGTGGTAGAGGGTGGTAGTGATGGTGGTAGAGGGTGGTAGTGATGGTGGTAGAGGGTGGTAGTGATGGTGGTAGAGGGTGGTAGTGGTTGTGATGGTGGTAGAGGGTGGTAGTGGTTGTGATGGTGGTAGAGGGTGGTAGTGGTTGTGATGGTGGTAGAGGGTGGTAGTGATGGTGGTAGAGGGTGGTAGTGGTTGTGATGGTGGTAGAGGGTGGTAGTGGTTGTGAAGGTGGTAGAGGGTGGTAGTGGTTGTGATGGTGGTAGTAATGAAGATTTGTGCAATGTGGAGTAGGATGGAAAGATTTGTGGAGGAACATCACCCTAACAAAGCTGTTGCAAGCCATGTCAGCAACATGTACAATGACAATGTCTTGTCCCATTTTAGGGAAATTTTAAAGAGACGACAGAAACAGAGCTCTCTGGACAGATATTTAGTGCCACAGGTGTGCAGTGACTCTCAAGCTGGTCCTAGTGGCATTAAAAAACAAAGAAGGGAAGTAACCCCAGAAAAGGACTTGGTACCTGAAGTCTTTATGGAAGGGGATTCCCCTTCCAAACAGTAATTTCTCCATCCTCTCCCCTCCTCCTGTCTTCCATACACTAAGAAGAGTCTTCAATAAATGTAAGTGTCATGTTATTATTGTTTTATTCTTCATGTCTCATTGTTTTCTGTGTATGTAAATCTATATTTCATGTAAAAAAATTTTTTTTTAAATACTTTTGGGTGTCTGGAACAGATTAATTGGATTTACATTATTTCTTATGGGGAAAATGGTTTCGCAAATCGTCAATTTCGCCTTTAGTCACACTCTCTGGAACGGATTAATTACGAAAAACGAGGTCCACTGTATTAGTAAAGTGCAATTAACAATGGCTGCTAAAGCAAGTGGTGGTGCCTAGTGAAAACACGTGGTTCTCAGAAAACTATAACTTCTCAGCCATCTACATTATTTTCACTATTAAGAGCTTTACAGCTCCTCTGACTCTGAATAAAAGTTATTCTGAGCCATCACTTCTGATCACAGCAGTTTACATCCCATCTCTCCACCACAAAAACATAATAAAAATTACTGTAAATTATGCAGTATTAAAAAATTACCATACAATACAGAACTGTATTGTATACCTGTAGTATACAATACAGAACTGTATTGTATACTACAGGTTACAATACCCATATTCTTAGTGTCCTGTTGTCTCCTGCATCAATGAACCAAGTCTACTACTTCAGAAGACATCTGGATGATCATGAAATATTAATTTCAGAATTTGGGAGTTGTGAACAATCGGAATTATTGTACACCCCTTACCCCCTATTAGAGCATTAATGAAAGATTGTACTGTACATTTAAAACAAAAATAGTCATTTTTTTTTCAACACACCAGCTGTCTTCCACTTAGGCCGAGTGACCCAAAAAAGAAACATTTTAGATGTTACTCTAAACAGCTAATGTCTCAAACCCTTCCTTTAAAGAGAAGGCATTGTATTTCCCACCTCCAGGACTCAACTCCGGCTAACCAGAATCCCTTCACAAAATATTACCCTGAATCCCTTCACAAAATATTACCCTGAATCCCTTCACAAAATATTACCCTGAATCCCTTCACAAAATATTACCCTGAATCCCTTCACAAAATATTACCCTGAATCTCTTCACAAAATATTACCCTGAATCCTTTCACAAAATATTACCCTGAATCTCTTCACAAAATATTACCCTGCACATACACCAACAGCTCATCAGGTCCCAAAAACCATTCATCTCCATTCACTCTTAACATGCTCATACATGCCTGCTGCATGTCCTGGCCCATTCCACACAAAACCTCTTTCACCCCCTCCATCCTTTCCTAGAAGAGCCCCTACCCCTCCTCCCCTCCACTACCTATTTATACACCATCCAAGTCATTCTATTTTGCTCCATCCTCTCTAAATGTCCAAATCACCTCAATAACCCCTCTTCAGCCCTCTGAATAATACTTTTTGTAACTCCACACCTCCTCCTAATTTCCACACTACGAATTCTCTGCATAATATTTACACCACACATTGCCCTTAGACATGACATCTCCACTGCCTCCAGCCTCCTCCTCGCTGCAGCATTCACAACCCATGCTTCACATCCATTTAAAAGTGTTGGTACCACCATGCTCTCATACATTCCCTTCTCTGCATCCATGGATAACGGTTTTTTTGTCTCCACAGACACCTCAATGCATCACTTCCCTTTTTTCCTTCATCAATTTTATGGTTAACCTCGTCCTTCATAAACTCATCTGCTGACAAATCTACTCCCAAATATTTGAACACATTCACTTCTTCCATACTCACTCCCTCCAATGTAATATCCTATTTTTCTTTACTTAATTCGTTTGATACCCCTCATAACTTTACTCTCATGTGTGTTCACTTTCAACTTTCTTCCTTTACACACCCTCCCAAACTTGTCCACTAACCTTTGCAACTTCTCTTTAGAATCTCTCAAAAGCACAGTATCATCAGCAACAAGTAACTGTGACAGCTCCCATTTTGTATTTGATTCTCCATAGTTTAATCCCACTCCTCTCCCCAACACCCTAGCATGAAAATAGCCAGAACATACCTTGAAATTCATTAACACCATTTTCTGTTCTTCTTGGTCCATTAAGTCATATAAACTCATAAATATATTTACAGTCGGTTGAGAAATTGAAGGTTTTTCCCCTTCCATCTTAGGCAGAATCACTTGTTCAAGCATTTCTCTTGTATTAACAAGTTTTTCTTCTTTCAGACCATACACAAGAGCAGTGTAAACACTATGTGAGGGGAAAGAGCAGAGAAGAACTGAAAACATATTATAGATTGGCACACTTTTCTCCTGCATATATATACTATGACAGGAAAATGTTAATGGTGCAACCTTCATTCCAGTATTTTCTAAGAAGATTTTTTCTTTCTCATCTTGTTCTTTGGAATGATCACCAGGGCTTTCTTTAACTTCAACTTCATCAAAAAATTTAATTCCCTCCCTTCTCTGACTGAATTTGGAATCTGGATTCCTCAAAACAGTAAAGAAAGTTATCATTTTTGACACTGCTGATATATTTCCTTGTTGAATTAGGATTTCACACTCAGGAATAAATTTTGTCCAGAAAAGATCAAAAAGCATACTCAAAAACTTCATTTCCTCTGTTTGAGATTTCCAGGAGAAAAAACGCAAGAGACTTGCAACTTCACGGTAAAGACTTGAAGTATTTAACTGTGGTGTGTCAGAGAAGGATGACTTCAAAAGTTCAACGATCTGAAATTAAAAATGTAACAATATATTAGTTTACAAACATATATAAATTAATATTTATCACATAACATTCATATTCTTTATTTAGTAAAAAGTAAATGTAAATATTCAATGACTCTGAATAATGGAACAGGATAATGATGTATATAATGTCCTTTGCATGCACAACATATCAGCCAATTTAGCTTACAAAATTAAGAATATGTACATAGATATCAGTTACACTGTAAGGGAAGAGTTATTTATAATATAATACACTGTAATCCCAATAATATTACTAATAAAAATAAATTGTAAATTGCACAATTTTGTCAAATATTTATATTACTGAGCTCTAGGTTTTGAAAAAAAAAAAACCTACAGATAATAGTTTTTTGCAAAGATCATCATGACGAGTTGTGAATAGTAAGGGTGAACTTCACATTTGAATTAAAAAAAAAAAAAAAATCTTTATACATCTGTCACCCTGCCTAAGTGAGAAATTGCCGACATGTTAAAAAAAAAAAAATCTGTACTGTACAGTATTTATTTTAACATACATAGTATTTTCAGCACTTTAATAAAACTCAGATGTTAAGTATAGTATAATATACAGTAGTACATTTTTTTTCAACAAACTAGCCATAACCCACTGAGGCAGGAAGACCTAATAAAGAAAGAAGAAAGTTTCTCTTTTTAAATTTAGTAATGTATACAGGAGAAGGGGTTACTAGTCCCTTGCTCCTGGCATTTTAGTCACCTCTTATGACACACATGGCTTACGGAGGAAGAATCAGTAGTATAATATGAATATATAATAATAATCTAAGGTGAATCATAGAATTGATGAGGGGAAAAGGGTGAGTGGAGCACTTCGGAGTCTGTGGAGACAAAGAACCTTGTCCATGGAAGTAAAGAGGGGAATGTATGAGAGTATAGTTATACCAACGCTCTTATATGGGTGTGAAGCATGGGTGATGAATGTTGCAACGAGGAGAAGGCTGGAGGCAGTGGAGATGTCATGTCTGAGGTCAATGTGTGGTGTGAATATAATGCAGAGAATTCGGAGTTTGGAAATTAGGAGGAGGTGCGGGATTACCAAAATGATTGTCCAGAGAGCTGAGGAGGGGTTGTTGAGGTGGTTTGGACATGTAGAGAGAATGGAACGAGACTGAGTGACTTCGAGAGTGTTTAAATCTGTAGTGGAGGGAAGGCGGGGTAGGGGTCGGCCTAGGAAAGGTTGGAGGGAGTGGGTAAAGGAAGTTTTGTGTGCGAGGGGCTTGGACTTCCAGCAAGCATGTGTGAGCGTATTTGATAGGAGTGAATGGAGGCATATGGTTTTTAATACTTGACGTGCTGTTGGAGTGTGAGCAAAGTAACATTTATGAAGGGATTCAGGGAAACCGGCAGGCCGGACTTGAGTTCTGGAGATGGGAAGTACAGTGATGGCACTCTAAAGGAGGGGCGTTAATGTTGCAGTTTTATAACTGTAGTGTAAAGCACCCCTCTGGCAAGACAGTGATGGAGTGAATGATGATGAAAGTTTTTCTTTTTCGGGCCACCCTGCCTTGGTGGGAATCGGCCGATGTGTTAATAAAAAATAAATCTAAGTAGTAGGTTGGTAGACAGCAACCGCCCAGGGAGGTACTACCATCCTGCCAAGTGAGTGTAAAACGAAAACCTGTAATTGTTTTACACGATGGTAAGATTGCTGGTGTCTTTTTTTCTGTCTCATAAACATGCAAGATTTCAGGTACGTCTTGCTACTTCTACTTACATTTAGGTCACACTACACTTGCATGTTTTTTTTTTTTTTTCAACAAGTCGGTCGTCTCCCACCAAGGCAGGGTGACCCAAAAAGAAAGAAAATCCCCAAAAAGAAAATACTTTCATCATCATTCAACACTTTCACAACACTCATACATAATCACTGTCTTTGCAGAGGCACTCAGATACAACAGCTGAGAATAGTCCCTCCCAGCTGTCACTATCCCAGACCCCTCCTTTAACCCTTTGGGGGTCCAAGGGGTCTCTCTGAAACTCGTTCTCAGGGTCCACGAATTTAAAAAAAAAAATTATTTTTTTCTTATGAAATGATAAGAGAATCTTTTTCCGATCATAACGCCACAACAATTATGAAATTTGATCAAAAACTAATGGAATTATGCTTTCGCGAAGTTAGCAGTATCCATGACATTTACGCATCAGCGATTTCACCCACTTTGAGCCCTATTTTCGGCAAATTCCAATGTTTCAGTCTACTAAAATTATAGCTATTTCGCTAGAACTCCATTTCTTCTATCGATTGAGTACAAGAAACCGCCTATTTACCAATTTCAACTACCCAAAATAGTGGTCAGAAAATGGCAATTTGGCCAATTTCACACAAATTTCAAACGATGCCAATTTCAAAATAGGGTCCATAATAGACAAGGCAGACATTCCTGGCACTAAAATAACATCTTCTCTGTTCATTAGTCACATCTCCAGGCCCCTCTTACATTACTTTTGCTTTCCATTTTGAATTTTTATTCTCACAAAAAAAATAGAAGATTTACTGTTATGTATACAACTGCATCATTGTAAAAATGGTATAAATAATATCAGCGCACTTGTGCAAGAATATTAGACTCTCCAGTTGATGTGTATTGGACGCATGGTGTGATTTGTTTACTCTTGAACATCGGCCAAAATTGAACATTTTCGCTTCTTTACGCTCAGTTTCAAGGTACTTGTCATCGTGAAACCAGTCAAAATTATCTCTATTTCTGTAATATATCATCTATTCTATAAAATGAGACTAAGAAAACGAGAATACAAGCATAAATACCATACGAAAATAGACTGCAAAGTCGCTGTTTTAAACAAAAAACACGGTCAGAGTTTTTTTTTCCTCATTATGCACTGTGTGGTGCAGGAATTTTTTTATACTGCGCACACTGACCGCACAGACCCATTCTATCACATCTAGGCCTAACAGCCTGTTTCTGCTTGATTTGAGAGCGCTAGAATTTAGGCGTTCTAGTACGTCAATAACCACAGTGCGTAAAACGTACTTGTACGACCATAACCCCGAAAGGGTTAAAGTGCAGGCATTGTACTTCCCATTTCCAGGACTCAAGTCCAACTAAATAAATTAACTGGTTTCCCTGAATCCCTTCACAAAATGTTACCCTGCTGCATATATATACACACACCTCTGGGTTTTCTTCTATTTTCTTACTAGTTCTTGTTCTTGTTTATTTTCTCTTATCTCCATGGGAAAGTGAAACAGAATTCTTCCTCCATAAGCCATGCGTGTCGTAGGAGGCGACTAATATGCCGGGAGCAGGGGCTAGTAACTCCTTCTCCTGTATACATTACTAAAGTTAAAAAGAGAAACTTTTGTTTTTCTTTTTGGGCCACCCTGCCTTGGTGGGATACGGCCGGTTTGTTGAACAAGAAGAATATATTAGTATTAACTATATAACATAATATAATACAGTATAATAGTATCTCCTAGGATTAGTAAGACAAAACTTCATACAGAATGTGGTATGTTGTATACATTTATTTCATTTACCTGGTATTTCATAAGAGAATCCCATAGTTGAGTGTCAGTCATTTCCTTACTGATGAAAGCAAGACATTCAAACAATGCTTTAATAACAAAGGACACGTCTCTGCTACTTGATAAAACCCTGTCTTTCAGTAACCTGAAAAAAAAAAAAAAATAATGTAGTTATTACTGTCTTTCTTTTTTGGGTCACCGCCTTTGTGGGAGACACCAAACGTGTTGAAAAACAAAACAAAAAAATGTCTTGTATTATCAAGATCCACCAATTAAGTGGACCCTCGCTATTTGAACATTCTTCATTCCAGAATGATGTTCAAGTGCTGTTACCAAACGAATTTATTCCCATAAGGAATGATGTAAATTAGATTAGTCAATTTCAGACCCCCAAAAATACACTTATAAAAGCACTTACAATAATAAACTTACATAAAAGGGCGAGTTTGGAGTGTTCGAATAGCGAGGGTCCACTGTATAATAAAGTCATGGACTTATTATCTGGAGAATGCTTAAGTGACAGATCAAACTATCTAGAATGGCTTTCAAATGACCAACGAACACATGTGCTTGAATATCCCGAGTCTGCATTCTCATTTGTTTTATAAAGAACAAAAGGAACAATACTGTGACTGGAACAATGCACAAATAACCTGCACATAGGAGAAAGAAACTTTTTGACGTTTTGGTGTAACTTAGACCAATAACTAGTCACACACTAACACAGGAAGGTACATATACTGGCTCCCTTAGCTTCATGTGTTAGTGTGGGACTAGTTAATGGTCCAAGTCGGACCATTATTTGTGTATTTTTTTTTTCAACATGTCGGCTGTCTCTCACCGAGGCAGGGTGATCCAAAACACTTTCACCATCATTCACACATAATCACTGTCTTTGCAGAGGCGCCCAGATACGACAGTTCAGATGTCACTCTAAACATCCAATATCCCAAACCCCTCCTTTAAAGACAGGCACTGTACTTCCCATCTCCAGGACTCAAGTCCAGCTAACCAGTTATATTTATTATATTAATTATATACAGTACAGTACATTAGGGCCCCACTTATACGGCAGGTTAGGTTCCAGGCTACTGCCGGAAAGCAGACATCGCCGGAAAGCAGAACGCCATTTTTTCCACTTATAAATGCATACAAATGCCAGATAAGTTTACACTAACATAGTATTAAGTTAGCAATAGAATTTTTTTTTTATTAACACATCGGCCGATTCCCACCAAGGCAGGGTGGCCCGAAAAAGAAAAACTTTCATCATCATTCACTCCATCACTGTCTTGCCAGAAGGGTGCTTTACACTACAGTTATAAAACTGCAACATTTACACCCCTCCTTCAGAGTGCCGGCACTGTACTTCCCATCTCCAGAACTCAAGTCCGGCCTGCCGGTTTCCCTGAATCCCTTCATAAATGTTACTTTGCTCACACTCCAACAGCACGTCAAGTATTAAAAACCATATGCCTCCATTCACTCCTATCAAATACGCTCACACATGCTTGCTGGAAGTCCAAGCCCCTCGCACACAAAACTTCCTTTACCCCTCCCTCCAACCTTTCCTAGGCCGACCCCTACCCCGCCTTCCCTCCACTACAGATTTATACACTCTCGAAGTCACTCTGTCTCGTTCTATTCTCTCTACATGTCCAAACCACCTCAACAACCCCTCCTCAGCTCTCTGGACAATCGTTTTGGTAATCCAGCACATCCTCCTAATTTCCAAACTCCGAATTCTCTGCATTATATTCACACCACACATTGACCTCAGACATGACATTTCCACTGCCTCCAGCCTTCTCCTCGTTGCAACATTCATCACCCATGCTTCACACCCATATAAGAGCGTTGGTATAACTATACTCTCATACATTCCCTCTTTACTTCCATGGACAAGGTTCTTTGTCTCCACAGACTCGAAGTGCTCCACTCACCCTTTTCCCCTCATCAATTCTATGATTCACCTCATCCTTCATAGACCCATCCGCCGACATGTCCACTCCCAAATATCTGAATACATTCACCTCCTCCATACTCTCTCCCTCCAATCTGATATCCAATCTTTCGTCACCTATTCTTTTGTTATCCTCATCACCTTACTCTTTCCTATATTCACTTTCAATTTTCTTCTTTTACACACCCTACCAAATTCATCCACCAACCTCTGCAACTTCTCTTCAGAATCTCCCAAAGCACAGTGTCATCAGCAAAAAGCAACTGTGACAACTCCCACTTTGTATTTGCTTCTTTATCTTTTAGCCCAACACCTCTTGCCAAGACCTCGCATTCACTTCTCTTACAACCCCATCTATAAATATATTGAACAACCACGGTGACATCACACATCCTTGTCTAAGGCCCACTTTTACTGGAAATAGTCCCCTTCCCTCCTACACACTCTAACCTGAGCCTCACTATCCTCATAAAAACTCTTCACTGCTTTCAGTAACCTTCCTCCTATTCCATACACCTGCAACATCTGCCACATTGCCCCCTATCTACCCTATCATACGCCTTTTCCAAATCCATAAATGCCACAAAAACATCTTTACCCTTATCCAAATACTGTTCACCTATATGTTTCACTGTAAACACTTGGTCTACACACCCCTACCTTTCCTAAAGCCCCTTGTTCATCTGCTATCCTACTTTCTGTCTTACTCTTAATTCTTTCAATAATAACTCTACCATACACTTTACCAGGTACACTCAACAGACTTATTCCCCTATAATTTTTGCACTCTCTTTTGTCCCCTTTGCCTTTATACAAAGGAACAATACACGCTCTCTGCCAATCCCTAGGTACCTTACCCTCTTCCATACATTTATTAAATAATAGCACCAACCACTCCAAAACTATATCCCCACCTGCTTTTAACATTTCTATCTTTATCCCATCAATCCCAGCTGCCTTACCCCCTTTCATTCTACCCACTGCCTCACGAACTTCCCCTACACTAGGCATTAAAAAACAATAAAAAGCAAAATACACACACAGTGCACTCATTATTTACCTCAAAATATTTGTAGTCTTAATGTAGAGCAAAAGGTGAGTAGCATTTATTGTAAGAAGTCAGGTGTGGTAGCCCTCCTGCCCACCCCACCCACACATAATATACTACGACGCTTAAAGTGCCCTAGAGTGATAAAATGCATGTACAGTGCACACATTACTTACCTTAAAATATTTGCAGTCTTAATGGTCTTAATGTAGGGTGAGAGGTGAAAAGTATTTATTTGTAGAAAGTCATGTGGAGGTATGACATCACGCATGGCCACCCCACCTACTACAACATTAAAGCACCCTAGAGCGATAAAATGCATATACAGTACACTCATTACTTACCTTAAAATATTTGTAGTCTTAATGTAGGGTGAGAGGTGAGTAAGCGAGATAAAAATGAATAAACGAGAGAGAAAGAACGAGTAAGATGACAGAGCCGCAGAGTACAGTGGTACCTCGAGTTACGATATTTTTTCGTTCGAGAATGCTGTTCAAGTGCCATTACCAAACGAATTTATCCCCATAAGGCATAATGTAAAATAGACTAGTCCTTTTACACCCCCAAAAATATACTTACAAAAGCATTTAAAAAAATAAACTTACATAAAAGGGCGATTTTGGGGACCATCGTAACTCGAGGTACCACTGTACTTATGTAAACAAACTCTCCGGTTATGGTTGATACATGTTCATACAAACACCTTACACTGTGTATAAGTTGTCTCCACAGTGGTACAGTAGAATAAATAAAGACCAACACTTCCATTCTCATGTAATTTTTAGAAGGAATGATGCTCTGACAAATTATTATTATTACAAATTATTATTATTATTACGTTATTATTATTATAATCATAATAAAAAAAAATACTAAACCCACAAGGATCGTGAATAGCTATAGATAGAGTGAAGGTGTACAAAATAAATAAATTTCTACAGTTAAGTAACTGGTGTTTGACTAGAGAAAATGTAATTCTTCCGACACTCATACAAACCGCTTAGTAAACAAATCTCATTTATGTCAATTTTTATACAGTGGGTGTATGTATCATGTTTATATATTAAGTAGCATGTTTATTATATAATTTTGAAAAAAATATCATAGATGGATTAACGGAAATGTCTATATTAACGTAATATACGACATTTAATGCGCCCAAGAGATTATGTGGCGTCAAGAGTAAAAAGACTCTTAGTGATTTTAATGTGTACCTGCATGCCAGCACAGTGTGTAAGTATATTTAGGCACAGGTAATTATCAGAGTATATATAAAATACACAATAACTTTAAAACACTTGAAATTTGGGAAAATTTCCAGACATAATAGAGAGATGTGCTCACGGAGAATGTAAACAAACTGGGTGGGGCATGCTGTATTAGAAAGATCGCTCGCTGTATAACAAGTTTTAGTCATAATTTGAAATCGCCGTATTAGCGGAATGTCATAAAGCGAAACGCCGTATATGTTTTAGAAAGTTTTCTCAACAATTTCAAGCAAGCTGACATGTTGATGAAATTAATCCCGAAACACTGAATGGACAAGACAAAAATGCAATAAATATATCATGGTACAAAGCAGGGTAGGATGGGTTACTGAAGTTCTACAAATTTATCTTGGGCTAATTTATATCTGAGCCTAAATAAATTTTGTAACTCTGATGGCTTCTTGATATGATAAGAATGAAAAAAAAAAAAAGATTACAGTACTATCAACATTTCCTTATCAACACACAATTTCCACAAAGCATTCAGTGTGCACAGAAGAAAGTCACAACAACCCTTCCATTGCCCTCTGAATTAAAAAAACTATATATATTTCAGAAGGTGGTTTGGTCATTTAGAAAGGATAGAGCGAGATAGGATGAAAAAGAGGGTGTAAAAATCTGTGGTGGAGGGAAGGAGTAGCAGGTTGTTCTAGAACTTGAAGAAGGGAGTTGGAAGGTTTTAAATGGTAGAGGCTTTAGAATCCAGCAGGCATGTCTGAACATATTAGATCCGAGTACATGGAGACTAAGTAATTTTTATGATTTGATTTGATTTGCCACTGAAGTATAAACAGGGTAACCTTTATGAAGGAATTCAGAGAAACTGGTTAGCCAGACTCAAGTCCTGTAGATGGGAAGTACAGTGCCTGCACTCTGAATGAGAGGTAGGGATGCCGTGATTCAGAGGATTATCTGAATTTCTGTCTGTACATTTCTGGAAAGAAGTGTTGGTGAATGTTTCCTTATTTTGGGTCACCCTGCCATGAAGGAAGATGACTGGTGTAATAATTTTTTTTTCCTGCTCTGAGTGAGCAACTATTAACATAATCACCTGAACTTGGGAACTTTCCTTTTCAAACATGGAACAGTGATGCCAACTTAAAAGGACCACTTTTTTTTAATATAAAACATAAGCATACATACCCAGTTGTCATAGCTTTGAAGAACTCATTATAAAATGTGCATTTATCATCCATGGCTTCTTCAGGGATGATACTGATAATAGGGAGCAACTGTGGATACCATTCTCCAGCGCTGCCTCGGGCACCATCACGCATTACTGAGTACATTCGCTTGAAAACTGACTTGCCGCTTTTTTCTACCCAGAAGCTCTGCAGAATAGGGAGCAATTAGCAGCACTACCCGTGTTCATCTAGTAAACATTGAACAACATCTGCTTAGATAGTCTTGGAACTTAAACCACAATACTATAGCATTCAACATTATTATTAAAGTGTATATACAAAAATCTACTAAAAACTGTATAGCATTTAGCAGTTTAATTATTTAAAACTCATTAAATACAAATTACATATGCAGCTTCACATTACCCAACAGCAACTGAATGAATGATGGTGAATGTGATTTCTTTTTTGGGTCACCCTGCAATCTTAAATAAACTCTAGAAAAACAAGACAATAATTGCCAGTGGTTTCAACATTGATGTGTGTCAGCCTAACAATCACAAAGTCATCAGCTTCTTAAAATGCAGATAGTACCCTCTATACAGGTACAGTGGTACCCCGGTTTACGATGGTCCCCAAACTCACCCTTTTATGTAAGTTTATTTTTTTAAATGCTTTTGTAAGTGTAATTTTGGGGGTCTAAAAGGACTAGTCTATTTTACAACATTTCTTAAGGAGATAAATTCGTTTGGTAATGGCACTTGAACAGCATTCTGGAATGAAAAAATATCGTAAACCGGGGTACCACTGTACTCCTCACTTAACAACTTACCTGTTTAATAACCGCTCGGACTTACAACCAGCTCTCTGACCAGTATACAAACCTAAGTACAATGGTACCCCAAGTTTTGGCCATAATTCGTTCCAGAAGGCTGTTCGAGTGCCATTACCGAACGAATTTGTTCCATTGAGGAATAATGTACATTACATTAGTCCATTTCAGACCCCCAAAAATACTTACAAAAGACTTACAATAATACACTTACATAACTGTTCGAGTTGGGAGCTGTACGAAACTCGGGGTACCACTGTAATGTATATTAGTGCTGATTTCCTCTATTCTGTTTATTAAAGAATATAGTACACTACTGTATAAACATTTAAAAATATACTAAAAGTGTTATAAATGGTGCAAAGGTACAGTATGTTCCTCGCTTAATGACCAATTCATTTACCGACCTACTCTTAGGAATGGAACTCGGTCGTTAAATGAGTAAAGTGGTACCTTGGCATATGAGCAGCTCGAACAATTATGTAAGTGTATTTTTGTAAGTGCTTTTGTAAGTGTATTTTTGGGGGTCTGAAACGGATTAATCTAATTTACATCATGTATTCCTGATGGGAACAAATTCGTTCAGTATCGGCACTCAAACAGCCTTCTGGAACAAATTAAGCTCATAACCCGAGGTACCACTGTACCTGTATACCAATACGTACAGTGGTACCTCTAACTTACGAGCAGCTCCCAACTCAAACAATTATGTAAGTGTATTTTTGTAGGTGCTTTAGTAAGTGTATTTTTGGGGGTCTGAAATGGATTAATCTAATTTTCATTATTTCTTATGGGAACAAATTCCTTCAGTATCGGCACTTGAATAGCCGTCTGGAACGAATTAAGCTCATTAGTAGAGGTACCACTGTACTCTCAGTTAATGAACTTGCCAAATTTGACCAGAATTACTGAAACCTCCATAACCAGTATAATCTAGACCACATAATCACTAGACTAAACAAGTGACCCCTACTTTCTTCATCAACAATATATTTAAAGTACTACAAGAAATGAAATGAAAATCAGTCTGAAGAACAGAACCTCAATACAGAAGTTTACTAAAGCAGCCCTGAATATAAACTATCAAAATAAATGCTGACAAATACAGCATACAGTACAGTATATCAAAATAGGGTTAAAAATTACAATGCCATTGTCCTCTTTTAATTAAATGAATCTCTAAATACAGGTCTCCCTCAACATTCACGTTTTCCACTTTTGCGAATTCCCAGCCGCCAAATTCCCACCCACCAAATCATATTTAAGTTTCCCGCCACCCGAGCGTCCCTACTACCTTCCTTCCGACCCGGCAGCCAGCCTGCCCACCACTCACTCACTGAGTGTTTTCTTTGTTCATTATTTGTTATTAAACTACAGTATAACATGTATGTAGTACTATATAGTACAATATTTTACTATGTTTTCATGCGTTTTATGATTGTTCATGGTTCAATAGGTTAAGGAAGCAGTAAGTAATAAATGTACTAAATAAAGGTTATCAATCTATTACATTTATTCCAAATTGATATCAGAAACATGATAAATACCCTAGAACTGTAATAAAGATGCTGAAATGAATAATATATGCCATATTATATGAGTGGGGTAAGGTAGGTTGGTAGTCAGCAACCACCCAGGGAGGTACTACCGTCCTGCCAAGTGCGTGTAAAACGAAAGCCTGTATTTGTTTTACATGATGGTAGGATTGCTGGTGTCTTTTTTTTCTGTCTCATAAACATGCAAGATTTCAGGTACGTCTTGCTACTTCTACTTACACTTAGGTCACGCTACGCAAACATGTACACGTTTATGTATACACACACATCTGAGTTTTCTTTTATTTTCTTACTAGTTCTTGTTCTTATTTCCTCTTATCTCCATTGGGAAGTGGAACAGAATTCTTCCTCTGTAAGCCATGCGTGTCGTAAGAGGTGACTAAAATGCCGGGAGCAAGGGGCTAGTAACCCCTTCTCCTGAATATATTACAGTACTAAATGTAAAAGGAGAAACTTTCATTTTTCCTTTTGGGCCACCCTGCCTCGGTGGGAAACGGCCGACGTGTTGAAAGAAAGAAAGAAGTTCTTGTTCTTATTGCTTTTCCTTTCATATCCATGGGTAAGTGGAATAAGAATCTTTCCTCCGTGAGCCATGCGTGTTGTAGGAGTCAACTAAAATGCCGGGAACAATGGGCTAGTAACCCCTTTTCCTGTATAGCTTACTAAAAAGAAAAAGAAGAAAACCGTCAAAGTGGGATGTTTGAATGTGCGTGGATGTTGTGCGAATGATAAGAAAGAGATGATTGTAGATGTTATGAATGAAAAGAAGCTTGATGTCCTGGCTTTAAGTGAGACAAAGCTGAAGGGGGTAGGAGAGTTTCAGTGGGGAGAAATAAATGGGATTAGGTCAGGGGTTTTAAATAGAGTTAGAGCTAAAGAAGGAGTGGCAATAATGTTGAATAATCAGTTATGGCAGGTAAAGAGGGAATATAAATGTACAAATTCAAGGATTATGTGGAGTAAAATAAAGGTTGGATGTGAAAAGTGGGTTATAGTAAGTGTTTATGCACCTGGAGAAGAGAGAAGTGTAGAGGAGAGAGAGAGATTTTGGGAAATGTTGAGTGTGTGGGGAGTTTTGAACCAAGTGAGAGAGTAATTGTGGTTGGGGATCTTAATGCTAAAGTGGGTAAAAATGTTGTGGAGGGAGTAGTAGGTAAATTTGGGGTGTCAGGGGTAAATGTAAATGGGGAACCATTAACCCTTTCAGGGTCCAAGGGGGGTCCTCCGAAACTCGTTCTCAGGGTCCAAGAATTTAAAAAAAAAAAAAAAAATATTTTTTCTTATGAAATGATAGAGAATCTTTTTCCGATCATAACGCCACAAAAATTATGAAATTTGATCGGAAACTCACGGAATAATGCTTTCGCGAAGTTAGTGGCAGCCATGACACTTACGCATCGGCGATTTCGCCCACTTTGAGCCCTATTTTCGGCAAATTCATATGTTTCAGGCAACTAAAATTATAGCGATTTCGCTAGAACTCCATTTCTTCTATCGATTGAGTACAAGAAACCGCCTATTTATCTATTACAACTACCCAAAATAGTGGTCAGAAAATGGCAATTTGGCCAATTTCACACAAATTTCAAACGATGCCAATTTCAAAATAGGGTCCAGAATAAACAAGGCAGACATTCCTGGCACTAAAATAATGTCTTCTCTGTTCATTAGTCACGTTTCCAGGCCCCTCTTACATTACTTTTGCTTTTCATTTTGAATTTTTATTCTCACAAAAAAAATAGAAGATTTACTGTTATGTATACAACTGCATCATTGTAAAAATGGTACAAATAATATTAGAGCACTTGTGCATGAATATTAGACTCGACAGTTGATGTGTATTGGATGCATGGTGTGATTTGTTTACTCTTGAACATCGTCAAAAATCGAACATTTTCGCTACTTTGAGCTCAATTTCAAGGTACTTGTCTTTGTCAAACCAATCAAAATCATCTCAATGTCTGTAATATATCTTTCAATCTATCAAATGAGACCAAGAAAACGAGAATACATCAATAAATACCATACGAAAATAGACTGCAAACTCGCTGTTTTAAACCAAAAACACGGTCAGAGTTTTTTTTTCCTCATTATGCAATGTGTGGTGCAGGAATTTTTTTTATACTGCGCACACTGACCGCACAGACCCATTCTATCACATCTAGGCCTAACAGCCTGTTTCTGCTTGATTTGAGGGCGCTAGAATTTAGGCATACTAGTACGTCAATAACCCCAGGGCGTAAGCCGTACTAGTACGTCAATAACCCTGAAAGGGTTAACTGAGCTATATGTAGAAAGAGGTTTGGTAATAAGTAATACATATTTTATGAAAAAGAGGATAAATAAATATACAAGGTATGATATAGCATGTAAGGAAAGTAGATTGTTGGATTATATATTGGTGGATAAAAGGTTGATGGGTAGGCTTCAGGATGTACATGTTTATAGAGGGGAAACGGATATATCGGATCATTATTTGGTTGTAGCTACAGTTAGAGTAAAAGGTAGATGGGACAAAAAGAAAATGGCAACAGCAAGTAAGAGAGAGGTAAAAGTGTATAAACTAAGGGAGGAGGAAGTTAGGGTGAGATATAAGCAACTATTGGCAGAAAGGTGGGCTAGTGCAAGTATGAGTAGTGGGGGGGTTGAAGAGAGTTGGGATAGTTTTAAAAATGCAGTATTAGAATGTGGGGCAGAAGTTTGTGGCTATAGGAGGGTGGGTGCAGGAGGAAAGAGGAGTGAGTGGTGGAATGAAGAAGTAAAGGGTGTGATAAAAGAGAAAAAGGTAGCTTATGAGAGGTTTTTACAAAACGGAAGTGTTAATAGAAGAGCAGAGTACATATGGAGAGTAAAAGAAAGGTGAAGAGAGTGGTGAGAGAGTGCAAAAGAAGAGTGGATGAAAGAATGGGAGAGGCTCTGTCAAGAAATTTTGCTGAAAACAAGAAAATTTTTTGGAGTGAGATAAACAAGGTAAGAAAGCCTAGGGAACGAATGGATTTGTCATAGTAGATGGGGAGCTGGAGGTATTGAGAAGATGGCGGGAATATTTTGAGGAACTTTTAAATGTCGATGAAAAAAGGGAGGCGGTAATTTCATGTACTGGCCAGGGAGGTACAACATCGTTTAGGAGTGAAGAAAACCAGGATGTGAGTGTGGGGGAGGTGCGTGAGGCATTACGTAGAATGAAAGGGGGTAAAGCAGCTGGAACTGACGAGATCATGACAGAAATGTTAAAATAAGGGGGGATATAGTGCTGGAGTGGTTTGTATTTTTGTTTAATAAATGTATGAAAGAGGGGAAGGTACCTAGGGATTGGCAGAGAGCATGTATAGTTCCTTTATATAAAGGGAAGGGGGATAAAAGAGAGTGTAAAAATTATAGGGAAAGAAGTTTACTGAGTATACCAGGTAAAGTGTATGGCAGGGTTTTGTTATTGAAAGAATTAGAGGTAAGACAAAGAGTAGGATTGCAGATGAGCAAGGAGGCTTTAGAGTGGGTAGGGGATGTGTAGATCAAGTGTTTACAGTGAAGCATATATGTGAACAGTATTTAGATAAAGGTAGAGAAGTTTTCATTGCATTTATGGATTTAGAAAAGGCATATGATAGAGTGGATAGGGGAGCAATGTGGCAAATGTTGCAAGTGTATGGAATAGGTAGTAAGTTACTGAAGGCTGTAAAGAGTTTTTATGAGGATAGTGAGGCTCAGGTTAGGGTGTGTAGGAGAGAGGGAGATTACTTCCCGGTAAAAGTAGGTCTTAGACAGGGATGTGTAATGTCACCATGGTTGTTTAATATATTTATAGATGGGGTTGTAAAAGAAGTAAATGCTAGGGTGTTGGGGAGAGGGGTGGGATTAAATTATGGAGAATTAAATGCAAAATGGGAGTTGACACAGTTACTTTTTGCTGATGATACTGTGCTTATGGGAGATTCTAAAGAAAAATTGCAAAGGTTAGTGGATGAGTTTGGGAGAGTGTGTAAAGGTAGAAAGTTGAAAGTGAACATAGATAAGAGTAAGGTGATGAGGGTATCAAACAATTTAAATAAAGAAAAATTGGATATTACATTGGAGAGAGGGATTATGGAAGAAGTAATGTTTTCAGATATTTGGTAGTTGACGTGTCAGCGGATGGGTTTATGAAGGATGAGGTTAACCATAGAATTGATGAAGGAAAAAAGGTGAGTGGTGCGTTGAGGTATCTGTGGAGACAAAAAACGTTATCCATGGAGACAAAGAAGGGAATGTACGAAAGTATAGTGGTACCAACACTCTTATATGGGTGTGAAGCATGGGTTGCAAATGCTGCAGCGAGGAGGAGGCTGGAGGCAGTGGAGATGTCCTGTCTAAGGGCAATGTGTGGTGTAAATATTATGCAGAAAATTCGGAATGTGGAAATTAGGAGAAGGTGTGGAGTTACTAAAAGTATTTGTCAGAGGGCTGAAGAGGGGTTGTTGAGGTGGTTTGGTCATTTAGAGAGAATGGATCAAAGTAGAATGACTTGGAGAGCATATAAATCTGTAGGGGAAGGAAGGCGGGGTAGGGGTCGTCCTAGAAAAGGTTGGGGGGAAAGGGGTAAAGGAGGTTTTGTGGGCGAGGGGCTTGGACTTCCATCAAGCATGTGTGAGCGTGTTAGATAGGAGTGAATGGAGACGAATGGTTTTTGGGACATGACGATCTGTTGGAGTGTGAGCAGGATAACATTTTGTCAAGGGATTCAGGGAAACCAGTTAATTGATTTAGTTGGACTTGAGTCCTGGAAATGGGAAGTACAATGCCTGCACTTTAAAGGAGGGGTCTGGGATAGTGACAGCTGGGAGGGACTATTCTCAGCTGTCGTATCTGAGCGCCTCTGCAAAGACAGTGATTATGTATGAGTGTGGTGAAAGTGTTGAATGATGATGAAAGTATTTTCTTTTTGGGGATTTCCTTTCTTTTTGGGTCACCCTGCCTCGGTGGGAGACAGCCGACTTGCCTAAATCACTTCTGTTATAAGAACAAATGCAAAAATAGCATTTATTATTTTTAGAATAATAATAATTTATAATAATTGATCTGGAGCACTTTAAATGTCATCAGTATTTGGTAGCTGACATTTAGAGCACTCCACAGCAATTATTATTAATTATTATTATTATTTATTATTATTATTATTAATATTATTATTATTATTATAATCAAAAGAAGCGCTAAATCACAAGGGTTATACAGCACGAATAATAATAATAAATAATAATAATTAATAATAATTGCTGTGGAGTGCTCTAAATGTCAGCTACCAAATACTGATAACATTTAACCCTTAAACTGTCCACACGTAGATATACGTTCACTGCGAAAGTGACCGAATTTTTTGAAAAATAAAAAAAATCGTTTTTTTTTCTAAAAATGAAGAGCACATTTTTATAAATAGGATAGGCTAAAAAAAAACATTTTAGGGCCAGTACTTACCGAGATATAAGCCCGTGAAGTTGGTGCTAAATGATGTGGTGTCGGCAAAATGGAGCACTGCTGCTTGCAGAAACAAGAAACATTTATCGTTTTTTTCCATTTTTTTCCATTTTCTGTTGTTTTCATCCTATGATAATAATGTTTTGATGCAGATCTATTCATTTCATTGCCAATTCTTGTTTAGACACAAATATTTGTTACTGAATTAGTAATCATACTGTCACAAACACACATGTTCACACTGATAAATAAATTTGTACACCTGGTTCAATCACTTACTATTGTTTACATATATATACAAGGTATTTACAGGTCCTATTTATGTTTCTAGAAGTCCACCACTGTATGATACTCGAAGAAGCATGGATTCATACAGAGTGCCACTCCACATTGCTGACACATGAATCGTGTGTCTTTTCGCACTTGGGGTCGCTGTGTACTGTAAGCACACACAACACACTTTTTCTGAGAGTACTTCTTCTTTGGAGTAGATGGTAATGGTATCAGGCAGTGACAGTTAGGGATAATTCGGTTGGGCACTTCCCCTCTGGTTGTGGAGTGACAGGTCGCTGTTGTGGAGTGACAGGTCGCTGTTGTGGGGTGACAGGTCGCTGTGGAGTGGCAGGTATAGGTGTGGTACCATACTTTCTCCCTATCTGCTTGATGACATTTAGGGTGAATTCTGCATATCGTTGTCGCTTCCCAGTCTTTATTTCATACATGTTGAAGGCATTGAGCATTGCAATGTCCACAAGGTGGAAAAACACTTTTATATACCACTTGCGACTCCTACGCACACAGTCAACAAAGCCTATCATCATGTCACACTTGTCGACTAGTCGCATATTGTTTGTATAGTCGATGACAACAGCTGGCTTTTCAATAGGTTGATTGTTGAGCGTGCTCATTCTGTCTGTTTGTACCATCTCGTTTCTGTGGATGGTTGACAGCAATGTCACGTCCCTTTTGTCATGCCATGACAGTGCCATGATGTCATTGGCATGAAACGCCTGCACTACACTTCCTCCAGTGAACTTTGGCATGTGTTTTCTATTTCTTCTCACTGTTCCACATATATCAGTATTGTTCACACGTAGGAAATCAGCAAGCATAGGGCTTGTGTACCAGTTGTCTGTGAACAATGTATGGCCCTTGCCAAGGTATGGCTGCATCATCTTGCGAACAACATCACCAGAAATGCCCAACATGCGCCTGGTATCATCAAGTTTATTTTTACCTGTGTAGATAATGACATCCAACACAAGACCAGTCTCACAGTCACACATAACAAACAGTTTTATACCAAAGCGATTACGTTTGCTTGGTATATATTGTTTGAATGACAGTCGTCCCTTGAACAGAATCAAGGACTCATCAACAACAATGTTCTTGAATGGATAAAAGTAGGCACTGAATTTTTGCTTGAGATACATAAACAATTCCCGGATTTTGTAGAGGAGGTCATTTCGGTTTGGTGTATTCCTATCTGAGAAGTGCAACATTCTCAGCAACAGAAGGAATCTGTTGCAGGGAAGGAGGTCTCGGAAGACTGGAGTGCTAATGAAGTGGTCTGTGGACCAGTAGTTTGCTATATTGTTCTTATATGTGTGTGGCATAAGCATGACAGTGCCAAGGAATAAATACATTTCAGCCACAGTTGTATCTTTCCACCTGCGCAGCCGTGACGATTCTGAAAAATCTGCATGGTCCATTGTATACTGGTAGTACAGGTTGGTCTGAGTAACAATCAGGTTCATTATTGGCTCATCAAAGTATAGTTGAAAATAGTCTAACTCTGTAGACTCATTTGTGATGGGACAGTGTGGCATGATGCCACTTCCACTGCCATCAAAATTGAAAGGATGTGGCATGAATGGTGTATGTTCAGTCCACTTCCATTCACGATCAGATGGCGCAGGGTGGACCTGTGGCATGGGACGTAGGGGAGCAGGAGGGACGGGAGTGGGGCCAGCACATGATTGAGAGGGTGCCTCGTGGTCCTTTGTCTGTCCACACACCGCGCCACGAGGTCCAGGCACCATGCCACCCACCACCTCTTCCTCCATCCCAGCATACTCTCCTTCATTATCACTTTCTATCAGTGGCTGGGGTTTTGGATCGTGAACTGCCACGACCCTTGCCTCTGACTGCATATGGCACACTGCCTGAACGTAGGTAATGACGCCCATAAGTACGTTTCACTGGGGAATAATGATAATCACTGTCACTCGACGAATCGTCTATGGGCATAAAATCGATTTCATCATCGTCACTTATATCACCTTCACTATCGTCACTATCATAACACATGGAAAATGCTAATTTCCTCTTGCGGAGCTGCCTTTGGGTAGTAACACTAGAAACCCCAGAGGTGCTGGGCTGAGGTCTGTGGCACACTGGCCACACCAGATGTGCTGGGCTGAGGGTCTGGTATGGCCACACTGTCCACACTGGCCACCCCAGAGGTGATGGGCTGAGGGTCATCTGGGTTGTCATCAATAGTTTCACTAATTCCTTGATTATTAGTGGCTATATCACTGTCAAATCCACTAAGCTCGCGTTCTCTATCACTTTCCGAGAATAGTAGTGTTAATACGACGAGGCGTGAGTGAATCACGGGGGTGTGCCATGATGTTGACCCAAGATGGAGCTGAAACTAACTGGGGCTACCATGCGGTACCCTGGTGTCCCCGATTTTTTTCATACTGCGCACACTGAGGGCGCAGACCCATTCTCTCATGTCTAGGCGACTCAGGCATATTGCACTAAATTTGAACGAATGTAAAATAAAACGTAGATATACGTTTGGTCACTTTCGCGAGTGAACGTATATCTACGTGTGGACAGTTTAAGGGTTAAAGTGCTCCAGATCAATTATTATAAATTATTATTATTCTAAAAACAATAAATGCCATTTTTGCATTTGTTCTTATGACAAGAGTGATTTTGGCATGTTTACCCTGATGTAAACATATCTTATGGTGGTGGTCTGCCTGCTCTCTTACCCCACTAATATAATATGGCATATATTATTCATTTCAGCATATTTATTACAGTTCTAGGGTATTTATCATGTTTCTGATATCAATTTGGAATAAATGTAATAGATAGATAATCTTTATTACTAATATTAGTGTAATTACACAACATTTTATTAGCGCTAAGGCTAACGTCCACCACCTATGACGACTCACCAGACACTGACTTACTGCTCGCCTCTCCTCCCTCCAATAGCTCCTCCCACTTCGTAACGATGTTAGATGGTGAATTTAATGTATTTTTCTGTAAGCTTAACTCGTTGTATGTGTATTTTACTTTTTTATTGTTTTCTGTAATATATGAGTTATGCAAATTTAAATAAAGTTATGAAGCTGGAGTTTCATTTTTTTTCTAATGTATGTATGTATACATATTTAATTCAACATTTGGCATCATTACAAAGTGGGCGGAGCTACAGCAGAGGGAGAAGAAGCAGTGTGTATGTAACTCTTGATTCCCCATGACACTTCACAACACTATAAAATACGTATTGTATAATTATACTATTACAGGCCTCCCTCCACAGCCAGCTCATGTCAAAATAACATGTATATAGTACATTATTTTACGATGTTTATATGTGTTTTATGATTGTTCATGGTTCAATAGGTTAAGGAAGCAGTATTGTATTATATTTCCCTATAATATATTGGGGCACCAAACATTCGCGATTTTTCAACATTCACGAGGCTCTTGATCCCCTAACCCTCGCGAATGTTGAGTGAGACCTGTAGAAGCTAATTTCACTGTTTACAAGAATTATACTTAGATTTCCTGACAAAAACTACTCCAAATCCCAAAAGTGGCACCAAAAGAGACATTCCAAAAACGTAACCATCTTTTATCACAACAGTGATATAATGACAAATTTTGCACAGCAAAGATGAAATGAAAGTAAGCCTTGAAAACCATTTTACAAATTCTCAAAACAGGAAATTAACAATTTTCTCAAGAGATAGAATATTCCTACTCTTAGTTACTGAGAGTTACAGAATCCAATAAACTGTACTTCACTGCAGAAACTAAACCAGCTAAAAGCTCACCAAAAGCCTAAACATACAAAAACAGCTTCTACTCAAGAGAAATGTCAAAAAATGTCAACTTATGATGATGATGAAAATCACAGATAGAAAAACTGATAGAGGACAAAATTACTTACACAGTATCATCAAAACAGCAGATATACATAATTCTTAGAGCAGTGAATATTTAGTTTCAAAATTTTTAAGAAAAAGTAAATTAACACTCACTGGATACGTAACACACAGATGTAGGAAAGCAACCCATATATGAGGTAGAACAGTGCCATCTTGATCATCTAATGCCGGAAGTATGGCACTGTTAAGATTCATTACCGAATTCCTTAGCAATTCTGAATCATACTCAAACATGTCTTTTATTGTTGAAAACCATGCACTCCGTACCTGAAAAACAAAGATTGTCAAAACATAATTTAACTACTGCTAATCATGACCTCTTACTTTCTATAAACTGGTGTACAATGAACTCATGCTTAGGACCCACAACAAATTTTTTTTTTTTCAACAAGTTAGCCATCTCCCACCGAGGCAGGGTGACCCAAAAAGAAAGAAAATCACAAAAAAGAAAATACTTTCATCATTCAACACTTTCACCTCACTCATACATAATCACTGTCTTTGCAGAGGCGCTCAGATATGACAGTTTAGAAGCATATATAAAGATTTATATAACATAATCCCTCCAAACTGCCAATATCCAAAACCCCTCCTTTAACCCTTTGACTGTCGCAACCCCCAATCCTGAGTGCTCTCCTGTTGTCGCAAAATTTTCGAAAAAAAAAAAAAAAAAAATTCTTAGCAAAATGTTAAGATTATTTTTCTGATTGTTTTTATCCTTTTTTTTTTTTTTTTTTGCGATCAATACTTATGGAGATATGGAGGCATAAAGTTGGCAGAAAATGAGCCGCGTATGGCAACAGTGGCGCATGCCGCTCACCGGTACACTTATATTTACTCCCATTCGAAGGTTTCTTGTATTTTCCAATATTTTTTTTTCCAAGTAACTTATGTGGCCTGTGAGACCAAAGTAAGGTGCTGTGTACATATATACACTCATTGTATGCAACACAATAACTGCACAAACATTATTAACATTATATTGTTTACAGAACTTGTTTACACAAACCAACAATGCATTGTTCTATAATATATATACACATATATAATGACTGGACACTTTCCATCAACTTCCCTTAGCACTTGAAGCTGTGTGTATGTGTGGACATCTAAATTTGCCGAGTCAGGGTAAGGCAGCTGTCAAAATGACATATTATACCATCACTTACCACCCTCACTGCTGTCAACCTGTCAACACAAAAGGGGACCCATGTCTTCTTCCCCACAACCTCCTTCCTAGCTTCCTTTCTTCATTCATTCCTTCCTTCCTTTCTTACTTATTTCCTTCCTTCCTTCCTTCCTCTCATCTCTTCCTTCCTGCCTTCCTTTGTTCCTTCATTCCTTCCTTTTTTTCTTCCTTATTTTCTTACTTCTTTTGTTCCTTCCTTCCTCTCATCTCTCCTTCCTTTCTTTCTTTCTTCTTTCCTTCCTTCCTTCCTTCTTCTTTCCTTCCTTCCTCTCATCTCTCCTTCCTTCCTTACTTTCTTTCTTCCTTCCTTCCTTCTGGTATCCTGGGCATTGCTTTCAGTCACAAACTCCTCAAACCCATGAAATTCATCTTCAGAGACACTTCCATCTGTGTTAGAGCTATCACTGGGGAAGAGAAGAGTCCCAGATTCACCGGGGAGTCTGGTATTTCTTACCGGTAGGCATGCTGAACATGGACTACTGAAATGGCTTTCCCACAATGCAACACTGGCTGCCCGATTTTTTTTATACTGCGCACACTGACCACACAGACCCATTCTCTCACATGTGGGCATACCAGCTTTCTCCCACTTGATTTGAGGTCGCTAGAATTTTTTTTTTTTTTCAACAAGTCGGCCGTCTCCCACCGAGGCAGGGTGACCCAAAAAGAAAGAAAATCCCCAAAAAGAAAATACTTTCATCATCATTCAACACTTTCACCACACTAATACATAATCACTGTCTTTGCAGAGGAGCTCAGATACGACAGCTGAGAATTGTCCCTCCCAGCTGTCACTATCCCAGACCCCTCCTTTAAAGTGCAGGCATTGTACTTCCCATTTCCAGAACTCAAGAATTTATGTGTATTACTAATATGTCCGAAACAGTGGCTCGTAAGACGTATATATACGACCGAAAGAGTCAAAGGGTTAAAGTGCAGGCATTGTACTTCCAATTTCCAGGACTCAAGTCTGGCTAACTGGTTTCCCTGAATCCCTTCACTAAATATTACCCTCCTCACAATTCAACAGCTTGTCAGGTCCCAAAAGCCATTCATCTCCATTCACTCCTGTCTAACACGCTCATGCACGCCTCTACCCCACCTTCCTTTCCTACATATTTATACGCTTTCCAAGTCATTCTACTTTGATCCATTCTCTCTAAATGACCAAACCACCTCAACAACCTCGCTTCAGCCCTCTGACTAATACTTTCAGTAACTCCACACCTCCTAATTTCCACACTCCGAATTCTCTGCATAATATTTATACCACACACTGCCCTTAGACAGGACATCTCCACTGCCTCCAGCCACCTCCTTGCTGCAGCATTTACAACCCAAGCTTCACACCCATATAAGAGTGTTGGTAACATTATACTTTCATACATTCCCTTCTTTGCCTCCATGGATAATGTTTTTTGTCTCAACAAATACCTCAAAGCACCACACACCTTTTTTCCTTCATCAATTCTATGGTTAACCTCATCCTTCATAAATCCATCCGCTGACAAGTCAACTCCCAAATATCTGAAAACATTCACTTCTTGCATAATCCCTCTCTCCAATGTGATATCCAATTTTTCTTTATTTAAATCATTTGATACCCTCATCACCTTACTCTTATCTATGTTCACTTTCAACTTTTTACCTTTACACACCCTCCCAAACTCGTCCACTAACCTTTGCAACTTTTCTTAGAATCTCCCATAAGCACAGTATCATCAGCAAAAAGTAACTGTGTCAACTCCCATTTTGTAATTGATTCCCCATAATTTAATCCCACCCCTCTCTCCAACACCCTAGCATTTACCTCTTTTACAACCCCATCTATAATTTTTTTTTTTCAACAAGTTGGCCGTCTCCCACCGAGGCAGGGTGACTCAAAAAGAAAGAAAATCCCCAAAAAGAAAATACTTTCATCATCATTCAACAATTTCACCACACTCATACATAATCACTGTCTTTGCAGAGGCGCTCAGATACGACAGCTGAGAATAGTCCCTTCCAGCTGTCAATATCCCAGACCCCTCCTTTAAAGTGCAGGCATTGTACTTCCCAATATCCTCATAAAAACTGTTTACAGCATTTACTACCTTACTTCTTCTTTCAACAAGTCGGCCATTTCCCACCAAGGTGGGTTGGCCCAAAGAGAAAAACAAAAGTTTCTCTTTTTTTCTTTCTTCTTTCAACACGTCGGCCGTTTCCCACCGAAGCATTGTGGCCCAAAAGAAAAAACGAAAGTTTCTCCTTTTACATTTAGTAATATATACAGGAGAAGGGGTTACTAGCCCCTTGCACCCGGCATTTTAGTCGCCTCTTACGACACGCATGGCTTACGGAGGAAGAATTCTGTTCCACTTCCCCATGGAGATAAGAGGAAATAAGAACAAGAACTAGTAAGAAAATAGAAGAAAACCCAGAGGGGTGTGTGTATATACATATGCTTGTACATGAATGTGTAGTGTGACCTAAGTGTTTGTAGAAGAAACAAGATATACCTGAAATCTTGCATGATTATGAGACAGAAAGAAGACACCAGCAATCCTACCATCATGTAAAACAATTACAGGCTTTTGGTTTACACTCACTTGGCAGGACAGTAGTACCTCCCTGGGCGGTTGCTGTCTACCAACCTACTACCTAGGATTTTCTTACTAGTTCTTGTTTAATTTTATCTCCATGGGGAAGTGGAACAGAATTCCTCCGTAAGCCATGCGTGTTGTAAAAGGTGACTAAAATGCTGGGAGCGAGGGGCTAGTAACTCCTTCTCCTGTATACATTACTAAAGTTAAAAAGAGAAACTTTCGTTTTTCTTTTTTGGGCCACCCCACCTTGGTGGGAAACGGCCGACTTGTTGAAAGAAGAAGAAGTAAGTTACTAAATGCTGTAAAAAGTTTTTATGAGGATATTGGGAAGTACAATATACAAGGTATGATATAGCACGTAAGGAAAGTAGTTTGTTGGATTATGTATTGGTGGATAAAAGGTTGATGAGTAGGCTTCAGGATGTACATGTTTATAGAGGGGAAACGGATATATCGGATCATTATTTGGTTGTAGCTACAGTTAGAGTAAAAGGTAGATGGGACAAAAAGAAAATGGCAACAGCAAGTAAGAGAGGGGTAAAAGTGTATAAACTAAGGGAGGAGGAAGTTAGGGTGAGATATAAGCAACTATTGGCAGAAAGGTGGGCTAGTGCAAGTACGAGTAGTGGGGGGGGTTGAAGAGAGTTGGGATAGTTTTAAAAATGCAGTATTAGAATGTGGGGCGGAAGTTTGTGGCTATAGGAGGGTGGGTGCAGGAGGAAAGAGGAGTGAGTGGTGGAATGAAGAAGTAAAGGGTGTGATAAAAGAGAAAAAGGTAGCTTATGAGAGGTTTTTACAAAACAGAAGTGTTAATAGAAGAGCAGAGTATATGGAGATTAAAAGAAAGGTGAAGAGAGTGGTAAGAGAGTGCAAAAGAAGAGCGGATGAAAGAATGGGAGAGGCTCTGTCAAGAAATTTTGCTGAAAACAAGAAAAAATTTTGGAGTGAGATAAACAAGGTAAGAAAGCCTAGAGAACGAATGGATTTGTCAGTTAAAAACAAAGTAGGGGAGTTAGTAGATGGGGAGCTGGAGGTATTGGGTAGATGGCGGGAATATTTTGAGGAACTTTTAAATGTCGATGAAAAGAGGGAGGCGGTAATTTCATGTACTGGTCAGGGAGGTACAACATCGTTTAGGAGTAAAGAAGAGCAGGATGTGAGTGTGGGGGAGGTGCGTGAGGCATTACGTAGAATGAAAGGGGGTAAAGCAACTGGAATTGACAGAATCATGACAGAAATGTTATAAGCAGGGGGGGATATAGTGCTGGAGTGGTTGGTATTTTTGTTTAATAAATGTATGAAAGAGGGGAAGGTACCTAGGGATTGGCAGAGAGCATGTATAGTTCCTTTATATAAAGGGAAGGGGATAAAAGAGAGTGTAAAATTATAGGGGAATAAGTTTACTGAGTATACCAGGTAAAGTGTATGGCAGGGTTATTATTGAAAGAATTAGAGGTAAGACAGAGAGTAGGATTGCAGATGAGCAAGGAGGCTTTAGAGTGGGTAGGGGATATGTAGATCAAGTGTTTACAGTGAAGCATATATGTGAACAGTCTTTAGATAAAGGTAGAGAAGTTTTTATTGCATTTATGGATTTAGAAAAGGCATATGATAGTGTGGATAGGGGAGCAATGTGGCAAATGTTGCAAGTGTATGGAATAGGTAGTAAGTTACTGAAGGCTGTAAAGAGTTTTTATGAGGATAGTGAGGCTCAGGTTAGGGTGTGTAGGAGAGAGGGAGATTACTTCCCGGTAAAAGTAGGTCTTAGACAAGGATGTGTAATGTCACCATGGTTGTTTAATATATTTATAGATGGGGTTGTAAAAGAAGTAAATGCTAGGGTGTTGGGGAGAGGGGTGGGATTAAATTATGGAGAATTAAATGCAAAATGGGAGTTGACACAGTTACTTTTTGCTGATGATACTGTGCTTATGGGAGATTCTAAAGAAAAGTTGCAAAGGTTAGTGGACGAGTTTGGGAGAGTGTGTAAACGTAGAAAGTTAAAAGTGAACATAGATAAGAGTAAGGTGATGAGGGTATCAAACGATTTTAATAAAGAAAAATTGGATATCACATTGGAGAGAGGGATTATGGAAGAAGTAAATGTTTTCAGATATTTTGGGAGTTGACGTGTCAGCAGATGGGTTTATGAAGGATGAGGTTAACCATAGAATTGATGAAGAAAAAAAGGTGAGTGGTGCATTGAGGTATCTGTGGAGACAAAAAACGTTATCCATGGAGGCAAAGAAGGGAATGTACGAAAGTATAGCGGTACCAACACTCTTATATGGGTGTGAAGCATGGGTTGCAAATGTTGCAGCGAGGAGGCGGCTGGAGGCAGTGGAGATGTCCTGTCTAAGGGCAATGTGTGGTGTAAATATTATGCAGAAAATTCGGAATGTGGAAATTAGGAGAAGGTGTGGAGTTACTAAAATATTTGTCAGAGGGCTGAAGAGGGGTTGTTGAGGTGGTTTGGTCATTTAGAGAGAATGGATCAAAGTAGAATGACTTGGAGAGCGTATAAATCTGTAGGGGAAGGTAGGCGGGGTAGGGGTCGTCCTAGAAAAGGTTGGAGGGAAGGGGTAAAGGAGGTTTTGTGGGCGAGGGGCTTGGACTTCCAGCAAGCATGTGTGAGCGTGTTAGATAGGAGTGAATTTAGACGAATGGTTTTTGGGACATGACGATCTGTTGTAGTGTGAGCAGGGTAACATTTTGTGAAGGGATTCAGGGAAACCAGTTAATTGATTTAGTTGGACTTGAGTTCTGGAAATGGGAAGTACAATGCCTGCACTTTAAAGGAGGGGTCTGAGATAGTGACAGCTGGGATTTCTCAGCTGTCGTATCTGAGCTCCTCTGCAAAGACAGTGATTATGTATGAGTGTGGTGAAAGTGTTGAATGATGATGAAAGTATTTTCTTTTTGGGGATTTTCTTTCTTTTTGGGTCACCCTGCCTCGGTGGGAGACGGCCAACTTGTTTAAAAAAAAAAAAAAAAAAAAATTGGGAAGTACAATGCCTGCACTTTTAAGGAGGGGTCTGGGATATTGACAGTTTGGAGGGACTATTCTAAGCTGTCGTATCTGAGCGCCTCTGCAAAAACAGTGACTATGTATGAGTGAGGTGAAAGTGTTGAATGATGATGAAAGTATTTTCTTTTTGGGGATTTTCTTTCTTTTTGGGTCACCCTGCCTTGGTGGGAGATGGCCGACTTGATGAAAAAAAAAAAAATGAGGCTCAGGTTAGGGTGTGTAGGAGAGAGGGAGATTACTTCCCAGTAAAAGTAGGTCTTAGACAGGGATGTGTAATGTCACCATGGATGAAAGAATGGGAGGCTCTGTCAAGAAATTTTGCTGAAAACAAGAAAATTTTTTGGAGTGAGATAAACAAGGTAAGAAAGCCTAGCGAACGAATGGATTTGTCAGTTAAAAACAGAGTAGGGGAGTTAGTAGATGGGGAGCTGGAGGTATTGGGTAGATGGCGGGAATATTTTGAGGAACTTTTAAATGTCGATGAAAAAAGGGAGGCGGTAATTTAGTAACTTACTATCTATTCTATACACTTGCAACATCTGCCACATTGCTCCCCTATCCACTCTATCATATGCCTTTTCTAAATCCATAAATGCAATGAAAACTTCCCTACCTTTATCTAAATACTGTTCACATGTAAACACTTGATCTAAACATCCCCTACTCACTCTAAAGCCTCCTTGCTCATCTGGAATCCTACTCTTTGTCTTACCTCTAATTCTTTCAATAATAACCCTACCGTACACTTTACCTAGTACAGTGGTCCCTCGGTTTTCGCCGAAAATTCGTTCCAGAATGCTGCTCAAGTGCCATTACCGAACGAATTTACTTCCTTAAGAAATAATGTCACGTAGGTTAGTCTATTTCAGACCCCCAAAAATACACTTGCAACAGCACTTACGAAAATACACTTACATAAATGTTCGAGTTTGGAGATGCACGAAAACCGAGGGACCACTGTATACTCAGTAAACTTATTCCCCTATAATTTTTACAATCTCTCTTGTCCCCCTTCCCTTTATATAAAGGAACTTATACATGCTCTCTGCCAATCCCTAGGTACCTTCCCCTCTTTCATACATTAAACAAAAATACCGACCACTCCAGCACTATATCCCCCCCTGCTTTTAACATTTCTGTCATGATCCCGTCAGTTCCAGCTGCTTTACCCCGTTTCATTCTACATAATGCACTCACATCCTGCTTTTCTTCAATCCTAAAAGATGTTATACCTCCCTGGCCAGTGCATGAAATTACTGGCTCCCTTTCTTCATCGACATTTAAAAGTTCCTTAAAATATTCCAGGAATCTACCAAATACCTCCAGCTCCCCACCTACTAACTTTCCTACTTTGTTTTTAACTGACAAATCCATTCGTTTCCTAGGCTTTCTTACCTTGTTTATCTCACTCCAAAATTTTTTCTTATTTTCAGCAAAATTTCTTGACAGTGCCTCTCCCACTCTATCATCTGCTCTCCTTTTGCACTCTGTCACCACTCTCTTCACCTTTCTTTTACTCTCCATATACTCTGCTCTTCTTATAACACTTCTGTTTTGTAAAAACCTCTCATAAGCTACCTTTTTCTCTTTCATCACACCCTTTACTTCATCATTCTACCAGATACTCCTCTTTCCTCCTGCACCCACCCTCTGCCCCACATTCTAATACTGCATTTTTAAAATTATCCCAACCCTCTTTAACCCCTACTACTCATACTTGCATTAGCCCACCTTTCTGCCAATACATTAGTTGCATATATCTCACCCTAACTTCCTCCCCCCTTAGTTTATATACTTTCACCTCTTTCTTACTTACTGTTGCCATTTTCCTTTTGTTCCATCTACCTCTTCCTCTAACTGTAGCTACAACTAAATATAACAAAATATATGAGACATATTCTAAAATTACAAAGCTTCAAATATTTGAACTTGAAATTTATGAAAACTCCAAGTTTACAAAATATTTCCTAAATTTCCCTTTTCAGATAAATCCAAATACAGTAAGGTTCCAATTAATCTGTGGGTTAAACTGGCATTTTAACTAAAATCACATTAACTGGACTGATGAACATGTGGGAAAAATAAGGTTATGTTTTTTGTCAAAAATAACAGTTTTCATACCTTACATTGTAGTTAAATGCAGTGAGATGTACATTAATAAAATACAGTACATTTGAGTAAAAATGATTCTGTCTTTCAGTTAGATGATTCAGCATTTAATGGTTGAAGCCATTCAAAAAAAAGCTTAACTCACAGAAAATATGCAGGAATTAACATCTTACTTTAGCAAATAATTTTAAGAACGGTACAAAAATCTATAAACCTTTACCATAGGATTCTTGGTTTTAGATATTTTCCAAAATGACTGATTCTCAATGAGAGAGCCCATCATCAGTATTACTTGCTGTTTCTTCTCTGTGCTTTTAGCTGTGGTTGTCAGGAGAAGACTCACAGCATTTAAGGAACAAGCTAGTACACGATTGTATTTATTCTTCATGTCTTCAGGATCAGTCACTCTGTGGGGTAAATGATCCATTATATTCTAAGTAATAGCTAAAATTCAGGCTTTGGATATGTGAATCATCTGTGTTTTTGAATAACATTTCGCATAATTTATTTTTAGTATGTACATCTATATTATGTATTAAGTTAAACTTATTTGTTTTCTGTCTGATTAAGATTGTCAGTCTGTCAGAGATATACTTACTTGGGGTCTGATAATGTCTGGGCAGTTTGTGTAAACAAATTATCAGTGATATGATCCATGATCTCCTTACAGGTAAAAATCATAACTTCAGCCCTTTTCTCCACAGCAAAAGCCTCCTGAGGGAAGAAAAAATACAGTACTGATAAAAACTACTGTACAGTGGACCCCCGAGTTTCGTAAACCCCAGAAATCGTACATTTATGTAAGTATAATATTGTAAGTGCTTGTGGAAAAGTATTTTTGGGGGTCTGAAATAGACTAACCTACGTGACATTTTTCCTTAAGGGAGTAAATTCGTTCGGTAATGGGACTTGAGCAGACTTCAGGAGTGAAGTTTTTACGAAACTCGGGGGTCCACTGTATATTGATAACCTTTCTTTAATGAAGGTTAAATGTGTGAAATGTTATGTTGAAGGACTACATGAAGCAAGGCAGAAAGGAAATTATTTCACAGTAAACTACCTTATCAAGTGACATCACATAGTGAGGTATTGCATTAAGTGTAAAGTAAAGTAAAGTAAAGTAAATTTTATTTCATTGCAGATTGCAGATTACATAGGTATTGGTAGTTACAATGTAAATTGAGTGCAAGGAGAGCCACTGACATGCCATGGCATTAGGGGCAGCTTATTCTAGTAACTTAAAGACTATGTACTTAATATTAGAGAAATTTATTGAGTTTATTCTAGTTAAAAATTATTTTCAAAATTACAATATGATGAAATTTTACTGTTTAAATTATTATATAATGATATTAGATTGTTACAGTAATGGTAATATGGAATTGAGATTATCTTAATTAAGGAAAATAACATTGAGCATTTTTGACATTAACTTATAATATGAGTATTTAGTTTTGGCCTAGGTAGTAGGTTGGTAGACAGCAACCGCCCAGGGAGGTACTACCGTCCTGCCAAGTGAGTGTAACACGAAAGCCTGTAATTGTTTTACATGATGGTAGGATTGCTGGTGTCTTTTTTCTGTCTCATAAACATGCAAAATTTCAGGTACATCTTGCTACTTCTACTTACACTTAGGTCACACTACACATTCATGTACAAGCATATATATACACACCCCTCTGGGTTTTCTTCTATTTTCTTACTAGTTCTTGTTCTTATTTCCTCTTATCTCCATGGGGAAGTGGAACAGAATTCTTCCTCCGTAAGCCATGCGTGTCGTAAGAGGCGCCTAAAATGCCTGGAGCAAGGGGCTAGTAACCCCTTCTCCTGAATAAATTACTAAATGTAAAAGGAGAAACTTTCGTTTTTCCTTTTGGGCCACCCTGCCTCGGTGGGAAACAGCTGACGTGTTGAAAGGAAAGAAAGGATTTAGTTTTGATTGAGTAGGGGGTAACATAATAGTAACATATTATTAAAAATTGAGATTATTGTATAGGAAAGTAATAATGAGCATTTTTCAAAGTAGTTTATAGTATGATCATTTAGTTTTGGGTGAGTAGGTGGTTTTTGAGTTGAGTCTTAAATTGATTTTCAGACAAGATTATCTTAATATTTACTGGTAATGAATTCCAGATTCTGGGGCCCTTTATGTGCATAGAATTTTTACATAGGTTGATATGAACACGGGGTATATCAAAAAGTGATCTGTGTTTTGTGTTGTGGTCATGGTCATGTGGTGTGACTAAAATAAGTGCATCCAAAATTTCATAGCACACAAAAAAGAGGCTTGGACATCCAACAGGTATGTGCAAGTGTGCTAGATAGGGGCAAGTAGAGGCAAGTGATTTTTATGACTTGATGTGCTCTTGAAGTGTGAGCAAGGTAACATTTATGAAGGGATTCAGGGAAACTAGTTTAGCCAGCCTCGAGTCCTAGAGGTGGGAATTACAGTGCATGAATGCTGAAGGAGGAATGGGGATATTGTGGTTTGTAGGGGCATCTACGCTGTAATGTCTGTACTCCTCTGGTAAGACAGTGATAGAGTGAGTGATGGTGAAAGTGTTTCTTCTTTTTTGGGTCACCCCACCTCAGTGAGAGATGGCTGGTGAGTTAAAAAAAATTTACATTATGTACTACAAAGCATGAAAGCATCAAGGGTACAAAGGGCCTGAACACAACAACTTTGTTAATAACTTACCAAATCTTCTGAAATTTTTACTGAATATAATGTGCAACACTGGTAAGCTACCCTAAAAGTTTCATAAAAATTAGACATGCCAACAATTTTGCACTAAAACAGATAATAGACTTACAAAATTGTTGTAATTGTGTCTGCATAAAATAGGAATGCTAAATGGATTTACAACAAAGAAATACTACACAAAATATGTAATTTTTGCAGTGAAAATTTCTAAAAGTACAGAAATATTAAAGGATTAAAAAAGATAATAAGAAATTGGGAAATCAAACAAACAACATCTGAATTGTAAAATAATGCATTTAGAATATTGTGTGCAAAAATGATCCTGATCTATAAGGAAATAGTGAAGCCTTAGAGTCAAAGCTGAATACTAGCGACACTGGAAGCACCAAGAAGAAAAATTAGCATGAAGCTCTGACATTACAGAAGAAAGAGGAAATTTTAGATCAACAATACTATGACATGGTACATATATGATGCAGAATGCCTGCACTTTTGGACTGAGAGAATCCATCAGCATAATTCAAGAAAATGAGTAAGTACAATGAGTAGTGCAGATTGTGAACTAGTGAAAAGGATTGCAGAGAGATCAATATAACTAAATTCACTAGAAAAGTTACTGAATGTGTGGACTGAAGAGACAACAAGGAAAGGGGTCCCACTTAGTGTTCAGATAAACTTGTGTATGAAATGGAAGATTATTCATAACTGTATATGCTGAGAGGAAATAGGGTCAAATCCTTTATGAAGGATTAAATAAGCCTTCATGAATACAACATAAACCTGGAGATAAGCACTTAACAATGCAACAGCAATTTCATGTTATTAGTAAAGTTGTAAATTCTTTATTTTTACTGACGAGGACCCTGACATGGCTAGAATCATTACTCAGAAGCAGAATCTGGAGCAATGAAGTATTCATAACATCAACAGTAAAAAGTACTGCAAAGATGCATTACAGAGTACTTGAGTACTCCAGGACAACCATCAATTACTGACAATTTTGCATACACATCAACACAAAAACCACAGCCATTCATCTCAGTTCTGTAAGGCCGCATCAATCCTCTCCACAGTTCATGTCAACAAGCAATGTCAATTATTATATAGTAATTTGTTGTTAATAAAATATAAAAAATGGTTTGGCAAATTTGGAGTATAGCCTATTTTTCCTACATGCTCTTCACTTCACACAACACTAATTTTCATTTTAAAAGGTGCCAGTTATCAGGAACACATCCTGCATGTTATAAGAGGGTTTGTTGCAATGTTTAAGTACGTACTAAACTGTATTGGTCATACAGGTGTGAATAAGAGGAAGACTAGAACAGGATGAGAGAATAAACCAATGCACATATGTAGAGTAGAGTTCTTGGATTATGAGATATTAAAGAACAACACTATTTCCTGCAAGCAGTGTTAAAAAAAAAAAACTATAATTAAGTTTATTCAAACTTTTGAGAAAGTAAAACACAGATTAAATTATTGTACTGGTAACTTTCGGATGATTTAGAAAAAATAATTAATATCCCCTATTTAAGAATCAAATTTGAAAATAACTGATAAATTATATTCTAAACAACTTAACTCTGACATAAAAACAAACCTGGAAAGCTCTAGTTGCAGCTAGAGCAGCAGGAGGATGTGGATCAACCATAGCTAATATCCAAGATGGCATCATGGACTTAAGATGAGGAGCCAACTGTTTCCCTACTTGAGCCACCAGTGCACCATTGGCAACCTGTGTTGCTTCTCGAACCTAAAAAATGATGAAATGCTTAGGAAATACTGGTTACTGAACTGAATCCCTGCTTACCAGTACAGCCTCTCCTCACTTACCGACGTACTCGTTTACCGACACCTCAGAGTTACGACGGGCTCTCCAACGAGTAAAAAAAAAAAATTGTATGCCGTATGAGAACTTGGGTCATGCATCTCAATCTCCTTCTTACAGTCACTCAGTACACTAGCTTTTAAAGTCTCCAAGACTACATATTTGTACAAATTTGAACTTGATTGTGTACCCCATAGTACAAGATAGAAGTACAGCAGCACTTATATAGGTTTTGTAGCTGACATTTAAAGCACTCCAGAGCGATTGTTATTACAAGAAATAAATCTTTATCTTTATTAATTATTATTATCACCATCAACATACCTTGTTCACTGAGTTTAATCATTTCTTAATTAAGCTGCCACGAGAGAGACAGAATGTAAACACACAAACGAACACACCAGCTGATCCCTTTACTGTGAACTTCTTTTGCACTTCTTCCATTTTCCTCTTGTTGTGTTTCCTCTTCCAAGTGCTGCTGCACTTATAACTCTATCTTGTGCTATGGGGTGCACAATAGATGTGCAGCAGCACTTGGAAGAGGAAAAACAAGAGGAAAATGGAAGAAGTACACAGTCAAGGGATCAGCTGGTGTGTTCGTCTGTGTGTTGACATTTTCTGTCTCTCGTGGCAGCTTAAGAAATTATTATACTCGGTGAACAAGGTATGTTGATGGTGATAATAATAATAATAATAAATATAATTAATAATCACTCTGGGCGCTGTAAATGTCATAAGTATTTCGTATAGGTTTGGTAGCTGACATCTAAAGCACTCCAGAGCGATTATTATTATTACAGTGATACCCTGAGTTTCGAACAGCTCCCAACTCGAACAATATTGTAAGTGCTTTTGTAAGTGAATTTTTGGGGTCTGAAACGGACTAATCTAATTTACATTATTCCTTATGGGAACAAATTTGTTCGGCAACGGCACTCGAACAGCCTTCTGGAATGAATTATGGCCGAAACTCAGGGTACCACTGTATTATCATTATTATTAATTATTATTATTATATTCTCTGTCTCTCATGCCAGCTTAATAAATGATTAAACTCAGTGAACAAGGTACAGTGGACCCCCGGTTATAGGCCATTCCTGTTATCAGCCAACTTGGTTATAGGCTGGTTTTTTGGCTTCCGGTTATCAGCCATTATTTCGGTGATCAGCTGTATGGGACATGTCCGTCCGCTGGCTGGGGCCGCTTGCGCATCAGTCTGGCTGTCTCTCTCAGTGTGTGAGGAAGCTTCTGCTCATTCATCCAAACATTTCGCTTGTTTTCCATTGTTTTTGGTGTTTTTTTTTCAGTGCAACTGCAAAATAAGTAACCATGGCTCCAAAGAAAGTTCTTAGTAAACTTCCTTTGGTAAAGAAAGTTAGAAACACGATAGAATTCAAGGCAGGCAGGCATAGAGGCAGGGAGTGTAGCAGGCATGCAGGGAGTGTAGCAGGCATGCAGGGAGTGTAGCGGGCATGCAGGGAGTGTAGCGGGCATGCAGGGAGTGTAGCAGGCATGCAGGGAGTGTAGCAGGCATGCAGGGAGTGTAGCAGGCATGCAGGGAGTGTAGTTGGTGGAGTGACTCTGAAGCTGGTCCTAGTGGCATTAAAAGACAAAGAAGGGAAGTAACCCCAGAGAGGGCTTTGCTACCTGAAGTCCTTATGGAGGGAAATTCCCCTTCCAAACAATTAATCCTCCCTCTTTGCTCCTCCTTATCTTCCAGAAGCCAGCATTAGTCTTCAATAAAGGAATGTAATACTGATTTAATTGTTAAAAAAAATATTTTTTTTGTGAATATTTTTGTCTGGAACGGATTAATTGTATTTACATTTCGGTGTTAGGCCGAGCTTCTGGAACGGATTACGGCCGATAACCGAGGGTCCACTATATGTGGATGGTAATAATAATAAAAAAAGTGACCGTGACCATTACAGAAAATGTTACCCGCCTGAAGGGTAACTATAGAAGATCACTCTTACCCCATGCAAAGACTGAAAAAAGTGTGATTTTCTCTAATTTTTTTGTTTTTTTTCAAGTAATCAGCTATGTAAGCGTTTCCTGGAATATCTTGGAAGTAAGTCATTGACCTATTTCATGTTGTATTAAAGTTAATAATAAACAGATTGAAAGGAATTTCCCAACAAACATAAAACTGAATGTTTTAATTTTGGGTGGTGACACTTTTGAAGTGTCAGTGAGGGGTGATTCCTCGATTAGCGACAAAATCGTTTACCGACGGGGTCTTAGGCCCATATCTCCGTCGTTAAGTGAGTAGAGGTCGTATTTTAAAAAATAGCACTGCTTACTAAGGCACTTTGATACAGGTGGCACAGTAAAGTATCAACACAAAAAGAAATGCAATATTCCTGTTGCAAAGTGGATGCTTAATCAACAACTAAAATATTTTTTTTAACACATCAGCTGTTTCCCACTGAGGCAGGGTGACCCAAAAAGAAAGAAAAAACTTTCATCATCATTCAACACTTTCACCATCATTCATACATAATCACTTTCTTTGCAGAGGTGCTCAGATACGACAGTTTAGATGACACTCCAAACAGCCAATATCCCAAACTCCTCCTCCTTTAACCCTTTCAGGGTCCAAACCATAATTCTACGTCATGAGCTCAGCTCACTCAGATAAGCTTTGAGCGGCAAATTTGGGCCTAGATATGAGAGAATACATCTATGTGGTAAGTGTGCACCACATAAAACAAATCCTGCAGCACACAGTGCATAATGAGAGAAAAAAAACTGAAACCGCAATTTTCGATTAAAACAGCGACTTTGCAGTGTTTTTTTCATATACTTTGTATAGTTGTATTTGCGATTTCTTGGTCTCATTTGATAGAATAGAAGATATATTACAGATATAGAGATGATTTTGATTGGTTTTAGTACTGCAAATGGCTTGAAACTGAGCTCAAAATAGCGGAAATGTTAAATTTTTGCCTATGTTCAAGAGTAAACAAATGACCTCACACGTCTAATACGCACCGGCTGGTGGGTCTGATATACGTTCACAAATGTGGTGATATTATTTGTACAATTATTACAATATTGCATAACAATAAATCTTCCATTTTTTGGTTTCAATAAAAATTCATTATGTGAATAAAAAATCAAAATGGAATTCATTTGTAAAGACTGAAAACGTAACTAATGAACAAAAGAAGTGTTAGTTTAGTGCCAGGAATGCCTGCATTGTTTATTCTGCACCCTATTTTGAAATTGGAATATTTTGAATTTTGAGTTAAATTGGCTAAATTACCAATTTCCAATCACTTTATTTAGTAGTTGAAACAGTTGACTGGGTGATTTCTTGTGCTCAATCAATAGAATAAAAGCAATACTAGTGAAATAGCTAAGAATTTGGTCGACTGGAATATGTAATTGGCCTAAAATGGGAGTCAAATTCAGCAAAATCGCTGATGCGTAAATATCGCTGACACATCAAAATTCGCGAGAGCATAATTTCGTAAATTTTCAATCAAATTTCGTACTTTTTGTTTTATTACCTTCAGAAAAAGATTCTCTACCATTTCATAAGAAAAAATAAGATTTTTTTTTTTTTTAAATTCTTGGACACTGACGCACCCCTTCCAAAAATGGCCTTGGACCCTGAAAGGGTTAAAGTGCAGGCATTGTACTTCTCACCTCCAGGACTCAAGTCTGGTTAACTGGTTTCCCTGAATCCCTTCACAAAATATTATCCCTGCTCACATTCCAACAGCTCGTCAGGTCCCAAAAACCATTCGTCTCCATTCACTCCTATCTAACATGTTCACGTACGCTTGCTGAAAGTCCAAGCCCCTCACCCACAAAACCTCCTTTACCCCCTCCCTCCAACCTTTCCTAGGACGACTCCTACCACGTCTTCCTTTCCCTACAGATTTATAAGCTCTTTAAGTCATTCTACTTTGTTCCATCCTCTCTAAATGACCAAACCACCTCAACAACCCCCTCTTCAGCCCTCTGACTAATACTTTTAGTAACTCCACACCTCCTAATTTTCACAATATGAATTTACATCACACAGTGCCCTTAGACATGACATTTCCACTGCCTCCAGCCGCCTTCTTGCTGCAGCATTTACAACCCATGCTTCCCACCCATATAAAAGTGTTGGTACCACTATACTCCAAGGATGAAGTTTTTTGTCTCCACAGATACCTCAAAGCATCAGCTCACCGTTTTTTCTTCATTAATTCTATGGTTAACATTATCCTTCATAAACCAATCTGCTGACAGGTCAACTCCCATATATTTAAACACATTCACTTCTTCCATACTCCCTTCCACCAATGTGATATCCAATTTTCCTTTAACTAAATCTTTTGATACCCTCATCACCTTACTTTTATCTATGTTCACTTTTAAATTTCTACCTTTACACACCTTCCCAAATTTGTCCTCTAACCTTTGCAATTTTTTTTAGAATCTCCCATAAGCACAGTATCATCAGCAAAAAGTAACTGTGTCAACTCCCCATTTTGTATTTGATTCCGATAATTTAATCCCACCCCTCTCCCCAACACCCTAGCACTTACTTCTTTTATAACCTCATCTATAAATATGTTAACCCTTTCAGGGTCCAAGCCGTAGATCTCCGCATTGTCCACAGGGTTCAAACCGTAGATCTACGCCATGAATTCAGCTCACTCAGATAAGCTGTGATCGGCAAATTTGGGCCTAGATATGAGAGAATGCATCTATGTGGTAAGTTTGCACCATATAAAGTAAATCCTGAAACACGGAATGCATAAGGAGAAAAAAACAGCGACTGTGTTTTTCGATTAAAACAGCAACTTTGTGGTGTATTTTCATGTGGTTTTTACAGTTGTATTCACAGTTTCTTGGTCTCATTTGATAGAATGGAAGATATATTACAGAAATAGAGATGATTTTGATTGGTTTTAGTACTGAAAATAGCTTTTAATTGAGTTCAAAATAGCAGAAATGTTTGATTTTTGCTGATTTTCAAGAGTAAACAAATCACATCACACGACTAATACACCTCAACTGGTGGGTCTAATATACGTTTACAAATGCACTGATAGTGTTTATACAATTATTACAATATTGCATAAGAGTAATTCATCTATTTTTTGGTGTGAATAAAAATTCTTTATGTAAATAAAAAATAAAAATGGAATTCATCTGTAAAGCCTGGAAATGTAACGAATAAACAAAGGAAACGTTATTTTAGTGCCAGGAATGTCTACATTGTTTATTCTGAATGCTGTTTTGAAATTGGAATATTTTGAACTTTGTGTGAAATTGGTGAAATTACCAATTTCTGATCACTTTATTGGCTACATGAAAAAGTAGATTTGGCAGTTTCTTGTGCTCAATCGATAAAATAGATGTAATACTAACAAAATAGCTAAGAATTTGATCAACTGGAATAATGTAATTGGCCTAAAATTGGAGTCAAAGTGGGCAAAATCGTCAATATGTAAATATCGCTGAGTCAAATTTGCGATAAGTGTAATTTCGTCAATTTTCCACCAAATTTCATACCTTTTGTTTTATTACCTTTAGAAAAAGATTCTCTACCAATTCATAAGAATTTTTTTTTTTTTTTTTTTTTTTTTTAAATTCTTGGACCCTGTGGACAATGTGTAGATCTACATCTTGGACCCTGAAAGGGTTAAACAAGCATGGTGACATTACAAATCCCTGTCTCAGACCTACTTTTACTGGGAATAATCTCCCTCTCTCCTACACACCCTAACCTGAGTCTCACTATCCTCATAAAAACTCCTTACAGCATTTAGTACCTTACTACCTATTCCATACATTTGCAACATCTGCCACATTGCTTCCCTATCCACCCTATTATATGCCTTTTCTAAATCCATAACCTCTTTTGTCCTCCCTTCCCTTTATATAAAGGAACTATACATGCTCTCTGCCAAGCCCTAGGAACCTTCCCCTCTTTCATACATTTTTTTTTTTTTTTAACGAGTCGGCCGTCTCCCACCAAGGCAGGGTGACCCAAAAAGAAAGAAAATCCCCAAAAAGAAAAGACTTTCATCATTCAACACTTTCACCACACTCATACATAATCACTGTCTTTGCAGAGGCGCTCAGATACGACAGCTGAGAATAGTCCCTCCCAGCTGTCACTATCCCAGACCCCTCCTTTAAAGTGCAGGCATTGTACTTCCCATTTCCAGGACTCAAGTCCAACTAAATCAATTAACTGGTTTCCCTGAATCCCTTCACAAAAGGTTACCCTGCTCACACTCCAACAGCTTGTCAGGTCCCAAAAACCATTCGTCTCCATTCACTCCTATCAAACACTCTCACACATGCTTGCTGGAAGTACAAGCCCCTCGCCCACAAAACCTCCTTTACCCCCTCCCTCCATTATACATCCCTGTCTAAGACCTACTTTTACTGGGAAGTAATCTCCCTCTCTCCTACACACCCTAACCTGAGCCTCACTATCCTCATAAAAACTCTTTACAGCCTTCAGTAACTTACTACCTATTCCATACACTTGCAACATTTAAAACATTGCTCCCCTATCCACTCTATCATATGCCTTTTCTAAATCCATAAATGCAATGAAAACTTCTCTACCTTTATTTAAATACTGTTCACATATATGCTTCACTGTAAACACTTGATCTACACATCCCCTACCCACTCTAAAGCCTCCTTACTCATCTGCAATCCTACTCTGTCTTACCTCTAATTCTTTCAATAATAACCCTGCCATACACTTTACCTGGTATACTCAGTAAACTTTTTTTTTTTTCAACAAGTCGGCTGTCTCCCACCGAGGCAGGGTGACTCAAAAAGAAAGAAAATCCCCAAAAAGAAAATACTTTCATCATCATTCAACACTTTCACCACACTCATACATAATCACTGTCTTTGCAGAGGAGCTCAGATACGACAGCTGAGAATTGTCCCTCCCAGCTGTCACTATCCCAGACCCCTCCTTTAAAGTGCAGGCAATGTACTTCCCATTTCCAGGACTCAAGTCCAACTAAATCAATTAACTGGTTTCTCTGAATCCCTTCACAAAATGTTACCCTGCTCACACTCCAACAGATCGTCATGTCAAAAAACCATTCGTCTCCATTCACTGCTATCTAACACGCTCACACATGCTTGCTGGAAGTCCAAGCCCCTCGCCCACAAAACCTCCTTTACCCTTCCCTCCAACCTTTCTAGGACGACCCTACCCCGCCTTCCTTCCCCTACAGATTTATACGCTCTCCAAGTCATTCTACTTTGATCCATTCTCTCTAAATGACCAAACCACCTCAACAACCCCTCTTCAGCCCTCTGACAAATACTTTTAGTAACTCAACACCTTCTCCTAATTTCCACATTCCGAATTTTCTGCATAATATTTACACCAAACATTGCCCTTAGACAGGACATCTCCAATGCCTCCAGCCTCCTCCTCGCTGCACCATTTGCAACCCATGCTTCACACCCATAAAAGAGTGTTGGTACCACTATACTTTCGTACATTCCCTTCTTTGCCTCCATGGATAACGTTTTTTGTCTCCACAGATACCTCAACGCACCACTCACCTTTTTCCTTCATCAATTCTATGGTTAACCTCATCCTTCATAAACCCATCCGCTGACACGTCAACTCCCAAATATCTGAAAACATTTACTTCTTCCATAATCCCTCTCTCCAATGTGATATCCAATTTTTCTTTATTTAAATCGTTTGATACCCTCATAACCTTACTCTTATCTATGTTAACTTTTAACTTTCTACCTTTACACACTCTCCCAAACTCGTCCACTAACCTTTGCAACTTTTCTTTAGAATCTCCCATAAGCACAGTATCATCAGCAAAAAGTAACTGTGTCAACTCCCATTTTACATTTAATTCTCAATAATTTAATCCCAGCCCTCTCCCCAACACCCTAGCATTTACTTCTTTTACAACCCCATCTATAAATATATTAAACAACCATGGTGACATTACACATCACTGTCTAAGACCTACTTTTACCGGGAAGTAATCTTCCTCTCTCCTACACACCCTAACCTGAGCCTCACTATCCTCATAAAAACTCTTTACAGCCTTCAGTAACTTACTACCTATTCCATACACTTGCACCATTTGCCACATTGCTCCCCTATCTACTCTATCATATGCCTTTTCTAAATCCATAAATTCAATAAAAACTTCTCTACCTTTATCTAAATACTGTTCACATATATGCTTCACTGTAAACACTTGATCTACACATCCCCTACCCACTCTAAAGCCTCCTTGCTCATCTGCAATCCTACTCTCTGTCTTACCTCTAATTCTTTCAATAATAACCCTGCCATACACTTTACCTGGTATACTCAGTAAACTTATTCCCTATAATTTTTACACTCTCTTTATCCCCTTCCCTTTATATAAAGGAACTATACATGCTCTCTGCCAATCCCTAGGTACCTTCCCTCTTTCATACATTTATTAAACAAAAATACCATCCACTCCAGCACTTTATCCCCCTGCTTTTAACATTTCTGTCATGATTCCGTCAATTCCAGCTGCTTTACCCCTTTCATTCTACGTAATGCCTCACGCACCTCCCCACACTCACATCCTGCTCTTCTTCACTCCTAAACGATGTTGTACCTCCTGGCCAGTACATGAAATTACCGCCTCCTTTTTCATCGACATTTAAAAGTTCCTCAAAATATTCCTGCCATCTACCCAATACCTCCAGCTCCCCATCTACTAACTTCCCTACTCTGTTTTTAACTGACAAATCCATTCGTCCCTAGGCTTTCTTACCTTGTTTATCTCACTCCAAAATTTTTCTTGTTTTCAGCAAAATTTCTTGACAGAGCCTCTCCCATTCTTTCATCCGCTCTTCTTTTGCACTCTCTCACCACTCTCTTCACCTTTCTTTTACTCTCCATATACTCTGCTCTTCTATTAACACTTCTGTTTTGTAAAAACCTCTCATAAGCTACCTTTTTCTCTTTTATCACACCCTTTACTTCTTCATTCCACCACTCACTCTTCTTTCCACCTGCACCCACCCTCCTATAGCCACAAACTTCTGCCCCACATTCTAATACTGCATTTTTAAAACTATCCTAACTCTCTTCAACCCCCACTACTCGCTTGCACTAGCCCACCTTTCTGCCAATAGTTGCTTATATTTCACCCTAACTTCTTCCTCCTTAGTTTATACACTTTTACCTTCTCTTACTTGCTGTTGCCATTTTCTTTTGTCCCATCTACCTTTTACTCTAACTGTAGCTACAACCAAATAATGATCTGATATATCCATTGCCCCTCTATAAACATGTACATCATGAAGCCTACCCATCAACCTTTTATCCACCAATACATAATCCAACAAACTACTTTCCTTACGTGCTATATCATATCTTGTATATTTATTTATGCTCTTTTTCATAAAATATGTATTACTTATTACCAAACCTCTTTCTACACATAGCTCAATTAATGGTTCCCCATTTACATTTACCCCTGGCACCCCAAATTTACCTACTACTCCCTCCACAACATTTTTACCCACTTTAGCATTAAGATCCCCAACCACAATTACTCTCTCACTTGGTTCAAAACTCCCCACACACTCACTCAACATTTCCAAAAATCTCTCTCTCTTCTCCAGGTGCATAAACACTTGCTATAACCCACTTTTCACATCCAACCTTTATTTTACTCCACATAATCCTTGAATTTATACATTTATATTCCTTCTTTACCTGCCATAACTGATTATTCAACATTATTGCCACTCCTTCTTTAGCTCTAACTCTATTTGAAACCCCTGACCTAATCCCATTTATTTCTCCCCACTGAAACTCTCCTACCCCCTTCAGGTTTGTCTCACTTAAAGCCAGGACATCCAGCTTCTTTTCATTCATAACATCTACAATCATCTCTTTCTTATCATTCGCACAACATCCACGCACATTCAAACATCCCATTTTGACGGTTTTCTTCTCAGTAAACTTCTTCCCCTATAATTCTTACACTCTCTTTTATCCCCCTTCCCTTTATATAAAGGAACTATACATTTACATACATACATACATTTATTGAACAAAAATACCAACCAACAAGGGTGTCTTGTAGGTCCAGAGTTCGAATCCCCAGTACAGCTGGAAAACATTAGGTCATGTTTTAATAAGACACCTGCTGTTCATGTTCACCCATCAGTATAAAATGGGTACCTGGGTGTTAGTCAACTGGTGTGGGTCGCATCCTGGAACAAATTGACCTAATCTGCATGAAATGCTCTACATAACAAGCAGCTTTCTATGTACTGTAGTAGTATGCCATTGATGTCAGCTAGGACTATATATCTTGTACATGTACTTGTAGAGATATTATTAACGACTCCAACACTATATCAGCAGCTGCCACAATTAAACCATGCATGTCACACAGGTGGAAATATAAACACATAAGCAGTATAAAGTGATCCTTTATTGACAACGTTTTTCCCACACAGTGGGCTTTATCAAGTCACAAACAGATCTACCTGGGTGAAAGGTACAAGAGTATACGTATATAGGATGGAGTCAGGTGGGAAATGCTGGGTCAGGTGGGGAATGCTGGGTCAGATGGAGAATGCTGCATGTGATGATCTTCCAAGTATGGTCAATAAAGGATCACTTTATACTGAATTATTTTTTTTTTTAATTAACACATCGGCCGATTCCCACCAAGGCAGGGTGGCCTGAAAAAGAAAAACTTTCATCATCATTCACTCCATCACTGTCTTGCCAGAGGGGTGCTTTACACTACAGTTATAAAACTGCAACATTAACACCCCTCCTTAAGAGTGCAGACACTGTACTTCCCATCTCCAGGACTCAAGTTCAGCCTGCCGGTTTCCCTGAATCCCTTCATAAATGTTACTTTGCTAACACTCCAACAGCACGTCAAGTATTAAAAACCATTTGTCTCCATTCACTCCTATCAAATACGCTCACACATGCTTGCTGGAAGTCCAAGCCCCTCGCACACAAAACCTCCTTTACCCCCTCCCTCCAACCTTTCCTAGGCCGACCCCTACCCCGCCTTCCCTGCACTACAGATTTATACACTCTTGAAGTCATTCTGTCTCGTTCCATTCTCTCTACATGTCCGAACCACCTCAACAACCCCTCCTCAGCTCTCTGGATAATAGTTTTGGTAATCCCGCACCTCCTCCTAATTTCCAAAATCCGAATTCTCTGCATTATATTCACACCACATATTGACCTCAGACATGACATCTCCACTGCCTCCAGCCTTCTCCTCGTTGCAACATTCATCACCCATGCTTCACACCCATATAAGAGTGTTGGTATAACTATAGTCTCATACATTCCCTTCTTTATTTCCATGGACAAAGTTCTTTGTCTCCACAGACTCCGAAGTGCTCCACTCACCCTTTTCCCCTCATCAATTCTATGATTCACCTCATCCTTCATAGACCCATCTGCTGACATGTCCACTCCCAAATATCTGAATACATTCACCTCCTCCATACTCTGTGTTTATATTTCCACCATACTCGGAAGATCGTCACATGCAGCATTCTCACCTGACCCAGCATTCCCCACCTGACTCCATCCTATATATACTCCTGTACCTTTCACCCAGGTAGATCTGTTTGTGACTTGATAAAGCCCACTGTGTGGGCAAAACGTTGTCAATAAAGGATCACTTTATACTGCTTATGTGTTTATATTTCCATTGTGTTGGTACAGTGGTACCTCGAGTTACGATATTTTTTCGTTCGAGAATGCTGTTCAAGTGCCATTACCAAACGAATTTATCCCCATAAGGAATAATGTAAAATAGACTAGTGCTTTTACACCCCCAAAAATATACCTACAAAAGCATTTAAAAAAATAAACTTACATAAAAGGGCGATTTTGGGGACCATCGTAACTTGAGGTACCACTGTATTTTATGCCATTTATTTCCATGTCACACAGGTACAAGAGTACTTGGCAAGATACTTACCCTCCTCTCTACATCTACTGATAATTTAGTATACAAACGTGGCCAAAATGGAAGAGCAGATAAAATAGCTTCTTGATCTTCATTTCGGCACAACTCTTCAAATTCTTGTAATGCCTGGAATAAATCATAAAATTAAAAGCAATCATTTATAAAAGCCACAGATTACCTCACATTTTACATTAAACTGTACACAGACATTTGATAAATAAGGAAAGAGCTTCAGAAATAAATACTGGTAAATACATTTATGGAATTTCCACAAAACAGAATGCCAACTACAGCAGTTCAAAAGATCTATCCAGCAACTTTAAAATTGGTTATGTTAATTTGAAGCCTTGCTAACATAGCAGTCTAGAGAGAAATACAGTGGTTAATGATAACATTCCAACAATGGTTCATGACTACTCTTGAACATTCTTAAAATCAGAATTAAATTCATCTTTATCCCTATTTATTAACTACTTCATTAGAATAAACAAATTACACAGATTTTCAAGCCAACCTTAATTTTTGTTGTAGAATCCTTTTTGGTCATTTTACGTAAAGCAACTCGAAATTCAGCAGAAATAGCGCTATCATCAGTTTGAGCTGCTTGCGAGGCTGCAGGCACATAACCCAAGTCTTGCAAGGCACTGAATCCAACAAAGCCTGTTGCCCCACCAAGTAGTTCTGCTGTCCTTCCACTACTAGAAGGCTGAAGATACAAGAAAATAATCATCAACCAGCTTAAAACTAAATAACAATTAGTATAGACATTTTGACATAACATTTGATAATTTACAAGCATGGTATAGAACCATCAGGACACTAAATGCACTATGCTACAAAATTAAAATATTTTGAAACAAAAACTAAATAAATTATTGTAATAGTAATTAAAAATGTGTGGTACAGAGAAAAATTTGTGACTCTTATGATTTTTGCAAATGGGAATGTAGCTTCAGTTTAAACAGAATTTAATACAGTAGACCCTCAGTTATTGGCCGTAATCCATTCCAGAAGGTCGGCCTCAAACTGAAAAGGCCAAAAACTGAAATAATATTTCCCATAAGAATTAATGTAAATACAATTAATCCATGTTTGAATGTGCATGGGTGTTGTGCGAATGATAAGAAAGAGATGATTGTAGATGTTATGAATGAAAAGAAGCTGGATGTCCTGGCTTTAAGTGAGACAAAGCTGAAGGGGGTAGGAGAGTTTCAGTGGGGAGAAATAAATGGGATTAGGTATGGGTTTTCAAATAGAGTTAGAGCTAAAGAAGGAGTGGCAATAATGTTGAATAATCAGTTATGGCAGGTAAAGAGGGAATATAAATGTATAAATTCAAGGATTATGTGGAGTAAAATAAAGGTTGGATGTGAAAAGTGGGTTATAGTAAGTGTTTATGCACCTGGAGAAGAGAGAAGTGTAGAGGAGAGAGAGAGATTTTGGGAAATGTTGAGCGAGTGTGTGGGGAGTTTTGAACCAAGTGAGAGAGTAATTGTGGTTGGGGATCTTAATGCTAAAGTGGGTAAAAATGTTGTGGAGGGAGTAGTAGGTAAATTTGGGGTGCCAGGGGTAAATGTAAATGGGGAACCATTAAGCTATTGGTAATAAGTAATACATATTTTATGAAAAAGAGGATAAATAAAAATATACAAGGTATGATATAGCACGTAAGGAAAGTAGTTTGTTGGATTATGTATTGGTGGATAAAAGATTAATGCGTAGGCTTCAGGATGTACATGTTTATAGAGGGGCAACAGATATATCGGATCATTATTTAGTTGTAGCTACAGTTAGAGTAAAAGGTAGATGGGACAAAAAGAAAATGCCAAGAGCAAGTAAGAGAGAGGTAAAAGTGTATAAACTAAGGGAGGAGGAAGTTAGGGTGAGATATAAGCAACTATTGGCAGAAAGGTGGGCTAGTGCAAGTATGAGTAGTGGGGGGGTTGAAGAGAGTTGGGATAGTTTTATAAATGCAGTATTAGAATGTGGGGCAGAAGTTTGTGGCTATAGGAGGGTGGGTGCAGGAGGAAAGAGGAGTGAGTGGTGGAATGAAGAAGTAAAGGGTGTGATAAAAGAGAAAAAGGTTTTTACAAAACAGAAGTGTTAATTGAAGAGCAAAGTATATGGAGAGTAAAAGAAAGGTGAAGAGAGTGGTGAGAGAGTGCAAAAGAAGAGCAGATGAAAGAATGGGAGAGGCTCTGTCAAGAAATTTTGCTGAAAACAAGAAAATTTTTTGGAGTGAGATAAAAAAGGTAATGAAAGCCTAGGGAAAGAATGGATTTGTCAGTTAAAAACAGAGTAGGGGAGTTAGTAGATGGGGAGCTGGAGGTATTGGGTAGATGGCGGGAATATTTTGAGGAACTTTTAAATGTCGATGAAAAAAGAGAGGCGGTAATTTCATGTACTGGCCAGGGAGGTACAACATCGTTTAGGAGTGAAGAAAACCAGGATGTGAGTGTGGGGGAGGTGCGTGAGGCATTACGTAGAAAGAAAGGGGGTAAAGCAGCTGGAACTGACGGGATCATGACAGAAATGTTAAAAGCAGGGGAGGATATAGTGCTGGAGTGGTTGGTATTTTTGTTTAATAAATGTATGAAAGAGGGGAAGGTACCTAGGGATTGGCAGAGAGCATGTATAGTTCCTTTATATAAAGGGAAGGGGGATAAAAGAGAGTGTGAGAATTATAGGGGAAGAAGTTTACTGAGTATACCAGGTAAAGTATATGGCAGGGTTATTATTGAAAGAATTAGAGGTAAGACAGAGAGTAGGATTGCAGATGAGCAAGGAGGCTTTAGAGTGGGTAGGGGATGTGTAGATCAAGTGTTTACAGTGAAGCATATATGTGAACAGTATTTAGATAAAGGTAGAGAAGTTTTCATTGCATTTATGGATTTAGAAAAGGCATATGATAGAGTGGATAGGGGAGCAATGTGGCAAATGTTGCAAGTGTATGGAATAGGTAGTAAGTTACTGAAGGCTGTAAAGAGTTTTTATGAGGATAGTGAGGCTCAGGTTAGGGTGTGTAGGAGAGAGGGAGATTACTTCCCGGTAAAAGTAGGTCTTAGACAGGGATGTGTAATGTCACCATGGTTGTTTAATATATTTATAGATGGGGTTGTAAAAGAAGTAAATGCTAGTGCGTTGGGGAGAGGGGTGGGATTAAATTATGGGGAATTAAATGCAAAATGGGAGCTGACAGTTACTTTTTGCTGATGATACTGTGCTTATGGGAGATTCTAAAGAAAAGTTGCAAAGGTTAGTGGACGAGTTTGGGAGGGTGTGTAAAGGTAGAAAGTTGAAAGTGAACATAGATAAGAGTAAGGTGATGAGGGTATCAAACGATTTAAATAAAGAAAAATTGGATATCACATTGGAGAGAGGGATTATGGAAGAAGTAAATGTTTTCAGATATTTGGGAGTTGACGTGTCAGCGGATGGGTTTATGAAGGATGAGGTTAACCATAGAATTGATGAAGGAAAAAAGGTGAGTGGTGCGTTGAGGTATCTGTGGAGACAAAAAACGTTATCCATTGAGGCAAAGAAGGGAATGTACGAAAGTATAGTGGTACCAACACTCTTATATGGGTGTGAAGCATGGGTTGCAAATGGTGCAGCGAGGAGGAGGCTGGAGGCAGTGGAGATGTCCTGTCTAAGGGCAATGTGTGGTGTAAATATTATGCAGAAAATTCGGAATGTGGAAATTAGGAGAAGGTGTGGAGTTAATAAAAGTATTTGTCAGAGGGCTGAAGAGGGGTTGTTGAGGTGGTTTGGTCATTTAGAGAGAATGGATCAAAGTAGAATGACTTGGAGAGCGTATAAATCTGTAGGGGAAGGAAGGCGGGGTAGGGGTCGTCCTAGAAAAGGTTGGAGGGAGGGGGTAAAGGAGGTTTTGTGGGCAAGAGGCTTGGACTTCCAGCAAGCATGTGTGAGCGTGTTAGATAGGAGTGAATGGAGACGAATGGTTTTTGGGACCTGACGAGCTGTTGGAGTGTGAACAGGGTAACATTTTGTGAAGGGATTCAGGGAAACCAGTTAATTGATTTAGTTGGACTTGAGTCCTGGAAATGGGAAGTACAATGCCTGCCCTTTAAAGGAGGGGTCTGGGATAGTGACAGCTGGGAGGGACTATTCTCAGCTGTCGTATCTGAGCGCCTCTGCAAAGACAGTGATTATGTATGAGTGTGGTGAAAGTGTTGAATGATGATGAAAGTATTTTCTTTTTGGGGATTTTCTTTCTTTTTGGGTCACCCTGCCTTGGTGGGAGACGGCCGACTTGTTGAAAAAAAAAAAAAAATAATCCATTCCAGACACCCAAAAATATTAACAAAAAATATTTTTTTAGATTAACTATTGTTTTATGTACATAAAACAATGAGAACTAAATAAAATGACTAATGAAATGGATAAATGAACATTTAAATCACTATTACATACCTTTATTGAAGACTCTTGTTGGCATATGGAAGACAAGGAGTAGAGAGTGAGGACTGATTATTGTTTGGAAGGGGAATTCCCCTCCTGAAGAACTTTAGGTATCAAAGCTCTCTCTGGGGTTACTTCCCTTCTTTGTCTTTTACTGGCACTAGGACCAGCTTGAGTCACTGGACCCCTGTCACACAAAAAAACTGTCCAGTGAGCTCTGTTTCTGGTGTCTCTTTAACCCTTTCGGGGTCGGTGCCGTACTAGTACGTTTTACAAGCAGGGGTTGGTGCCGTACTAGTACGCCCAAATTCTAGCGGCCTCAATTTAAGCAGAAAACGTCTGGAAGGCATACATATGAAAGAATGGGTCTGTGTGCTCAGTGTGCACAGTATAAAAAAAATCCTGCAGTACACACTGCATAATGAGAGAAAAAAAACTTTTGATTAAAACAGCGACATTGCAGTCGATTTTTGTATGGTATTTATTGATGTATTCTCGTTTTCTTGGTCTCATTTGATAGAATGGAAGATATATTACAGAAATAGAGATGATTTTGATTGGTATGACAATGACAAGTACCTCGAAATTTAGCTCAAAGTAGCGAAAATGTTCGATTTTTGACGATGTTCAAGAGTAAACAAATCACACCATGCGTCCAATACACATCAACTGGCGAGTCTTATATTCATGCACAAGTGCTCTGATATTATTTATACCATTTTTACAATGATGCAGTTGTATACATAACAGTAAATCTTCTATTTTTGTGAGAATAAAAATTCAAAATGGAAAGCAAAAGTAATGGAACAGTGGCCTGGAGACGTGGCTAATGAACAGAGAACATGTTATTTTAGTGCCAGGAATGTCTGCCTTGTTTACTCTGGACCCTATTTTGAAATTGGCATCGTTTGAAATTTGTGTGAAATTGGAAAATTGCCATTTTCTGACCACTATTTTGGGTAGATGAAATTGGTAAATAGGCAGTTTCTTCTACTCATTCGATAGAAGAAATGGAGTTCTAGCGAAATAGCTATAATTTTAGGAGACTGAAACATTGGAATTTGTCGAAAATAGGCCTCGAAGTGGGTGAAATCGCCGATGCGTCAGTGTCATAGATACCGATAACTTCGCGAAAGCATAATTTCGTTACTTTTCGATCAAATTTCATAATTTTGGTGGCGTTATGATCGGAAAAAGATTCTCTATCATTTCATAAGAAAAAATTAATTTTTTTTTTTTTCCAAAAAATTTTCGACCCCAGGAACACTTTCCTGAGAAGGCCTGTCGACCCCCAAAGGGTTAAGATTCGCCTGAAGTGGGACAAGGTTTTGTCACTGAATATGTTGCAGATATGGCTTGTTTCAGCTTGGTCAGGGTGATATTTCTCCACAAAACTTTGCACCTCCCTCCACTCTGCACAAATGTCCTTAATCACTGAAGAAGGCACATCCTTCCCTCTCTTCCTCCTCCTCTGAACCAATTTCTTCAGCTGTGGTCTGTTGCTGTTGCAGATGAAAGTCTTGCAGCTCTTCAGTGGTTAGCTCTTCCCTGTGGTTCTCCACCAACTCTTCCACATCCTCGCCACACACCTCCAACCCCATGGACTTCCCCAAAGACACAATAGATTCTACAACAGGCAGAGGGTCGACAGGGTCAGGGTCGGCCTCAAACCCTTCAAAATCCTTGTCAAGGACACATTCTGGCCACAATTTTCTCCAAGCAGAGTTCAAAGTCCTGGAAGTCACCTATAAAGCTTATGCAATGGAGGATATTGAAGTGATTCCTCCAGAACTCTCTTAGGGTCAAGTCAGTGTCCGAGGTCACTTCAAAGCTCCTTTGAAATACTGTACTGCTTTCGTGAAGTTTATTGAAGTTAGAAATGACCTGCTGGTCCATGGGCTAGATGAGAGGAGTGGTGTTAGGAGGTAAGAACTTCACTGTTATAAAACTTAACTCCACAGACAATAGGTCTACTAAGTTTGGAGGATGAGCAGGAGCATTGTCCAGTACCAGGAGGCACTTGAGTGGCAATTTATTTTCCTGGAGGTATTTTTTCACACTGGGGCCAAACACTTCATGAACCCAGTCAATGAAAATTTGCCTTGTGACCCATGCCTTATTATTAGCTTTCCACAACACACACAATTTACTCTTGACGACATTGTTTTTCTTGAGCACTCTGGGATTTTCAGAGTGATACACCAGTAAAGGCTTTACTTTGAAATCACCACTAGCATTACCACAGAACAAAAGAGTAAGCCTATCCTTCATAGGCTTGTGTCCTGGCAGTGCCTTTTCCTCCTGCGTGATGTAGGTCCTCTTTGGCATTTTCTTCCAAAAGAGGCCTGTTTCATCACAAGTGAACACTTGTTGGGGAGGAATCCTTCAGTCTGTATGTACTCCTTGAATTCATGCACGAATTCTTCAGCCGCACGTTTGTCTGAACCTGCAGTCTCTCCATGCCTTACAACACTGTGTATGCCACTATGCTTCTTAAATCTCTCAAACCAGCCTTTGCTGGCCTTAAATTCACTAACAGCAGCACTCGTTCCAGGCATTTTATTCACGAGATCTGCATGCAACTGCCTTGCCTTTTCACAAATGATCGACTCCACAAGACTATGTTTATCGTTGATCCACACCAACAATAACTTCTCCAAATCTTCGATTATTGATCTTTGTTTCGTTAGCATATTTACCCCTTTCTCAACATTAGCTTCCTTGATTTCTACTTTCTTTGCCAGGATGGAAGTGATTGTTGATTTGGATTTCCCATACATCCTGGCAAGCTCGAGCACACATACAGTGGACCCCCGAGTTTCGTAAACCCCGGAAATCGTACATTTATGTAAGTATAATATTGTAAGTGCTTGTGGAAAAGTATTTTTGGGGGTCTGAAATAGACTAACCTACGTGACATTTTTCCTTAAGGGAGTAAATTCGTTCGGTAATGGCACTTGAGCAGACTTCAGGAGTGAAGTTTTTACGAAACTCGGGGGTCCACTGTACACCACTCTCGTACTACTTTGCTACAATTTCTTTCTTGAATTCTATTGTGTTTTTCACTTTCTTTACCAAAGGGCTGGCACTTGGAACTTTCTTTGGGCCCATGGTGGCTTATTTCGCAGTTGCACTCAATCACAACCACAAAAAACAACAGATTATAACGAAATGTTTGGATGAATGCATGGAGTCTTGCTCACTCACCGAGAGAGACAGCCAGACTGACTCATGAACGCGGCAGAGTGGCGGGCGGACACGTCCAATACGGCCAATTTCCGAGTTGACGGCCGAAACCCAGGATAGAATTTCGGCCAAAAAAGCGGCCTAAATCCAAATTGGTCGATATCTGAGGGTCCACTGTAATCTAATTGTGTGTTTCACAGAGGTGTGTAAAGATATGGAAGGTCCCATCATATTTCTATGTAACTAAGTAACTTGCTGTATCTTAACCATCTCTCTTTAATCACTACACAAAACTGAAGATCATTATAATTAGTTTGAAATATGTAATACTTTTGTAATTGACCATTTGTTCATTGGCTACCCTTCTTATTGTACTTATGATTGTAGTTAAGAGGCATAAGAAGTAATATTTAATAGTCTGTGTCTATATCTTAAATAACATTTTAAACATTAGGATTAGTTTGCCTGAAATGCATTGTATAATTAGTGGTTTTCTTTTGTCCCTACCAATGTCTCATTACATGTAAACTACATTATGCAAATTAAAGGAAACTGAAACCAAAATAAGCAGATTTGAGATTGTTTTCAGGAGCTGGGACTTACGAGTTTCATCTGCATGCATTTTTCTCAAAATACATTTTTTTGTATATGTACATTTTTACATTCTACAAAAAAAAAAAAAATGAATACGTATACTAGTACAGTGGTCCCTAGGTTTTCGTGCATCTCCAAACTCGAACATTTATGTAAGTGTATTTTCGTAAGTGCTGTTGCAAGTGTATTTTTGGGGGTCTGAAATAGACTAACCTACGTGACATTATTTCTTAAGGAAGTAAATTCATTCGGTAATGGCACTTGAGCAGCATTTTGGACTGAATTTTCGGCGAAAACCGAGGGACCACTGTACAGAAAAATGCATGCAGATGAAACTCGTAAGTCACATCTGAAAACAATCTCAAATCTGGTTATTTATCAAATCTGCATATAATTAGCACTGCAGTCCTGAATATGACTGCAAAGTCTAGCTAGTAAAGCAAGTGTGTCAAAAACACTGCATGATCAACTAGTACAGTGGACCCTCAGTTTTCGTTCACCTCCAAACTCGAACAATTATGTAAGTGTATTTTCGTAAGTGCTTTTGTAAGTGTATTTTTGGGGGTCTGAAATGACTAATCTAATTTACATTTGTCCTTATGGGAACAAATTAGTTCGGTAACGGCACTCAAACAGCATTCTGGAAAGAATTTTCAACGAAAACCGAGGGTCCACTGTACCATGATAGCTCTCTATGCAGGGCCTTCCAATAATGGAATTCCAATTATAATTCCTATTTTCTTTCCAGACGGATTTTTTTTAATAAGGCTAAATTTTATGCAAAGCAACATTTAGTAAGTTGTATTGCATTCATTTTTAACATTAATTTTATTTGTACAGTACATGTTCATTTAATGCATGTGGTGAAGGGCTTACACAGTACAGTAATTTGTAATAATGGCAGTAGAATTACCGACAATATGTTAGGTAAAAGGACACGTGCAACTAATGCTCGGTTGATAGTGCACTTAGCTCACACACAGATTTTTTGTGGTTCAATCCCTGGTATGGGTGGAAACACCTGCTGTCCCTGTTCACCCAGCAGCAAGTAGGAACCTGGGTGTTAGCCACCTGGTGTGGGTCACATCAAGGGGAACAAGATTAACCTAAGTTACCCGAAATACTCTGCATAACCAGGGGCTTTCTATGTAGTATGTCACTGATGTCAGCTAGGTCTATATAAATTGTATAATGTACTTGCAGAAATAAAGATTATTATTATTATTATTATTATAAAATGTTGCATTAGTTGCACATGTGTCCTTTTACCTAATATTATTACTATGATAAGAGGTCGAAATATGGCCAAAAATATGGAACTGCTCATCTAATTGCTAAAAACTTTAAACTGACAACCATCTTAAGAATGCAATTATATTAATTTGCTGATTTTGTTGCTAGGTGTAAAATAAAAATTAATTTCTTCTAAAGGGCTAAAAAAAATATGGTGCCCATTTGATGTGTTAATATGTCATGTAATATGGTGCAATTTGATGTCGTGTTAATATGTTGTGTAATATGGTGCCCACTTGATGTTGTGTTAATTTTTATGCTTGATATCATAATTTTCCAGTGTTCCAGAAGGGAAAGTTAGGTCCCAATTTTTTATAATAAAATTGGCAAATTGGCAATTATACAGCCCACAGGAGGGAGAGAAGTGGGAACAGTGAAGGGAGAGAGAGATGGACAAAGAGGGTGAGTGAAAAAGGAAATGCAGGAAGAGGGCGAGAGAAAGTGAAGGAGAGAGAGAGAGAGGGGGGGAAGATTTGAGAGAGAGAGAGTGCTCACCTATATATGGTTGCAGGGGTTGAGTCACAGCTCTTGGACCTGCCTCTTCATTAGTCACTACTAGGTCACTCTCTCTCCCCACTCCAAGTGCCTTATTATACCTCTTTTTAAACCTATGTATAAATCTTGCCTCCACTACTTCACTCTCCAGATTATTCCACTTTCTTACAACTCTAAGGCTAAATAAATACTTCCTAACATCTCTATGGCTCATCGAGTTTTCAACTTCCAGTTGAAAACTCGATGAGCCATTCTAGCCCTGTCCACCTTATCAATTCCTCTCAATATTTTATACGTTGTTATTATGTCCCCACCTTTCCCTCCTATCCTCTAGTGTCATCAGGTTGACTTCCCTTAACTTCTCATAAGACATACCCCTTAGTTCTGGGACTAGTCTTGTTACAAACTTTTACACTTTCTCCAATTTCTTGATGTGTTTGACCAGGTGTGGGTCCCATACTGGTGCTGCATACTCCAATATGAGTGTGCGTGCGTGCATGTACGTGAATGTGTGGGTGTATGTACGTGCGTAAGTGTGTATGCATGTGCGTAAGTGTACATGTGTGCATGCATGTACTCACCTATTTGTACTCACCTATTTGTGGTTGCAGGGGTCGAGTCATAGCTCCTGGCCCCGCCTCTTCACTGATTGCTACTAGGTCCTCTTTCTCCCTGCTCCATGAGCTTTATCAAACCTAGTCTTAAAACTATGTATGGTTCCTGCCTCCACTATGTCGCTTTCCAAGCTATTCCACTTCCTGACAACTCTATGACTGAAGAAATACTTCCTAACATCCCTTTGACTCATAGGAGTCTTCAACTTCCAATTGTGACCCCTTGTTTCTGTGTCCCCTCTCTGGAACATCTTGTCTCTGTCCACCTTATCTATTCCTCGCAGTATTTTATATGTCGTTATCATGTCTCCCCTAACCCTCCTGTCCTCTAGTGTCGTCAGGCCGATTTCCCTTAACCTTTCTTCGTAGGACAATCCCCTTAGCTCTGGGACTAGTCTTGTTGCAAACCTTTGCACTTTCTCTAATTTCTTGACGTGCTTGACCAGGTGTGGGTTCCAAACTGGTGCTGCATACTCCAGTATGGGCCTGACGTATATGGTATACAGAGTCTTGAATGATTCCTTGGTGAGGTATTGGAACGCTATTCTTAGGTTTGCCAGCCGCCCGTATGCTGCAGCAGTTATCTGATTGATGTGTGCCTCAGGAGATGTGCTCGGTATTATACTCACCCCAAGATCTTTTCTTTGAGTGAGGTTTGCAGTCTTTGGCCACCTAGACTATACTCTGTCTGCGGTCTTCTTTGCCCTTCCCCGATATTCATGACTTTACATTTGGCAGGGTTAAATTCAAGGAGCCAGTTACTGGACCAGGCTTGTAACCTGTCCAGGTCTCTTTGTATTCCTGCCTGATCCTCGACTGATTTGATTCTTCTCATTAACTTCACATCATCTGCAAACAGGGACACTTCTGAGTCTATCCCTTCCGTTATGTCATTCACATATACCAAAAACAGTACAGGTCCTAGGACTGACCCTTGTGGAACTCCACTCGTCACAGGTGCCCACTCTGACATCTCGTCACGTACCATGACTCGTTGTTGCCTCCCTGTCAGATATTCTCTGATCCATTGCAGTGCTTTTCCTGTTACGTGTGCCTGATCCTCTAGCTTTTGCATTAATCTCTTGTGAGGAACTGTGTCGAACGCCTTCTTGCAGTCCAAAAATGCAGTCTATCCACCCTCTCTCTCGTGTCTTACTTCTGTTACCTTGTCATAAAACTGCAGTAGGTTTGTGACACAGGATTTTCCTTCCCTGAAACCATGCTGGTTGTCGTTTATAAGCTTGTGTCTTTCTAGGTGCTCCACCATTCTCCTCCTGATGATCTTCTCCATGACTTTGCATACTATACACGTCAGTGACACAGGTCTGTAGTTTAATGCCTCGTGTCTGTCTCCTTTCTTAAAAATTGGGACTACATTTGCCATCTTCCACGCCTCAGGTAGTTGCCCAGTTTCAATGGATGTGTTGAAGATTTGTGTTAGTGGCACACACAACATCTCTGCTCCCTCTCTAAGGACCCACGGAGAAATGTTGTCCGGTTCCACCGCTTTGAGGTATCGAGTTCACATAGCAGCTTCTTCACCTCCTCCTCGGTTGTGTGTATTTCATCCAGCACTTGTTGGTATACCTCCCTATTCTGAATTCCTGGAGTCCTTCCTGTCTCCTGTGTAAATACTTCTTTAAATCTCATGTTGAGTTCCTCACATACCTCTTGGTCGTTTATTGTGAACTCCCCACCTTCCTTTCTCAGCCTGATTACCTGGTCCTTGACTGTTGTTTTCCTCCTGATGTGGCTATACAGCAGCTTCGGGTCAGACTTGACTTTTGATGCTATATCATTTTCATATTGTCGCTGAGCCTCCCTTCTTACCTGTGCATATTCGTTTCTGGCTCTTCGGCTAATCTCTTTATTTTCCTGGGTCCTTTGTCTTCTGTACTTTTTCCATTCTCTATTACACTTACTTTTGCCTCCCTACACCTCTGGGTGAACCAAGGACTCGTTCTGGTCTTCCCATTACTTCTGTTTCCTTGGGGACAAACCTCTCCTCTGCCTCTTTGCATTTGGTTGTCACATATTCCATCATTTCTTTTACTGGTTTTCCTGCCAATTCTCTCTCCCACTGAACGTCTTGTAGGAAGTTCCTCATGCCTGTGTAGTCCCCCCTTTTGTAGTTTCGTTTCTCCCTTCCTATTCCTGCTCCCCTCTCCACTTGTAGCTCAACTATATAATCAAAACACAGAACCAAATGATCACTAGCTCCAAGGGGCCTTTCATACGTGATATCCTCGATGTCCGAACTACTCAAGGTGAATACTGAGGTTTTCCAGTACCACATCCATCATCTTGGCTCTCCATGATTCAGGACCCCCATGGGGCTCCAGGTTTTCCCAATCAATCTCTTTGTGATTGAAATCCCCCATAACTAGTAACTTTGCTCTCCCCATGTGGGCTCTTCTGGCTACCTCGGCTAGTGTGTCTACCATTGCTCTGTTGCTCTCGTCGTATTCTTCTCTTGGCCTCCTGCAGTTCTGTGGCGGGTTGTACATTACAGCAATTACCACCTTATGGCCCTCAGACTGAATTGTTCCTACTATGTAGTCCCTTTCACCCATTCCATCCATTCCTTCCACTTCCTCAAATCCCCACCTGTTCTTAATGAGCAGTGCAACTCCTCCTCCCCCTCTGCTCCCTCTATCTTTCCTGAGGATTTGATATCCGGGTGGAAAGATTGCATCTGTTATCATCCTGGTGAGTTTCGTTTCTGTGAGTGCTATTATGTCTGGGGATGTCTCCTTTATTCTTTCATGCCACTCCTCACATTTATTTGTTATACCATCTGCATTTGTATACCAAACCTTTAACTTCTTTTCTAAAACCATAGTCTGGGAGGTATGTTGGGGTTGGGAAAGTGGGAGATCTGATGGGGAACTATGGGTGGTTGGTGTGAAGGTGGAGTTTGTAATGAGGTGGGTGGAATCATTGGGTATGGCATGTGTGTTTTGGGTTAGGTTGTTTGGTTGCATTGGGGTTGTCCAGGTTGGGGAACATCTGAAGGTGGTTGTGTTAGAGCTTCCTCCTGAGTCTGGGTTCTCCTGTCCATCTCTCTTTCCTCCTTTTGTCTCTGTACCCTCTCTTTCAGTTTCTGTCTTTCTTCCCGTGTTCTGTCGCGGTCGAGATACACCCTCCGGTACTCTGACATATCCCTTAGTCTTGCTTTCTCCTGCAGGATCCTGTTTCGAGTCAATTCTGCTTTGAAAATTACTTTGACTGGCCGGATTCTTCCTCTTGCAAACCCCCCTATTCTCAGAAAATTTGCCAGCTGGGTCATGTCATCTTCTCCTATTGCTTTCATGATGTTTTCAATCGCATTTTTCTCCCCTTGTCTTCTTGCTTCATAAGTTTCCCCTTCAGCTTCCTGGAGCCCGTAAACAAAGACTGATCTCTCTCTTACATTCTCCCACTGCCTATCCCTATGTAACCCCTGATGCATGCATGTGCATAAGTGTGCATGCATGTGCATAAGTGTGCATGCATGTGCATAAGTGTGCATGCATGTGCATAAGTGTGCATGCATGTGCATAAGTGTGGATGCATGCGCGTAAGTGTGTGTGTGAGAGAATGGGGATGAGGGAGGGTGGTAGTGAGTGACAGGATTTGGGGTGCCAAGGTAACTTGGTGGTGGTGGGAGGGAAAGAAGAGAAGGGGTGGACACCGGGAGTCAGGGAGGGGCGGAGAGGGGGGGAGTTAGGGAGGGGGGATAGAGTGGGGGAGTTAGGGAGGAAGTGAAGCAGGAGATTTAGGGGGGCGGAGAAGGGAATTCAGGGAGAAGGAAGTGTGTCTTCCGTTGTCAAGGTGATCTCTCCTAATGCTTGCTGTATGCGAGAGAAAAAATAATAAATATCTTTATTTCTACATGTACAAGGTATACAGGCCGAGCTTACATCAATGACATACTACTATATAGAAAGCCCCTTGTTATGCAGAGCAATTCGGGCAAATTAGGTCAATTTTGTCCCGGGATGCGACCCACACCAGTCGACTAACACCCAGGTACCCATTTTACTGATGGTGAACATAGACAACAGGTGTAAGGAAACACGCCCAATGTTTGTACCCTCGTCGGGGATCAAACCCGGACATTCACCGTGTGAAGCTAAAGCTTTTGCCACCAGGTAACGGGTCACCGTCCAGGCAAACCTTTATGATGATGATAAGAGTGAGGGTTGAAGGTGAAGATGGTGATGGGAAGATAATAGTGACGGTGAAGGCTGTGGTATTTTTATTTTATATTATGAAAAATAGGTACACCAGCAGTGTGCTGACATCCTCTCCAGCATGAGAGTTACATTATGGCAACACCACCATGGTACCATCACCTGCCCCCACCATAGTACCATTATCAGTGCGTGCGAGAGACAGAAATTGCCCTTCCTCCTTCCCCCCAGCCTCATCTGTGACTTATTGACAATAGAACAGAGTAAGACGACTCATCTCTCGCCTGGACCCGACCTGGACAGATCGGTCATTTCTGCAGAGCCTTCAACAGCGGAGGCATGTGTGTGACATTACTGTTATGTAATGTTAATAATGTCAATTACCTAACTTTTATACCAATATGCAATAATGAATATTAAAATGTACTGCTCCATAACCTGTGTCAATATAGAACAGTCAGTAAGAATTAGGATTAGTCTGTCCGAAATACCTAGGCATGCTAGTGGATTTCTTTGTAATTAATATCCTATAATATGTAAACCACACATTGTAAGCTCTGCAAAGAAATAAAAAAATTCATTTTCATTTCATTTTCAAGGTCAATGTTATCAAGGTACCACACTTGATTCCACTTTGCGAACTGCGAAAAGACAGCTTCCACATTAGACAGGCAACAAGAGCAACTACACTCTGACTGTACCCTTCTCAAGAACATCATCCGAGATCGTTTATTCCTAGAATGACCAGAGTTTGGAACATATTCGTACTGCATAATGACTGATGAAATAAAGTCAGATGACCAAATGAAATCGCTGGCACACGATGGCTCCAACTTGATCCTGTTCCCTATTTGTATTTCTCGTAACAATAAAAAGGCTTTCCAATTAGCTGAGATAGGTAACAGCTTTCCCTGTGAATAAAGGTAGGAACTCTTAACCTAACCTGTAAAATCCTTGTGTAAATAAATAAATAAAACTATTCAGACAACCTGTGGGCGTTCCCAACCATCTACTGTTACGAGGGAGACACACGAAGGTGGGGGAGGGGAAGTGAAGACTACACCCGTGCTCATAACCGAGGGTTATGAAATCAAATTTGTGTTAAGTGTTGACTAACACAGCACGTAGGAGTACCTAGATTTTACCTTAATCTTCGTCGGGTCCTCTGTACTGCTGAGATAGTTTTTGGCTTCATTTGGGTATTGAGATGATACTGCTGTCGTTGCACTCTCAATGTCGTTTGTACACCCTGCCATTTTCTTCGTAATAGTTCTTCACATAACAGAGTTCATGATACTGCT
>WNWK01002049.1:206772-233466 GCA_009830355.1 Cherax destructor
TACGACGTGTCCTCTTTGAGGATATAATCAACAGAGAGAATGACTATACTCTTCAAATGTTTCACGTGATGATGATTGTTTTATTTACCCCCATGCCAGCGAAGTGTATGGTTTGGCATTACCATGTGTAATTCATCTGGATGTTCTGCATATTGCAGCCCTCCACAGTATACTGTGGGCATTTTCCTTGACTCCCATCTCCCATTCCCTATAGTGGCCTGGAACAGTGCCCAGGATAGTCCCATAATCAGTGCAGACTGGGTTACTGCTTTCTGCTCACCATTTTGTCAATTTACTCTGATCGTTCCTCCATTTTTCCTCTCAGGTGTGAGAGGTTTCTTCTGCCCTGCCCCTCCCCCTACTTTTCTGCTTGGCTCATTTTTCTTTTCCTTTGTTACTAAGACCCCCTCCCCTTCCTGATTTATCTCTTCTCTCTATTTCAACACTGGCTCTTTTTCCTCCTCCTTGCCCTACAGTCCTACCATAGGTATCCTAGAGGGATGCATAAATCTTGAATGGGACTGACTGTGCAGGACCAGGGAATGTCCCCAGATAGCAGTGTTCTTTTTTAAAGAGTTCTGTTTTTCTTCCTATACTGTGGTTCTTTTTGGTACTGGTAATGTTTTAATTTATATAGTACTGGAATAATAACCTGTATGAATGTTTCTGGATGCTGTAAAGAGCCTATGCAAAATAAGTAATAAAAATTACTGTACTGTAAATCCTTATAAGATGATGACCTTGGTGAATTGAATAAATGCAATTATGTATGAAGGAATTTAATGTAAGTGCCATGTAATTTAAATGGGAGAAAATGACAAGCCACATGAAGAATATAGATATTAAAATATTAAACAAATCAGGCAGAGGGACCTAAGAGTTACACCTGGCAAATGATTGTCACCAGATCATAAACAAAAGAATTAAAACTCATACATAATTATAATCTACATTATCAAACCATAAAATATCCTTCAAATCAACCCATATTATTAAAAGGATATTAATGTTTTACTATAATTTAAGACCATGGAAAAAGTGATACTGATAATAGGCCAAAATGTTTGTTGTGATGTATGGATTTAACTTTGTCTTCTTGTTGTCCTGTTATCTGTTACATCAGAACATACTCCTCAGTAACACATTTTTTTCTATTTAATGGTGCTATGTTATAATTACTGTAGATAAATTTGATTAAATTATGTTAACATTACCAAAAATAGCATATACTGTATACATACATATAAATCAACTTCAACCAAGGACAGGTTGTTCACTGACTATTTATGGAAGGGAAAAAAAAGCAGTGTACAATGAGTGTTAAGTCAAAACTGGAATACAGTATGCAGGGCTGAAGGTTTCTAACCAACTTTCATGAACATGTAAGATAGATGGGAACTGTTACAGACCTCCTTTAACATTCAGCATAAATACATTTTTCTTTAACAATATTTCCTGTGGTTTTCACGAAAGTTTTTATCCCTGTAATTTTTTACAGTATTTTCTAATTTAGGCAATTGCTTTACTGCCACCTTTGTGGAGTGGGGCTGTCTATTGTTTTTAGTGTGTGTGGGATGACCCGTGTCCATGCTCCCTCTCCATAGAATGCTGAAGGCACGCGATAGGGGCTTCTTGCAATTCTTGATGAACACAGAGTTCCATGAGTCTGGGCCTGGGGCAGAGTGCATGGGCATGTCATTTATTGCCTTTTCAAAGTCTTGTGGAGTTAGGATAATATCCGAGATTTTTGAGATGACCAAATTTTGGGTTTCGTTCATAGAGAATTCATTTGGATTGTTGACCCTTAGGCTGGGCAGCGGCTCGCTGAACACTGAGTCGTAATGGGACTTTAATATCTCACTCATTTCTTGGCTGTCATCTGTGTACGTATGTCCCATCCTGCCTAAGCAGGGGCCCAATACTGGATGTTGTTTTTCCCTTAGATTTGGCATAAGAGAAGAAGTATTTTTTTTTTTCAATTTCCTTTATGGCTTTTAGTTTTTCCTGTGATTCTTGTCTCCTGTAAGATTCCTTCAGCTTAAGTTCGATATTTGCAATTTCATTAACCAGTGCCTCCCTTCATATTTCTGATATAGTACGTATTGGCCCCTCTCAGCAGCTCTGTGACTCTTCGCCTTTGTCTGTATAGGGAGTCTCTCTCTCTTTCTAGTTTACATCTTCTCTTTCTTTTTCTTAATGGAATGTGTCTTGAGCAGATCTCAAGAACCACAGAGTTCATTTTTTCTGGGCAAATGTTTGGATCCATGTTGTTTAGGATATCTTCCCAGCTTGTTTCATTTAGGACATGGTTGACTTGATACCATTGTATGTTTTTATTAAAATTGACTTTTGTGAAGAGACCATGACTGATCACATTTTGCTGGTCAGGAGCCCTGTGCATACATGTCTGTACCTCTATTATGTTGTGATCTGAGTGTATTGTCTTTGATACGGTTATATTACGTATCAGATTGTCGTTGTTAATGAAGATGAGGTCCAGCGTATTTTCTAGTCTTGTAGGCTCTAATATTTGCTGGTTTAAGGTGAATTTGGTGCAGAGATTTAGTAGTTCGTGTGTGTGTGAATTTTCATCTGAGCTGTCTCCTGGGGTGATCTCTGCTAAAACATTGTTTGTTATACTCCTCCATTTTAGGTGTCTCAAGTTGAAATCTCCTAGTAGTAAGATGTTTGGGGCAGGAGTTGGGAGATTTTCCAGACAGTGGTCAATTTTCAAAAGCTGTTCCTGGAATTGCTGGGAAGTTGTGTCTGGAGGTTTGTATACCACCACAATGACAAGGTTTTGGTTTTCAATCTTTACCACCAAAACTTCAACTACATCATTTGAGGTGTTTAGTAGTTCTGAGCAAATGAGCGACTCTGTGACGTACAAGCCAACCCCCCCTTGTTGCCTGTTTAGTCTGTCGCATCTGAATAGGTTATAACCTGGGATCCATATTTCATTGTGATAATGATCCTTTATGTGGGTCTCTGTGAATGCTGCAAACATTGCATTTGACTCTGTGAGCAGTCCCTTGATGTAAGGAGTTTTGTTGTTTTTTGACGGCTTTAGACCCTGTATGTTTGCAAAGACAAATGTCGTCATATTGGTGGAATTTAGGTTTTTTTTATTTGCTGGCTCTAATATCTGTTGTTCTGGAGTGGAGGCCAATGTCCGTGCCTATGCCCCAGAAGTGTTTTCAGTTGGTGTAGGATTATATTGTCATTTCTTGCCAGTCTTTTTTTCCTCTTGGCCCTAAAAAAACTCTGTCCCTGGAGGGGTTGTGACTCCCCTCTTTTGCTTCCCATAGTCTGGCTGGTCTATGTCTTCTTGTCCCCTTTAGATGATGTGCCTGGCAGTATGTGTTGTACAGTGGACCCCCGGATTATGTTGGCGTCGGATTACGTTAAATTTGGAAAACGTTACCTTTTCCAAAATATTAGTTCGGTATATGTTGATCCGCTCGGAATAAGTCATTCGTCCTGGACGCGTATGTGTGTCCTGGGATGGCACAACGCTCCATCCAGAGTCAGTGTGCCATTGTTTACCAGCGAGCGACCGCCACCCCCGCCACCCAAGTATTCATACCATACATTTTGTCATTATTCCATTGTTTGTAGTGCTTGCAACTGCTAAATAAGCCACCATGGGTCCAAAGAAAGCTCCTAGTGCCAGCCCTGTGGTAAAGAGGCTGAAAAATACGGTAGAACTGAAGGAGATAATAGCAAAATATAAAAGTGGAGTGCGTGTGGCTGAGCTGGCCAGGCTGTATGGCAAACCCTATTCAACCATCGGTACCATCGTGGCCAAGGGAAATAAAATCAAGGAAGCTGTTGTTGCGAAAGGTGCAAATATGATCACAAAACAGAGATCGCAAGTACAGTGGACCCTCAGTTTTCGCTGAAAATTCTTTTCAGAATGCTGCTCAAGTGCCATTACCGAATGAATTTACTTCCTTAAGAAATAATGTCACGTAGGTTAGTCTATTTCAGACCCCCAAAAATACACTTGCAAAAGCAATTACGAAAATACACTTACATAAAAGGGCGAGTTTGGAGATGACCGAAAACTGAGGGACCACTGTACTGGAAGATGTGGAAACTTTGTTGCTGGTGTGGATCAACGAGAAACAATTAGCAGGAGATAGTGTTATGCAGGCAATAATATCTGAAAAAGCAAGGCAGTTGCATGATGATCTCGTCAAGAAAATGCCTGCAACGAGTGCTGAAGTGAGCGAATTTAAAGCCAGCAAAGGCTGGTTTGACAGATTTAAGAAGCGTAGTGGCATACATAGTGTGATAAGGCATGGTGAGGCAGCCAGTTCAGACAAAAGTGCGGCTGAAAAATACGTGCAGGAATTTAAAAGCTATGTACAGGCTGAAGAATTTAAACCTGAACAAGTGTTTAATTGTGACAAAACAGGCCTGTTTTGGAAGAAAATGCCAAACAGGACCTACATTACACAGGAGGAAAAGGCACTGCCAGGACACAAGCCTTTGAAAGACAGGTTAAACTCTTATGTTGTGTAGTAATGCTGGTCCTAGTGGCATTAAAAGAAAAAGAAGGGAAGTAACCCCAGAAAAGAACTTGGTACCTGCAGTGTTAATGGAAGGGGATTCCCCTTCCAAACACTAGCATACTCCTTCCTCTTCCTCTCCCCTCCTTCCATCTTCCACACATCAACAACTCTTCAATAAAGGTAAGTGTTAAGTTATTATACAGTTTTATTTATTTGTGGTAATTTATATATACATGTATCAATCTTTTCTGTGTAAGTTAATGTATAAACAATATTTATTTTAATACTTTTGGGTGTCTGGAACGGATTAATTGAATTTCCATTATTTCTTATAAGGAAAATAGATTCGGATTAAGTTATATTCGGTTTAAGTTAAGCCCTCTGGAACGGATTAATCATGTAATCCGGGGGTCCACTGTAGCATTTTCTTCCATGGATTGATGAGTGACACATTTTTGGGTGAAGTAAGTTACAGGAGGGAAAGTTGCATTCTCCTGTTGTCATGTGGGTGCGGCATTTTTTGGGATGGTCAAAGGTACACACATTACTTTAAAATATTTTCATCCTTAGCTTATTGTGAGTGGTGAATATACAGTGGTACCCCGAGTTTTGGCCACCTCCCAACTCGAACAATTATTTAAGTGTATTATTGTAAGTGCTTTTGTAAGTGTATTTTTGGGGGTCTGAATCGGACTAATCTAATTTACATTATTCCTTATGGGAACAAATGTGTTCGGTAACGGCACTTGAACAGGCTCCTGGATCGAATTATGGCCGAAACTCGGGGTTCCACTGTATTTATTGTAGGAAGTCTAAATAAATGAAGAATGGGTAATTGAAAATTGCTGCATTAGTAAAATGCTGTAAAGTGGAGCCCTCCCTTATTACTACATTTAGAAAAGTGTGATATAACCCAACAGTCAAGCACTGCAGCTTACTGTCATTGCAGTTCTTTTTTAAGTCCTTTCCCTCACAGGATGCAACACATGACTGTCAACTAGCTCCTGGGCATATACTGTATATTTACATAGAAGTAACCAGGGCAACATATATTAGGAGACCTACCCATACACCCAAGAATTAACTCTGGATACTTTCAGTTGTAGATGAATAAGACATATGTGCAACACTCGAGTATCTTTATTGTGGAGATGGTTTGCCAACCAGTGGCAATCTAATACAGAGAATAATCCTGGAGACTGTGGAAGATGTCAAGAATTTGAGGTGATTAGTCCTTCAGCCTTGCCAGGAAGTGTTCAGTCCATCAGTCTGGTTGAAATCTGATGGACTGAACACTTCCTAGAAAGGCTGAGGGATGATCCCCTCAAGCTGCTACTTCAACTCTGTCTTCGTCAACTTCATTGGGGCTGAGAGATACATGTAGATCACCTTAAACTATAGTACACCTCTTCATATCTTCCACAATCTCAAGGAATATTCTATGTACTATTTATTTTAAATCTTACTAATGTAATATACTGTCAGTTAAGAGCCAAACTCGCTGCCAACGCTCTACAGGAAAGCATTAAAAATTTGTGCCAAGAAAGCAACTCGACTGGACATTGCTATTAAAAATAAATAATGGAAGTGTACTATAAGAATTGCTGGATGAATAATGTCAACTCCCTAACTGGTATGGCATGGGATAAAAAATACTACTGTAGTACTTACTTACCATTGGGAAGAGTTACGGAATGAAAATACATCACACACACATGTTAATAACCTGAATAAGCTTTTATAATTATTATAAGCTATATTTAAATACTGTATTCCTGTTGATTTTAAATATAACATATGTACATGTGTCTAAATGAGATACTCAGCAGAGTATATGTTAGTACAGTGTCCAGTAAAGTCACTGACTTTTCAAATTAGCTATATCTGCAAGTTATCCAGGTAGAAGGTTCACATAAGTATGTATAATTGTCATACATAAACAAAAACGAAAAAATTATTTCTTTGTGTAGTATATGTAGCATGCATGTAGCATTTCGGGCAAACGTAAGTGTAAATTACCAAAAATGTCACACAAAGTGACTTATTTCTATTGGATTACTTGTTAACAAAAAGTAACGTGTTATTCAACAACATAATTTGGGTTAGTTTACCTCATGTTAGGTTATGTTTACTGATAGTTTAACGAAATTTTTCGCCAGTAGGAAAATACTGGGGCCTTCTGGTTAGCTGGTGTCTTGGTGATTGTATCACTGGCATTCATTTATATACTCAGATTAATTACCACATGTAAAATTATATAAATGCGAATCACTATGAATGGAAATTATTGTATATGTACTGTAATAAGCATTTAAGGCATTTGAACTTTGGTGACATTGGCAGTTTATTTCACTAGACATTAACCTGACGCACCTTTTTGTTGCCTTTAGTCCTCTGAGCAGACTTATCTTTCCCCATTTTGTAGTTATATTGAAGGCATCTGGTGGTCAGCTGGAAAAATTGTTGTCGTTGTCGTTGGACTTATTCAGGGCCACCAAAGATGACGCTTTATTGAACCCTACCACCAGGGTGTCTGAGGAAAAAAATCGCCCATATCTCAGCTGGAATGGAGGAAAAAAGGAACAGTACAATACAATACACTTTATTTATTTTCTGAAGTATACAAAATGTTGTTTACACGTAATGGAATATTGTTAAGCATATAAGAAAGCTATTGGCATGTGGTAAGTAGGTAAGTAAGTTTATTTAGGCACGTGTGGAAACTTTTTTAGTCACTAAAAGTTCCACAGGGTAAGTGAGCCGTAAAAGCCTTACATACCGTGGATCGGCCCTCGGAGTTTATAAACCCACACTCCCAACCAAAACAACTACACACTCCAGCTTTTGAAGGTGACTATTGTGTATATTTTAATTGATAGATTTATCCACCTAGGAACACCTAGGCAAGTTTGTACAGATAGAAACTAATAGTAAGATTATTAAGGCAACGTTAGGTATTAATAGTGTAGCTCTAGCACCCTAATATAGGTAGTTATAGGCCTGAATAGGCAAGCATTAGGTTATGTTAGCTAGAGACAACTGGCAGTCCACACGAATCTAGGCAGTGTGGTGGTCAGGAATTATGACCTACGTCCTTACCAGAGCAGACCCCACACGGACAAGTCGTGCTGAGATTAGGCAGCACACCCCACGTGACCCAACATCTGTCCTGGGGCCACGGAGGAGATCCCGAAGTACCGTGGACATCTGCCTCCATCCAGACCCTGTCACAGTAAGACTAGGCTTTCTTTCTCTCAGTATCTGGCCAGTTTCCTGGGGGAAACGTTAGTGAGTTATCTGTGGGTCTTAGGCGGACGGACGACTTGTGTTGGTATGTAACAGCGTCGTCTCCTAAGTTCAAGTCTGGAAGCTAGTGTTACTTACTGCATATATTACTCAAGGGATATCCTAGTAACCAGGGAACTCTGAGGTGCAGGCAGGACACTAATTACCCCATCTTTTGCAGACAAAGTTTCTCCACTGCACATGGTGTTAGGAGGGGTTATATATAAGGAAGACCAGGACACATACCACCCTTTTCTTTCAAGTAAGTAATCTCCCTTCTAGTATTGTGTAGGCAGTGTGGGGTTCCCCTTACTGCAATCAGCTAGAAATTTGTACCATAGCCACTTGTAAGTCTGAGAGAAGTGTCTCAGAGTGTCGGTGTCAACAGTACTTGCCCAGAGTGCAACTTACAAGAGGCCAATCCAAACAAGTTTCTACAGCACGGGTGCCCCGTGTACCGGTGGCAAAAGCTCTCGCTTCTCACAGTGAGGGTCTGGGTTCGATTCCCGGCAAAGGGGTGGAAACATCGGACGTGTTTCCTTACACCGGTTGTCTATGTTCACCCATCAACAAAATGGGTACCTGGGTGTTAGTCAACTGGTGTGGGTCGCATCCTGTTGCAAAACTTACCTAATTTGCCCGAAATGCTCTGCATAAGTTACTTTCTATATAGTAGTATGTCATTGATGTCATCTAGGCCTGTATACCTTGTACTTGTAGTAAATAAAGATATTATTATTATTATTATTATTATTATTATTACTTATCATACATTGTGTAAATTATATAGAATAACCCCCAAAAAATATGAAATGAATATGAAATGAAATGAATAATATTTCTTTCCAGTGATGTAACACCCAGTGGTGTCTGACGAAACTCATTGTGACCTCTGTAATCATTTTTTTTTTTTTTTTGCACTACCGCTCACAGGATGAGAATGGAGTGCATAATAAACTAGTCGCTCAGGCGGCACAACTAAAACTAATCAACCTAAGACTAAACACCGGTAGGGCCAGGCGTCTTATTCCCTGAACAATCATGACTGCACTAAACTAAAGTCGGGAAGACGGTATGATGACGGCCCATACACCGTACAACCTTTTAGCCCATTGTGTGTATCATGCAACCCAAGTTAGTTGTTCTACCTGAGCGACAAGTTGTTTCATAATAATGACATTTTTTATTTCTACAAGTACATGTACAATGTATACAGGCCTGGCTGACATCAATGATATACTACTGCATAGAAAACCCATTGTTTTCGGAAAATTAGGCCAGTTTTGTCTCCAGGATGCGATCCACACCAGTCAACTAACACCCAGGCACTTAGTTTACTGATAGGTGAACATGGACAGCAGGTGTACTCACCTAATTGTGGTTGCAATTAGGTGACATCAATGACTATATAGAAAGCCGCTTATTATGCTGAGCATTTCCGGCAAATTAGGTCAGTTTTGTCCCAGGATGCGACCCACACCAGTCGACTAACACCCAGGTACCCATTTTACTGACGGGTGAACATAGACAACCGGTGTAATGGACCCCAATGGAAATAAGTCACTATGTCTGACTTTTTTGGGTTATCCTAGGTTTTCTACATACATGCTGCTATGTATGATAATCTACGTAACTGTATTTGTGTATACCTGAATAAACTTACTTACTTACTGTTTACCTGGAGAGAATTCCAGGGGTCAACGCCCCTGCTGCCCGGTCTGTGACCAGGCCTCATGTTGGACCAGAGCCTGATCAACCAGGCTGTTACTGCTGGCCGCACGCAGTCCAACGTACGAACCACAGCCTGGCTGGTCAAGTACCGACTTTAGGTGTCTGTCCAGTGCCTGCTTGAAGACAGCCAGGGGTTTGTTGGTAATTCCCCTGATGTATGCTGGGAGGCAGTTGAACAATCTTGGGCCCCTGACACTTATTGTGTTGTCCCTCAACGTGCTCGTGGCACCCCTGATTTTCATTGGGGGGATGTTACATCGCCTGCCGAGTCTTTTGCTTTCGTAGGGAGTGATTCTCGTGTGCAAGTTTGGTACTAATCCCTCGAGAATTTTCCACGTGTATATAATAATGTATCTCTCCCGCCTGCGTTCTAGAGAGTACAGGTTTAGGAACTTCAAGCGTTCCCAGTAATTGAGGTGGTTTATCGCAGTTATGCGTGCCGTGAAGGTTCTCTGCACATTTTCAAGGTCAGCAATTTCACCCGCCTTGAAAGATGCAGTTAGTGAGCAGCAATATTCCAGCCTAGATAGAACAAGCGATCTGTAAAGTGTCAACATGGGCTTGGCATCCCTGGTTTTGAAGGTTCTCATTATCCATCCTGTCATTTTTCTAGCAGATGTGATTGCTACGGTGTTATGGTCCTTGAAGGTGAGATCCTCTGACATGATCTACCAGGTCTTTGACATTAGTTTTTCGCTCTATTGTGTGGTTGGAATTTGTTTTGTACTCCGATGAGATTTTAATTTCCTCACGTTTTCCGTATCTGAGTAATTGAAATTTCTCATCATTGAACTTCATATTGTTTTCTGCAGCCCATTTAAAGATTTGGTTTATGTCTGCTTGGAGTCTTGCAGTGTCTTCAACGGTGGACACTGTACTCACCTATTTGTGGTTGCAGGGGTCGATTCATACCTCCTGGCCCCGCCTCTTCACCGAATCATACAGATTCAGGTGTCATCCGCAAAGGAAGACACGGTACTGTGGCTTATATCCCTGTCTATGTCCGATATGAGGATGAGGAACAGGATGAGAGCGAGTACTGTGCCTTGTGGAACAGAGCTTTTCACAGTAGCTGCCTCAGACTTTACTCTGTTGACTACTACTCTTTGTGTTCTACATGTTAGGAAATTATAGATCCATCTACCAACTTTTCCTGTTATTCCTTTACCACGCATTTTGTGTGCTATTACACCAAGGTCACACTTGTCAAAGGCTTTTGCAAAGTCTGTGTATATAACATCTGCATTCTGTTTGTCTTCTAGAGCATCCAGGACCTTGTCGTAGTGGTCCAGTACTTGGGACAGTCTGTCTTATTTCCATTGGGGTCCTCAATCTTGTCCCCCAGGATGCGACCCACACCAGTCGACTAACACCCAGGTACCTATTTGCTGCTAGGTGAACAGGACAACAGGTGTAAGGAAACACGTCGAAATGCTTCCACCCCGCCGGGAATCGAACCCGGGCCCTCCGTGTGTGAATGTTGTTGTTGTTTGATATATCTTTATTATGCACCCCATACCCATCCTGTGGGCGGTAGTCAAAAGATTACAGAGGTACATAATGGGTCCAAGGACTGGGCCCCAAAGTTTTGATAGCTGAGCAAGTTACAAAAGTAATGGCAAGCCCATGTTGACACTTTACAGATCGCTTGTTCCATCTAGACTGGAATATTGCTGCACACTAACTGCACCTTTCAAGGCAGGTGAAATTGCTGACCTTGAAAATGTACAGAGAACCTTCACGGCACGCATAACTGCGATAAACCACCTCAATTACTGGGAACGCTTGAAGTTCCTAAACCTGTACTCCCTAGAACGCAGGCGGGAGAGGTACATTATTATATACACGTGGAAAATTCTCGAGGGATTAGTACCAAACTTGCACACGAGAGTCACTCCCTACGAAAGCAAAAGACTCGGCAGGCGATGTAACATCCCCCCAATGAAAAGCAGGGGTGCCACTAGCACGTTGAGAGACAACACAATAAGTGTCAGGGGCCCAAGACTGTTCAACTGCCTCCCAGCATACATCAGGGGAATTACCAACAAATCCCTGGCTGTCTTCAAGCAGGCACTGGACAGGCACCTAAAGTCGGTACCTGACCAGCCAGGCTGTGGTTCTTACGTTGGACTGCGTGCGGCCAGCAGTAACAGCCTGGTTGATCAGGCTCTGATCCAACATGAGGCCTGGTCACAGACCGGGCCGCAGGGGCGTTGACCCCTGGAACTCTCTCCAGGTATACGAAGAAAGGTTAAGGGAAATCGGCCTGACGACACTAGAGGACAGGAGGGTTAGGGAAGACATTAAATGCGAGGAATAGATAAGGTGGACAGAGACAAGATGTTCCAGAGAGGGGACACAGAAACAAGGGGTCACAATTGGAAGTTGAAGACTCCTATGAGTCAAAGGAATGTTAGGAAGTATTTCTTCAGTCATAGAGTTGTCAGAAAGTGGAATAGCCTAGAAAGTGACGTAGTGGAGGCAGGAACCATACATAGGGCTCTGGTGGTCTGGTGGCTAAAGCTCTCGCTTCACACGGCGAGGGCCTGGGTTCGATTCCCAGCCAGGGTAGAAACATTGGGCGTGTTTCTTTACACCTGTTGTCTATGTTCACCCATCAGTAAAATGGGTACCTGGGTGTTAGTCGACTGGTGTGAGTCGCATCCTAGGACACTGACCTAATCTGCCCGAAATGCTCAGCATAACAAGGGACTTTCTATATAGTAGTATGTCACTGATGTCAGCTAGGCCTGTATACCATATACATGTACTTGTAGTAAATAAAGATATTATTATAGTAAATTTTAAGACGAGGTTTGATAAAGCTCATGGAGCAGGGTGAGAGAGGACCTAGTAGCAATCAGTGAAGAGGCGGGGCCAGGAGCTATGAATCGACCCCTGCAACCACAAATAGGTGAGTACAAATAGGTGAGTACACACACACACACACATATACAACAGGCCCAGTTTTCAATCGACATGTGCCTAGGACAAAATGGTAATCAACACGCACACACACACACACACACACGTGGTAATGCTTTATTTACAGGGAGCAAAGTCAGGGTATTTTTCCAGAATGGTCTGTAATATACCACTGTGGATAAAATACTTTGACATTCTTGAACATTTCTGAGTGAGTTGTCTCTGAATTCATTAATTTTGTCGCACTCCAGTACATAATGACGCAGGGTGTGACAATAAACCGACTGAGAAAGTTTACATTTTGTTTGGTCTACATTTGGTGGTGGTGATTTAACCTGCCAAAGATACTTGTAACCCAGCCGGAGGCGGGCGGTGGTGACATCCAAGAACCTGCTTATTTTGTTGGATGCACCATAGACATGTGGCTCCTCCTGCATGATAGAATGATGATAGATGGACTGACTGGTGTCAATCTCCCTGAGTCTTAAGTCAATAAAATTCAGTTGAAGTTCTTTTCGTATTATTGTTCTCAAACTGCTAACTGACAAGCCAAGATTGTAATCTACCCCCTCTTTGAAAGCATAAAACTTAGCCAATTTATCAGTTCTATCATGCATCTGAAGACCAATGTGAGATGGAATCCACAGCATGTGCACTCTGACTCTACTATCCACAATCCTACCATACCTGTGTCTGGCTTCTGACACAAGCATGCTTCAATTTATACTTAATGAGTTGAAAGCATTTATGGATGACAGAGAATCAGTTACAATTAAAGAGTCAACCTTAGATACATGGACGCATTTGAGTGCAAGGAGTATGGCAATCAGTTCTGTCTGAAGTGTAGAGGCCCAGTTATTGATGCGTGCTCCAATTTCTTTAAGAGAGCCATCACTCTGTATGACAACAGCAGCACTACCAGCTGCACCAGTGGATTGGTGAACAGAACCATCAACGTAAATAATTTGTGAGAGAGTGTGCTGTGTGACTAAGTTATCAATATAGCTTAAGTGTACGTTCAATTTTAGACTCAAAAGACTTTTGTGTGTTTTTGTCTTATAATCGGTGCTCGTTTTATTAATTTTGACTATTTCATACGCTGCAGCCTACAATAATGTGCCGAAGTTGCTAATCAAGACTTCAGCAGTGTCAGGAAGCTATGTCAGCAAAATTTATTTTGGACAGGATTTTCCTTGATGAACTGATCTTTGTTGCTGAACCAGATAAACATTGACTATAACCTGAAGATGATTCAGAACATATAGACTAACATGAGGTCTTCCACCACCTCCTCATTACCTGTATTGTAGCCGCCCATTCTCTCAACAGTTGCTTGTACCTTCCCCTAACTAATCTGTTATCTATACAGATAAAACATCTGTTTAGTGCTCCACCTCATCTGAATAACCCATTCTAGTTTAGCACTTCACATGGATTAAATAAATTCAGTATCTCCCATTCTCCTTCATAAAATACTAATTGAACCACACATCCTTAATATTGCCCAATATTCATAGATAGGATGTCAAATAATGTGGTACACTAAATACATTCACTACATCCTTCCATTCTGCAACTAACGTTGTCTTTCACTGCCTTCACTTTATTTTCTCATCATTTTGTTCTCTTTTGTTCACTCGACTTTCTTTTGAAGCCAAACTTGTTTTCAGAATCTATTATTATTATTATTATTATTTTAACTATTATATGATGCGCTAAACCTTTCTGGGATATTCAACCCAAGAAATGGTGGAGGCTTGATCCTCCATCTGCTAATCATGAGACGGACTCAGCACTCTCGCAGCCTGCCAACAGTACTGCATCATCAACAAACAGAAAATGTGACTATTCTGACTTTATATTGTTACCATATTTTAAGCAAACACCTCTCCCTACAAATAGCATTCACTTCCATTGCAATCTCATTAATTTACAGCAAACACTTGATCCACACATCCCTTCCCTACCTGAAGCCAATATAGAGCCTTACTTTCCATATTAATTGAACTTAAAAGTTTTTCTCGGTATACTTAACAGATTTTCCTTGAAATGCCTTCAGCTGTGTATATGACTATCTATACTGTTTGTATCACCATATCTGTTCTCAAGCTATACTCAACAAACTTATATGTGGAAAATATTGGGTATTTTCCCGAAAGGTTATACTCGATAGCCTTTCTAATGTGAATATTCTTAATGTGTGGCTGTTGGTTCGTATTCTTCTTGAGATGAGGAAAGAACCATCGCGACGGTGGCGTGGGTACGCCAAGATGGGTCAAATGAAGTGACCCAAGTAGTCGCGCTCGTGGGATAAAGGTGAATGGAGGTGAACGATGGGTGGGCTCTGGATATAATGGAGATGGAAATCGGCGTTTACTACGACCAAATCGCGGTTAATGGTCTCTCTTCACAATAGTGAATGTTGTGAATATTCGCCGGGCATAATGTGGGACATTAAGTCCAAGAAACTATAATAATAGAGTGATAATGTGTTAAACAGTGAGCGACGCCGTCATGGCGGAAATGTGCGTCGCTTCGATCAACGTTCATCGCACGCAATTATTAATGGATTAACTTCTAACGAGAGTAAATTAATGGGACATTAAACCGACGTGTGAATAGTGTGTAAAGTGTTGCGTATTAACTCTACTGAAGGGGTATAGTGAGAGGATATGAATCACTACCCCGACCAACCACGTTAAATAACGCCCGGTCTCGTGGGCGTAAGAGAGTTCAAGGGATCAATCTTCTCTTGACTCATCGGGACAACCACCAACATCATCGTCTTGCCGGAAGAATAATCTACCGAGCAGGACCACGAGATCCGTCGAAGAATAGCGACAAGAATGTTGTTTCTTCCCCACTGTAAGTACTCTTATTGTCTTAGCAACCGTCTGGCCAGTAGGTATGTTGGGATAATGTGGGTTTACGGTGGGAATGATAATGACGGGATCTTCAAGTGAACAACAATGGCACGGATAAAGGGTGAGTGATATTAAGTTGTACTCTTTCCTCCTTCTCCCCAATCAGTCAGACATTAACCCATACAGTCCACAAAATTTAACAATACCGTAACCATTGGTGTTACTCATTCTTAATAAACTGGTCAAGGATAGATGTGGATTTAGAGTGAGAATATCGAAGGGTCCCCTTAAATTTGACCAGGAGTGGGGCAAGTTTTCTCACACGCCTCAACGGGGGTAACCGCGGTAAAATTATACTAGTCGGTCCACTCCCCGGGAGATTATTTTGTTGTAAGTGGCGGTGAAGCCCAGACAGGTAATCTCTTAATTCCCCACATTATATATTATAATTCTTTTGCTTTGTCTGGTCATCTTATCCTATCTCGTCAAACATTATCTTTGTTGTTCCCTTTCCTTTATACTCTTACAACCTCCTACTTCCTCCACACTCACCTCTAACTGAAGCTTCACTTCACCTTATACTCTTACAACATCCCCACTGCTCACCCACTTCCTCCACACTCACCTCTAACTGAAGCTTCACTTCACCTTATACTCTTACAACATCCCCACTGCTCACCCACTTCCTCCACACTCACCTCTAACTCTTAACTATACCTTATACTCTTACAACCTTCCCTAATGCTTATTCACTCCCTCCATACTCAACTAAATGTTTTTGTAAAATTTTGAGTTTAGTTTTTCTTTTGGATTTTTTTTTTTTGGTGTGGCGTGCTTTGTGTGCGTTTACTAATGTGCTGGGTAAAGAATTTTCCAACGTGTCCTTGTTACTATGGAATATCTGTGCTCGTTATGTGTTTTGTTACATGATGGTTTTGTTTTGGTAGTTTTTAAAGTTTCAATCTTTATATGATTGTTATGTCTTTGATGTTTTTTTTTTTTTTTTTTACTAAAGACGTAGTTAGACTGTTGGGTTTAGTCCTGACTCTTTCTCTTCTACTTAAGCTCTTCCTCTCACCGGCTATTCTTCTTCTGTCCCCACTTTCCCCTCGCCCCTAGTGGGTCCTTACCTGAGAGTCTGAACTAACTAATGTTTTTTGTACCTTTTTTGTCTTTTAAATAAAATATATGTATAAAACAACTGCAATAACTTGTTTTTGACTCAGCGTTTGCTTGCGTGTTTTAAGAAAAGTCGGCGTCCATTAACGGTCATGAAACCGGCTGAGATGGCTTTGTTCGCAGCTTCTTCCGAGAAAAAAGTAACAAACATAAAGGTAGATTGATCTTGTCGTTGACGTTTGATGACTGTGCCAAACTGTGAGAGACCATCGCACAGTTTTACATCGTCCACAGACTTGTTTAGGCCTCCCACAAAGATCGTCGAGGACTCTGCTATTTTAGTGGATCCAGGCAGCTCTACCATAATTTCTTTGCCATCAACAATATGGGGGCCATGAGCGACTGCTGTGCGAGCAGAATTTTCGTCATTGAATATAATAAACCCAAAAGCGGCTCCTGGTTTAGTCCACACCATGTTGATTTTCCCAAACTTTTTAAAAACCTCAATAATACTCTGTCGTTGAAAATTTGTTGGTAAATTTTTGATGAAAATTTTTGTGCCGGCCTGTATTTTTGGGGAAGGAGAGGTGGGATTTAATATATCAGGTTCTAATCGAGGTAATTTTGTGGCCTTACGAAGATCGGGATCGCTATGAAGTGATTCTTCATAATCAGAAGAGGTTTTACGTTTTTTTGAGAATGGTGTCACGCTGTTCAACAGAGCAGGATCTTCTGTTGGCTTGAAGACGGAGGCTGGATCTTCTGTTGGCTTGAAGACGGGGGCTGGATCTTCTGTTGTCTTTAAAATACAGGCGGAATGCTCACTTTGTTTATCCGGTTTGTTTGCGTTTTGTAAGTGAACGGTCACTACTGTATCGTTGATCATAAGTTCACCCTTCTCCAATAGCTGAGCTGTCGTTTCATCGTTCTGGTACTTAACGTAACATTCACCACTTAGCGAGCCATCAGGCATCAAGGGACGAGTGTAGGTCATCACTGAGCCGTACGTACCGAGGGCCTCAAGCACCTTCACTGCCTTGATGTATTTGGATAACCCACGAAGCACTAAGCACTGTTTTGGCTCCATAGTTTCCTCCAAGTAAAACAGCGATACAAAAAAAATTCAATACAAATATATACTAGGGTGAGCGTATGATACTTGGTTATATATACAAATACCTATAAATATAGTGAATACAACTATATATATCTTATTAAACTCAATATATACACCATATCAAGACAAATTAGTCAAGGAACCAAATATTAGTGAAGATCACTAGTCAGTTTAACCCTTTATGATTATAATACTAATAATCACTTGTCAAATATTATAGTGAAGATCACTAGTCAGAAATTGTGGTGAAGATCAATAGTCAGATATTGTAGTGAAGGTCACTAGAATACGTTTAGCGCTTAGTTATGATTATAATACTAATAATCACTAGTCAAGATATTATAGTGAAGATCACTAGTCAGAAATTGTGGTGAAGATCAATAGTCAGATATTGTAGTGAAGATCACTAGTCAGATATTGTAGTGAAGATCAATAGTCAGGTTAGCGCTTAGTTATGATTATAATACTAATAATCACTAGTCAGATATTATAGTGAAGATCACTACAGTCAGATATTGTAATGAAGATCACTAGTCATTTATTGTAGCGAAGATCACTAAAGTGTTAGATATTATCTGATATTGTAATGAAGATCACTAGTCATTTATTGTAGTGAAGATCACTAGTGTTAGATATTATCTGATATTGTAATGCAGATCATGGAATAGCGTTAGTGTGGCAGTGTAATGTGATAGTTTTAGTAGTATGGCAGTGTAGTGGTGCGAGTTTTTGTAGTGTGGCAGTGTAGTGGTGTGACAATTTTAGTAGTGTGGCAATGTAGTGGTGTGGCAGTGTAGTTATGTGATAGTTTTAGTAGTGGCAGTGTAGTAGTGTGACATTTTTAGTAGTGTGGCAATGTAGTGGTGTGGGAGTGTAGTTATGTGATAGTTTTAGTAGTGGCAGTGTAGTAATGTGACATTTTTAGTAGTGTGGCAATGTAGTGGTGTGGGAGTGTAGTTATGTGATAGTTTTAGTAGTGGCAGTGTAGTAATGTGACATTTTTAGTAGTGTGGCAATGTAGTGGTGTGGGAGTGTAGTTATGTGATAGTTTTAGTAGTATGGCAGTGTAATGGTGTGACATTTTTAGTAGTGTGGCAGTGTAGTGGTGTGGAAGTGTAGTTATGTGATAGTTTTAGTAGTGTGACAGTTTAGTAGTGTGGCATTGTAGTGGTGTGGGAGTGTAGTTATGTGATAGTTTTAGTAGTGTGACAGTTTAGTAGTGTGGCAGTGTAGTGGTGTGACAGATATTATCTGATATTTTTGTAAATGTAACAAAATATTCAACAATATTACAGTGAAGATGAGAAAAGTTATCCGGGAAGTAGTAAACATCTTAAAGTGTGTCAGTTATGTGCTGATTTAGTAGTCAAAATGAACCAAAGTATGAGATGAGATGAGATTTTTAACCAGGAGGATTGTCCGTCTTATTTCCAGTGTGGTCCTTCAACCTTTCCAAGGATGTCACCCACAACAGTCGTCTAACACCCAGGTACCTATTTACTGCTAGGTGAACAAGAGCAGCAGGTGTAAGGAAACATGCTCTACGTTTCACCTGTCAGGGAGAAATCCTGGGTCCCTCAGTGTATAAACTGACGCTATAAATAGACTCAAGTGATATTGTAGCGACTATCATATGAGGTAGTTAGGTATTAGCGCACTTTGTAATGACTATAATACAAGATAGTCAGGTGTTAGCTGATACTGTAGTGACTATAATACAAGATAGTCAGATGTTAGCTGATACTGTAGTGATATAATACAACATAGTCAGATGTTAGCTGATACTGTAGTGACTATAATACAAGATAGTCAGATGTTAGCTGATACTGTAGTGACTATAATACAAGATAGTCAGATGTTAGCTGATACTGTAGTGACTATAATACAAGATAGTCAGATGTTAGCTGATACTGTAGTGACTATAATACAAGATAGTCAGATGTTAGCTGATACTGTAGTGATATAATACAACATAGTCAGATGTTAGCTGATACTGTAGTGACTATAATATAAGATAGTCAGATGTTAGCTGATACTGTAGTGACTATAATACAAGATAGTCAGATGTTAGCTGATACTGTAGTGACTATAATACAAGATAGTCAGATGTTAGCTGATACTGTAGTGACTATAATACAAGATAGTCAGATGTTAGCTGATACTGTAGTGACTATAATACAAGATAGTCAGATGTTAGCTGATACTGTAGTGACTATAATACAAAATAGTCAGATGTTAGCTGATACTGTAGTGACTATAATACAATATAGTCAGATATTCGCTCTTATTGCAAGGAAGACAAAAAAAAAAGTAATGAAGAAATGACAGGTGAAAACTAAGTGTGCATATCCTAGTGTGTATACATAGTTCTCTCTAGTCTCGTATAGGGTATATATGCGGATAAGTGTTCATCTACATATATACAATGAAAGCGTAATGCCTCAGAGCATACAGACATACCTATTTATCTCTGCCATATACTTAGTTTACTTTAATCTTAGTATAAACACCGAGAGATGTGGATTAAAATATTCTTCGTCTAATGTTCGGTTATATTGTAGCCTGCAGTTGATAGGCTTTAAAGCTAACTTCTTAGTACAGAGATTTTTAGATTTTGTCACCGAAGTGGCTAGTTTATTGTGCACCCCATATCCATCCTGTGGACGGTAGCGCAAGAGCATATGGATACACAAAAGGCCTAGGCACTAGGCCCAAAAAGGGTTAACAATTGTACATTTGGATTTATATCTACATTTCACTTATCTGCTACAAGTAAATTTAGGAAATTTGCTTAGTATAACTGGTATCTTATTTTCATTAATAAGATATCTTGACATGTCACATAGGTTATTATACTGTCTATCTCTATATTCCTCAATAAGTGGACAATTAAGCACATAGTGTTCAAGACAGTGACCATATGCCTGATCACATAATTTGCATTTAGTTTGATCATCATCTGTGTTTCTCTCAAACTGTCAGAAGTACCTGTAGCCAAGCCTAAGCCTGGCCACTACAACATCAGTCAGTCTGTTCACATTGCAAGTTGCTCCATAAACATGCCCATCTATGCTCACGTTATCATGAGCACAGATAGGCACGTTCATGGAGAAAAGAGTTTTAGATTTTGCCACCGAAGTGGCTAGTTTATTGTGCACCCCATATCCATCCTGTGGACGGTAGCGCAAGAGCATATGGATACACAAAAGGTCTAGGAGCTAGGCCCCAAAAGGGTTAACTATTGTACATTTGGACAGCAATTCACTGTTGTAGCTCCCTCACTGTTGTACCACCCTCGCTGTTCCACCCTCAGTGTTCTACACTCGCTGTTGTTCCACCCTCACTGTTGTACCACCATGACTTTTGTACCTCCGTCACTGAGTTTTTCAGTGAGCATCAGAATGACAGCTGTAGTTGTGGTGGTGGCGCTGGTGAGGAAATTGCCATCTGCCACTGCCCTGGGTGTTCCCTGGTTCCATTCTCCTCCAGGAGAGCAGCAGCAGGAAGACGTGGCTGGTCTCTTTGGGGAGGTGGCTGGCGGCCGGCTAACTGCCTGTCATTCCATCATTCTCACATGGGTTGCTGATTCACCTCATCTTTACAATGTTCTTCTTGCTGTAAGAGTTACTTGAAGTTACAATGCTACATATATGTTGTAGTTTGATTTGTTAATCCGCACTGTGAATAGCAGCTCATTTCCATGCTGTGGGTAGTGGTGGTCTAAATCCATGGGGTGGGTGGTATGATATACTTCAAATTTTTAATTGCATTCGTTTAAAGCAAACGTTATCTTATGGGTCACAGCTAATCGAATAAGCCAAATTGACCTCCGACAGCTGCAGCAAACCATGACACAAACCTTTCTGCTCTACGACGTAGAGACCTTCCTGAAGAGTTCCCCACCCCAGGTACCCCTTCTGCGTCACCGTCCCACACACTCTGATGGAACCTACTGTGTCGCTTACTATGTCCTCGCTCCAGTCACTCTCCTCGCCCTGGCTCTTCCAACCATTCCCAAAACAAATAAGTTAGCAGAATGTTATACTTATGATTAGGGCTGAGCCCGTGTGGGTTCATTCAGAACAAGAAGAGGCAGAGGCTCGAGAAACTTGTGTGCTAATCGAGAGGTAGACACTGTACATAACTGTACTCGAGCCTAGCTTTTATAATCATTACCTTTGTAACTTACTCAGCTATCAAACTTTGGGGTCCAGTCCCTGGACCAATTATGTACCTCTGTAATCTTTTGACTACCCCCACAAGATGGGTATGGGGTGCATAATAAAGATATTAAACTAAACTAACATGTAAGTTAGCAAAGAAGATAGATTTCTGCAAGCACGATTTCTCGTTAATCTCCGTATTTTTCCTTGAATTAAGTATTTATGAACTCCATCTTTTTGGACGATTTCGTTTAAATAAATACAACTGTAAAAAAATTATCTAGAAACCAGTAAAAATAAATAAATTGAGGAATGGCTGATAATTCGAGCTCTATACACATACAAGTGTTGTGGTTGTGAGCGTGGGAGTTGTCATGAGCGTGGGAGTTGTGGTCGTTAGCGTTGGAGTTGTGGTCGTGAGCTTGGGAGTTGTGGTTGTGAGCGTGGGAGTTGTGTCGTGAGCGTGGGAGTTGTGGTTGTGAGCGTGGGAGTTGTGGTCGGAGAGTGGGAGTTGTGGTTGTGAGCGTGGGAGTTGTGTCGTGAGCGTGGGAGTTGTGGTTGTGAGCGTGGGAGTTGTGGTCGTGAGAGTGGGAGTTGTGGTTGTGAGCGTGGGAGTTGTGGTCGTGAGAGTGGGAGTTGTGGTTGTGAGCGTGGGAGTTGTGGTTGGCTGCCGTGTAATTCTTAACTCTCACAACTTTCTTACTTCCAATTTGAAGTTTTTACTTGTTTGTTTTCTTTGGTGTGTTTTATGATATAATGTAGAGGCGTTCATTATGGGATGTTTACCCTGGTAAGAATGAACTATATTTGTGCGCAACTCTTGTATATTTTATGCTAAAGTTTTATGTGTTACAAACATTGTCTATGTTATTAATGTTTTGCGATTAAAATATCTGCTACCTTGCGAGACATTTTAAGCATTAAACATGTATAATACATGTTGTAGTGGTTGTAGGTTAATAAAACCCAGAGTAACAATAACAATGTACTCGCCAGGGCCGCTCCATAACAACAACAACAATAACAAAACAATTATAAATGACTGAACCAAACAAACAGTATTCAATCCTCCTACTGCTCCCAACCCCTTACATTCCTCCTTTCCTAAATTACATTATATCATCCAACTTATAAATCCAACCTATCTGGAGGTTTGACAACTCTGCTGGAACGCCGGAGAATTGGAGGGTTTGCGCTGTCCTGAGGTGCCTCCTCTTCTCTCACCCGGCTGGTTCCTTAGCAAACCTCCCAGGAGGTTCTTCCTGTATGCTAACCTGCTCTTTAAGTTTATTACCATTATTATCTGTTGTGGCCAGTTCCTCTAAACCACTCCTTACTGCTTCTGGTACTGTTGGAATCAGTGGTTGCTCTCCACTCCTAAACCTTGGCATGAGCTGATCTATATGCCTTTTCCATATCATGTTACCAAACCCTCTAATTAACACTTTGTAATTCCTAACCCTAATACCTCCACAATTTTTCCTTCTACCCAAGGGTCACCTTTCCCAAAATTCCTTGCATACACAGCATCATCAACCTTAAAATGCTTCACCACTCCTTGAAAGGCACCAGCAGTTTTTAGTTAGTTTGATATCTTTATTATGCACCCCATACCCATCCTGTGGGCGGTAGTCAAAAGATTGGCACCAGCAGGCATGTTAGACAATGAATTGTCCTCTTTAACATGACATTTGACAGCCGATACAGGGACTTTGAAAGTTCTATGAAACATCATTTCTGCTGGTGTCTTATTAGTGGAGGAATGAACAGTTTTCCTATGGTTATATAAGAACCTACATAATCTGGTATTGAGAGATCCTTTTGTAAACTTGTGTAACCCTTCCTTCAATGTCCGTACCGCTCTCTCTGCCAGACCATTTGATGATGGATGGTATGGGGCTGGAGTAATATGTTCAATACTATTCTTACTAAAAAAAGCTTCCAGTTCTTGGGATACAAAGTAAGCAGCATTATCTGACACAACTATGTCTGGTAACCCAAAATTACAAAAGGATTTCCTCAGTAACTCAGTAGTCACTGTGGATGTCATAGAACTAGTGACATGCACATCTAAGAATTTTGAAAAAGAATCCACAATTACCAAAAATATTTGCCCTCAACTGGACCTGCATAGTCTATATGCACTCTAGACCATGGTTTCCAGTGTTGGGCCAAGATAGGACAGGAGATGAAAGTGGCTTAAAATTCTGAAAACAAATGGGACAACTCTTTGTCACTTCTGCAATATCTTGGTCCATCTTTGGCCACCAGACCCACTGCCTAGCTTCTGCTTTCATAGCATTGATACCATTATGACCTATATGCAGATGCTCCAATACCTTACATCTCAACTTTACTGGCACTACCACTCTGTTCCTATACAATAATACATCATCATGAACAGTCAGATCTGATTTGACTGAATTATAGTCAGAAAAAAATACATTATTTTTACCCCAACCATATTTAACATTATTTACTACTTGGGATAATACAGCATCTATCCCAGTTTCCTCTTTGATTTTGTCAAATGATAAATGTTGGAAATCGATGGACTCGACTAATCTTATATATTGTGAAGGTGTACCTGACTCTAAGCTGTGATCTTCAATAGGTAATCTACTAAATGCATCTGCAATAACATTTTCCTTGCCAGCCTTGAATGACAACTCATAATCATACTGAGCTAATAACAGAGCCCAACGCTGAATTCTGGCATTTGCACTTACTGGAATATGTTTTCCTTTTCCAAACAACCCTAGCAATGGTTTATGATCTGTGCGAGCAACAAACTTTCTCCCTAGCAAAAAAAATCTGAATTTCTTAACAGGAGGCCAATATCTCTGAAATACGTAGGAGACACTAGTCAGAGAAATAGCAAACATCAATTAAAACTAAAGGAATCTTATAGGAATCAAGAGACACGGGAAGAACTAAGAGCTAAATGAAATTGAAAGAAACCCTAAGTATTTCTTTCCTATGCAAAATCAAAGTCGAGAACAAAAACCAGTATTGGGCCCTCTTAAACCGAATGGTCCTACAGATGACAGCAAGGAAATGGTGAGTTACTTAAATCCCAGTATGACTCAGTCTTTACGAGCCACTAACCAGACTGAAAATCGAAACCTAAATGATTTTTTCATGAGAGTGCCACAGAACTTGACAGAGCAGCCTTCTGACATCATCACATACGCCAAATGACTTGAAAAGGCAAAATGACATCCCATGCACTCCGCTCCAGCCCAGACTCATGGAACTCCGTGTTCATCAGAACTGCAAGAAGCCCCTATCACATGCTTTTAACATCCTATGGAGAGGGAGCATGGACACTGGGATCGTCCCGCAGCTACTAAAAACAACAGACATAGCCCCGCTCCACAAAGGGGGCAGTAAAGCAATAGCAAAGAACTACAGACCAATTGCGCTAACGTCCCATATCATAAAAATCTTTGAAAGGGTTCTAAGAAGCAAGATCGCCACCCATCTTGATACCCATCAATTGCACAACCCAGGACAGCATGGGTTTAGAGCAGGCCGCTCCTGTCTGTCCCAACTACTGGACCACTACGACAAGGTCCTGGATGCTCTAGAAGATAAACAGAATGCAGATGTTATATACACAGATTTTGCAAAAGCCTTTGACAAGTGTGACCATGGTGTAATAGCACAAATGCGTGATAAAGGAATAACAGGAAAAGTTGGTAGATGGATTTATAATTTCCTAACACATAGAACACAAAGAGTAGTAGTCAACAGAGTAAAGTCTGAGGCAGCTACTGTGAAAAGCTCTGTTCCACAAGGCACAGTACTTGCTCCCATCCTATTCCTCATCCTCATATCAGACATTGACAGGGATATAAGCCACAGTGCTGTGTCTTCCTTGCAGATGACACCCGAATCTGTATGACAGTGTCCACCGTTGAAGACACTGCAAGACTCCAAGCAGACATAAACCAAATCTTTAAATGGGCTGCAGAAAACAATATGAAGTTCAATGATGAGAAATTTCAATTACTCAGATACGGAAAACGTGAAAAATTAAAATTCATCGGAGTACAAAACTAATTCCAACCACAAATAGAGCGAAAAATAATGTCAAAGACCTGGGAGTGTTCATGTCAGAGGATCTCACCTTCAAGGACCATAACAATGTAGCAATTGCATCTGCTCGAAAAATGACAGGATGGATAATGAGAACCTTCAAAACCAGGGATGCCAAGCCCATGTTGACACTTTACAGATCGCTTGTTCTATCTAGGCTGGAATATTGCTGCACACTAACTGCACCTTTCAAGGCGGGTGAAATTTCTGACCTTGAAAATGTGCAGAGAACCTTCACGCAACGCATAAGTGCGATAAACCACTCAACTACTGGGAACGCTTGAAGTTCTAAACCTGTACTCTCTAGAACGCAGGCGGAGAGATACATTATTATATACACATGGAAAATTCTCGAGGGTTAGTACCAAACTTGCACACAAAAATCACTCCCTACGAAAGCAAAAGACTTGGCAGGCGATGTAACATCCCCCAATGAAGAGCAGGGTGCCACTAGCACGTTGAGGGACAACACAATAAGTGTGAGGGCCCAAGATTGTTCAACTGCCTCCCAGCTACATCAGGGGATTACCAACAAGCCCTGGCTGTCTTCAAGCAGGCACTGGACAGCACCTCAAGTCGGTACCTGATCAGCCGGGCTGTGGTTCGTACGTTGGACTGCGTGCGGCCAGCAGTAACAGCCTGGTTGATCAGGCTCTGGTCCAACAGGAGGCCTGGTCACGGCCGGGGGCCGGGGCGTTGACCCCCGGAATTTTTCCCGGTGACCCAGGTGTCCAGGTAGCTCCAGGATATAAGTTCAGTGCTGTGTCTTCCTTTTCAGATGACACCGAATTTTATAACAGGGCCACCATTGAAGCCCGCAAGACTCCAAGCAGACATAAACCAAATCTTTGAAAGGGCAATAACGCACTTTT
>WNWK01002050.1:0-55000 GCA_009830355.1 Cherax destructor
ACTGAGAGTCATGTGTCTCTGCGTATGTACACTGAGAGTCATGTGTCTCTGCGTATGTACACTGAGTCATGTGTCTCTGCGTATGTACACTGAGAGTCATGTGTCTCTGCGTATGTACACTGAGAGTCATGTGTGTATGTACACTGAGAGTCATGTGTCTCTGCGTATGTACACTGAGAGAATAAGTATATTTGATACAGGTTAATTTCAGCCTTAATGAACCACGGACAGTCCATGCTCTAAACCTCGCAAAACAGTTAAGCAGCATTGACTTTATGAAAGAGATGCCTGGATGATGAAGGCTCTTCATCCATGGACTTGGAGCTATTCTCTGCTTTCTTTGATCAACCTGATTGTCATCCACTTCCAATTTCCCGGACTATGTATGACTCCATCAGTTTAACAATTACTAGATGTATTTCGTTCGCTGAGTGATCCAAGGAAGGTATCCCCGTATTTATAACCTCAGTCTTCTGTTCCTTAATGATCCTAGAAGGTAAATCTAGAAACATCAAGCTTGAAACATCTTAGAAAAAGCTTTATCAACGTATCAGCAGAGAAGGATTGATGCTAATCAGATGTGTCATTCAGAAATTTTTATTTATTTTTTCCCACGAAAAGTAAACTGAGACCTACATGGGCAAAATCAATCCAAACTTTCTCTAAGTAAGGTTGACCAACACTTAAGAACTTAAGAACAGTAAGTAAATACAAAAAAACATGATTTAACTTAGGGTAAAACAAAGTCAAACTGTGACTTATTTTTTTATTACAAGAGACTTCATTTAATTATTTCATAGAAACTAGTTTCATTAATAAAATTTGCTCATGATAACTTACGCAACTTTGGAAACACATCAGGATCAAACAATTATAGGTGACCAGAATTATTTTCCAGTTTTTGCTCAGAATCCAACAAAACTTTACGTTCACTTCATACGATGTAACAGCATTGAGGACTGATACCCTTTGCAATTGTTATAGTTTAACCGGGGGAAAGCGTTAAACTCGTTGGGGTTATATAACACTTGCGGAATTAAGGCATTCGGATTTTTATTCACATTAAGGAAGTTCAGTTTCTTGGATCAAGAGCTCTATACCAGCATCAAAGCAAAATAAAGCAATAATATTTCGAGTTAAAATTAACAAAAATGGCATTAAGACACTGTAGGCGAGTACAGATAGCAAGCGAGTCTGTCTCGCGATCCCAGACGAAGGATCGAGCCTCCACACGTCTTGCGCTGAATGACCCACATGTGTTTAGCGCTTACCATTAATTATTTTATTATTATTATAAAATGTACCAAGTTTCTTTTAGGTAGGATATACCTGTGTGGAAATTTTGAAGCCATTCGAGAGAAACCTTTCTAAAGCTATCAAACGGAAACAAAATTTTGGAATGACATTTGGAACATTATCCATGGGGCACCACGCATGCAAATCGTTCCATGAATCTTTGAAGTAGATCGAGTAATAAACGAAAATTTGAAAGAAATATATGTTGCCAAGAATGTCCCGAAAATAGAAAAGTCTCCCCTTGTTAATCATAAAAACGTCATAAAACTAATTTATATTTTTCCAGTATTCTTTTCTCAGTTATATTCTATTTAAAATTTAGTTCAGTCCTGTAAAAATATGATACTGTAAAAAATAATCAGATTAAATTCGCAAAATAGGGAAATTGGTACTCAGCCCAAATTAATATAAAATACTTCAATATTGACACAGCAGCATTTAGGTTTAAAGCCAATCAGAAGAGGCATTCTCGAGTCATTTCGTCCAAAACAATTTACTTAATAAAATATGTAAATCGTAACTGACACAGCAGAGTGAGCAAGCGGTGCTTTAATTAACAAAGATCAAGAATGGTAAAATTTGAAGCCAATGAAAGATGACATTCTTCAGTAATTGATGTTACTTAATGATTCCAGCTGCTTTAACTCTCCAGTAAAATTTCAAATTGCAGCATATGCTGGGACTCAGAACATGGGGGTTTATCCTTATCGAATGTAGGTGAAAACAGAAACACAAGAGAATGGAAGAACACTGCACTAGGCCTACCGGCACATTCTAGGCAGCTCCTCTTCCTGCCTACCCCAAAATCTGGGAGGCCTGGTCAGGACTGGGCCGCGGGGGGATTGACCCCTGGAACACCCTCCAGGTAAACTCCAGGTATCCTTAATATTTTGAAGACAATTAGAAGAAGCACTGTTTAGTTATTCAACAAAAATGAATATCACTGTTTATTCAATAAGACTGGCAAATTAGGACTTATCTAGCAAATAGCAACGTGAACCTCGTGTTCAGGACTCCAAACCAGCGGTGAACATTTGCAGCGGTGAACATTTGCAGCTGATCAGGTGAGTCATTCACTAGTTATGACACCAATTTCAAGTTTTTTGTTACTATACTAAAAAAATTGGACAATTTCTTAACAGTCCTCCTTCAGGAATACATAATTAACATTAATCAGGTAAACTCTTCATTGTTTATATGTACCAGTGATTTATTTTTTTATATTAATTATTAATACAGCGTAGGTAATTAGGTACCCCAGAAGGGGATCTTTAATAGACTGCCTGAATTTATCATATTTTTCCTCCATTTTTATTAAGTTATTTCTCTCATAACTCAAAATGCTTCATCAAATCGGTTTCAAATTTTCAGTTGTGTATTGCAACGAAAACTTGCAACAAATGCGTGCAATTTATGTGTTCACGTGACCTGTGACCAAAGTTGTGATGTGTTCACGTGATGTGACCTTTTTATGACCAAAAGTTGTGATGTGTTCCAACGGGGATGACCTATGACCAAAGTTGTTTGTAACATCCAAAAATCCCAGCAGCCTGGAATTACTCGGATAAGTTCACAAACCTCAATCACACTGTTCGAAAGTTCAAAAAAGTTGCCTCCTAATTCGACGACGTCGGAGAGTGAAATTCAGCTGTGTGGAAGCAGCTTTGACTATTTTGAGTATAATAAAAAGATTTTTTTATTTAAAAAAAATCATTTCTAAACGTTTCAGTGTCTAATGACTGATGCTAATTTGTTGTTTTGAAATAGCCAAAATAAAAGAAATTGTTGTAATTCTTGTGATAACTGGAGAATGACTCGTCTGATCGGCTTCAAATGTTTACTACTGGTGATGTTATAGAACACAAGGCTCAAACTGCAGATTTTGTTGAATAAATAATGATATTCACTTTTATTCAGCAACTAAAGATTCGTTCTAGTGACTGGTTAAAAATATTACTGACGAGTCATTCCATAACAAGGACGATGCCTCATAAGTTTAGTTCCAGTTGTGTAAATCTGAAATTTTATCGAAATTGTTATAAAACTTGGATTGTTTATATCTGATCAGTTACTGGAGAATGACTTTCTTTTTTATCAGCTTCCAACTTTTATTAATGGTAGACGTTATGAATTAAAATAAAGCTCATCCCCACTTTGAGCAGTGCAAATTACAGTTTGGCAATGTAGTTACTAGAGTAATGGTTTTCAGCCTTATTTCAGTGATGGCACCTTTAAGCCATATATCTTATTCTGAGGCACTAATAGTCAATTTTGTATATGAAACGCTGTCCAAGAGTACTTAGTCTTAATAATACTAATAAAAACATAAAACACACATAAAAAGTATAAAATAAACAAGCCTGTTTATTTAAATAATGCACAAGCAATATAGACCACAATAAAATGAAAAAACAGAAACTAACTTGTCTTCTGTAACGTTTTGGGGGACACGGTGTGATTGGCACTAAGTGTCATCCGCAAACAACACACAAAATTCTTCTTGCTGCTCAAATATAAAAAAAAATAATTCATGCCTTCCCATCACCATCTTGTCTCCGTGTGCAGAAGATTTACATACTTTGCATCAACTTCTTCACATAGTTTGCTAAACGGTCGTGATTTAAGAATGGATGTTTAGATTCCACTTCATTCTCCACGGTGAATTTAATAGACGAGACCAGAGCGTTAGGTCTTGGTAAAAATGTATCCAGGTTCATATGATTCGGCCAAAGACACAAGATGTCATCCACATATCTGAACCATTAGACTTTACAGGGCAGGATGTCTTTCAGCAGCCTACCTCTTCAAAGGGGGTTCCTTGCTGTGGTGAAGAGGCTCTTGGTCTGAGGAATTGGACCTTTTGGTCTTCTTCCTCAGACCGAACCTAATTACCCCCCAATCCCCCCTCCCTTTTCCCATTTTCCCCATCCTCCCTTTTTTCCCTTTCCTCCTCTTCCTCCTCATCCCTCCCTTATTTCCTTCCCATTTTTACCCTGGGAGCTTCCCTCCACAGGCATTCTAGTTCCTAGGTAGGGGGAAGGGTACCGTGGTCCATCCCATTCCGTTGAGGTCCTTGGCGGTGGTGTAGTTTGCCGTGGAATCTGGGGATGTCCCGATCCCTCTCTGGTCTCCCGGGGGTGGCTTTGGGTATCTTTCGGGCGACGGGTGTATCTCTGGAGGCCACCTTTCGATTCCGGGGGTGGTGGCCGAAGGCGGTATGCTTGTTGGCGGATATCCGGCTGCCCTCTCTTTTGTCCGCCGAGATGGCTCGGTGGATGTGAGGTTGCTATCCCGGATTGCTGGTTTACTGGCATGAAGGGTAGGGTAATGACACGGTTCCATGCAGCATCTGCACTACTTGCGGTGGTGTCCTCTTGGGCGCGGAGGATTTACGCCTTTCATTCCTCCTAGGAGCTATTCCTCCACGTTCCCCCTTTTTTTATTCTTTTTTTTTTATTTTCTTCTTTCTTTTTTTCTTAAAAATAAAAGAAAGTAATAACCCCAATATGTGACCCAATCCATGAACCCAATACCCCGGGCCCCTTCCTGATACCGCACCTAGTTCTGACCCTACCTCGTTACCGGACAACTCTTCGGACAACTCTAATACCCCTGTACCTTTTGCTGGTGCCGGTTCGTCACCTGCTTCAGGTACCGGGTTCCGACCAGCCCTTTTGACATATCTGACCTTCGCTCTTCTCTGACCTTGATTCCGGCTTCTCCTCGATGGTGCGGCAATTTTCGAATCCTCGCCCGTCTCCCATCGGACCACCTCCGGTCCCACATCCAAACGACCAAGACCCTTCTGACGATTCGACTCTTCCTTTCGTTCATCTCATAAACGACTAGCTCGTCGCACACTCCCCTTAGATACTTTGTTTCACACTACTCAATGGACAAAGTTTTTTATCTCAGACCGACTACTCCAAATACCTATCTTTCCTATCAAGAGCGGCACTCGCATCATCACGGTCCAGAATGCTGGCCAAGCTCACGATCTTTCTCTTCTTACGACCATAGATACTATTCCTATCACTATTGACAAGCATCATTCTCTTAATTCTTGTAGTGGTTCTGTCATTTTGCCCCTACACCATTGTCCAACGGAATTTCCAGACATGTGGTGAAGACATTTTGGAGAACCTGAGCTCCAAGAACTCCTATCCTTAAGGTTGACACTTTTCCCTCCCTGCCAATAAGCGAAGACGTTTTCCTTGCAATATAGCTCGTTTAACGTTTGACTGCCGTGAACTCCCACCTTCGGTCTACATTGCAGGTCAACGTTTACAAGTTCGAAAGGTGACCCCTACACCACAGCAGTGTAGAAACTGCTGGCGTTTTGGTCATCCAGCGAAATATTGCAGGTCCATGGCTGAATGCCCAGTCTGTGGTGCTGACGACCATGCCAGCCCTTCTTGTACTTTACTCCCTCTTGCCTTAACTGTCATGAGGCACATCCATCGTACTCGCCGTTGTCAGGTGTACTGAATGAGCGGGAAATCCGTTGTCTCAAAGAGGCGGAAGCTTCTCATATGCTATGGCCGTCTCTCATCTACGCCTTCAAGGGAGACTTCCCGTATTTCCTATTCTCGCATTGCTAAACGTCGCCCACTTCTGGGGTCCCAACTTCCTCGACTTCCTCTGTGGTTCCAACATCCTCAGTTACCCCTCTCGAATCCTTTTGATGTTCTTGGCTCAGAGGTCCCTACCTCGGCATTCAATACTGTCCATACTCCTCCCTCTACTCACTCGCACAGTTCTGAGTCTACTCGTCCTCGTCCTTCGCCTAAACCTCAGCGCCTGCATTCTTCTCATAAGTCTGGCAAACAATCCCCTATTGCTGGGTTCTTCGCCTTTGACTAGTTCTGTAACGTGTGTGGAAGTTCATCCTCCTCCTCGTCTAATTTCTTCATCCCCTGTCCCCTCTCAAGTTCCTTCCCTGACTGACCCTCCCCAGGCTACTCCCACTTTTGTCCTTTCCTAAGTCCCTTCGACAGTTTCCTCTTCTATCTCCTCGCCCTCTACTTTAGTACAGTCTATAGACTCCCCGATAGTTGCTCACTCTCCTTCCATTTCTAATGTTCCGCATTCTGCATCTTTGTCTTCCGAAAATCTGGAAGCTATTGCAGAATATATTTCAGAGTCTGGAACGATGATGGACGCCGCTCCATCTGAGGTTCCTCCTCTTCTCTCTTCTTCGTCTACACCCCTCCTTCCTTCACAACGCCCTCCTCCTTCTCTGATTACAGGTTTTCCGCTGCCTCCACACGTGGACTTTTCTAACCCTAGTCCATAGATACCTCTCACTTCGACATATCTTTCTCTCCATAAATCATGGCTTATTTGCAGTGGAATATCAGAGGCCTCAGGGGTAAAACGGGTGAACTTCAGGTGTTGCTCTCCAGTTTTCCCTGTTGGGGTCTATTTGCAAGAACCCAAATTACAATCCACTGTTATCAGGCCCTTTTCAGGCTATGATTTGTTATATTCATCGGATCCTTTTTCCGATGGAACCTTTAACGAAAATGCTCTTATACGCACTGGTGTTCCATACCGTCAGCTCTATGTCCCTTCTTCCTTACTTACCGCAGCCCGTATCCACTTGAATAAGTGGTATGCACTCTGTTCTTTATATCTCTCCCTTGCAGGCATTGTCTATCCCAGATGTTGATTTCTGGTTTCTTCCTTACCGCCACCCTTCATTACTTGGCGATTTTAACGCACACCATTTTCTCTGGGGAGGGTCGCACTGTGACTCCGTCTTTCAGTTGGAGGCATTTCTTGCTTCTCTTCCTCCATGTTTAAATACGGGTACCCCTACCCATTTTGATCCTCGAACTCATTCTTTCTCCTGTATCGATCTCTCCATCTGCTCTTCCTCAACAGTCCTTGACTTCACCTGGTCTGTCCTCCCGGACTTACATGACAGCGATCATTTCCAATCATCTTTGTCCCCTCTGTTTTCCCACCTCCTCATTGCCCACGCTGGTAATTTGACCGGGAAATGGGACCTTTCACGCACATCTTACTGCCTTTCATGAGGTTCCTACCTCGTCCTCCATTGATGAGGTTTTACATCTCTTTTCGTCCTCCATCTTCACAGCGGCTTCATTCTATTCCCCAAACCTCGGCAAGCATCCTCGAAGTGCGTGCCTTGGTGGTCTCCTGCTTGTGCTCGGGCAGTGCGTTTGAAACGCGCTGCTGGGGCTATCGGTATAACAGAACCACGGAGAGCTCCTTGATTTTAAGAAGAAGAGAGCTATTGCTCGCCGTGTCATACGTGATGCTAAACGCACTTGCTGGCGAGATTACGTTTCTACTGTCACTTCGGCTTCCTCGATGAGTGCAGTCTGAAGAAAGTGGGAAATTAAGTGGTAAATTCTCCCCCGACCCGGCTCCTGTTCTCCAGGTTGCTGGTGTCGATATAACACCCCCCTTGCCGTGCCACTGAAATTGGTAATCATTTCGTCCGCATTTCTCAGGGGCTCCATCTATGCCCCTCTTTCCCTTTTCTTCTAAGTCTGCCAGGAGTTAAAGCCCTTAGATTTTTTCTCTTAGGAAGAATCCTATAATGTGCCTTTTACCCTTCAAGAACGGGAGGCAACACTCTCTGCCGATCATCGGCACTGGGCCAGAGGCATACATATTCGTATGCTAAGCATTCACATCAGTCTGCTCTTACTGTCCTCTTACGACTCTTTAATCTCATATGGTCGCAGGGTTCTTCCCAGCTGTGGAAGTTTGCTATTGTTCTCCTTTTCGAAAACCAGGTACTACGGGACGTGATTCCTCTCACTACCGTCCCATCGCTCTTACCAGTGCAGTTTGCAAGTGATGGAACGTCTAGTTAATAGACGTTTGATGTGGGATTTAGAGACGCACAATAGTCTCTCCCTAGTCAATATGGCTTCCGTAAGGGCCGTTCTGCCATTGACCCCTTGCTCGTTTGGATACGTATATTCGTAATGCCTTTGCGAATAAAACCCTTCGGTTATCGCTATCTTTTTCGACCTTGAGAAGGCTATATGACAAAACTTGGAGATATAATATATTGGCCCAGGCCCACTCCTTAGGCCTCGGCAACCTACCATTCTTTCTTAAGAACTCTCCCCGGAATTTGTCCAAGCTGAAGGTGTCCCCCGGGATGTGTTCTGAGCACAACACTCTTTCTTCTTGCTATAAATAATCTGGCATCTGTTCTCCCATCCAATATTTGGTATCGCTCTATGTGGATGACTTTGCTAAGCTTGTCAGGTGCTGACTGTCACCTCATCAGTTTCCCTCCAGCATGCCATCAACCGGGTTTCTGATTGGGCCACCACTCACGGGTTTAAATTTTCTAGTGGCAAAACTCATCAAATTACGTTTACTAGACGTTCAGTGGTCTCTGATCATCCATTGTACCTATACGGCTCACGTATCCCAGAACGTGATACGGTCAGGTTTCTCGGCCTCCTGTTCGACCGTCGATTGTCCTGAAACCTCCATTACCTCTCTGAAGGCAACTTGTCACCCAGGCTGAACCTTCTTAAAACCCTCGCACATCTTTCATGGGGGCTGATCGTAGAACTCTCCTTCGCCTACATTCAGCCTAATTTTGTCGAAACTCGATTATGGTGACCAGATATATTCGGCGGCCTCCCCTGCTACTCTTTCCATCCTTTAAACCATCCATCACCAGGGATTACCCTTTTGCCTTGGTGCATTTCGTTCTTCCCCCGGGTTGAGAGCCTCTATGTAGAAGCGAACATTCCATCCTTATCCAATCGTCGTGATGCACATTGCATTCGCTATTTTGTTCGCTCTCATGACCTCCAATCCTTCCATGTATAGGATCGTTACAGATGTTAGTAGGCGCTCTTTTTTTGTTCGTCGACCCTGCTTACTTCGTCCCTTTTCTCTTCGTCTACATTCACTCTGTCTTCCCTTCAGCTCCCACCTCTATATGTTCATTTACATCTCCCTTTCCCTTACCCCCTTGGGAAGTTCCTGCTGTCCGTTCTGTTCTATTCCCCCTACCTTGCGCGAAAGCCCAACTACCTACGGCGGCTTCTTGCTGCTTCTTTCTAGACCATTTCCGTCTCATTCCCATGCCATCGCAGTGTACACCGATGGTTCAAAGTCATCTGACGGCGTCGGATTTTGCAGCAGTGTTTCCGGACAGCGTCGTAGAGGGCATCTATTACCCTCGGCTAGCATATTTACGGCTGAATTGTATGCCATTCTTGTGGCACTTATCCGTATTGCATCTATGCCTGTGTCACCATTTGTGGTCGTTTCAGACTCCCTTAGTGCTTTACAGGCTATCCGTAAAATTGATAAACCCCACCCCTAGTTCTTCGTATCCAACTTTGGTTACGCCGTATCTCTAGCAAGCACAAAGATATTGTTTTTTGTTGGGTCCCTGGTCATGTTGACGTACAGGGCAATGAACAGGCAGACACTGCTGCGCGGTCAGCAGTACATGACCTTCCAGTTTCATATAGAGGTGTTCGTTTCACGGACTATTTTGCGGTCATTGCTACCCACCTTCGCACCCGTTGGCAACAACGCTGGTCTGACCTGCTAAATAACAAACTTCATTCTATTAAACCGGTTATAGGTTTCTGGCCTTCTTCTTGTCACCAATGTCGAGGTTGGGAGACTACACTCTACCGTCTTCGCATCGGCCACACTCGTCTTACTCACGGGTATCTCATGGAGAGGCTCCCTGCCCCTCTCTGTGAGCATTGTCAGGTTCCAGTGTCTGTTCGACATATCCTGTTGGACTGCCCACTCTATCAACGAGCACGCAGAATTTACCTCCAACGGCGTCTTCGCTCTGCGGCCCTTTCTTTACCTTCCCTTCTTGCTGATGGACCCTCCTTTAATCCTGACTCTCTTGTTGACTTTTTGACAGAAACTGACTTACTACATAAACTCTGAAGATTATACCTCTAGCACCTCCCTCAGTCCCTTCTACCTCGATCCCTGCACTATCCACCATCTTGCTGCACTCCATACCCTACTAATCATCCATCTCCCTCTTACAACCCATTCTCCCTGCATCCTGCAATAACCTGCAGCGCTGTATAACCCCTGTGGTTTAGCGCTTCTATTTGATTATAATAATAATAATAATTTCAGCAGCCTAGCCTCGAGAAACTCCATAAAGAGATTCCTTAATAAGGGAAACAATGGATTTCTCATAGCCATTCCCTGCCTTTGAGCATAACATTTCCATTTAAATTCAGACTTGTAATAAACTACACACAACTTAATCAACTCAATAATAATGTTCTTATCAAACTTACGTAATTCATCTTCCAGTGGTCTGCTTGATGCCATCTCATTCTAGCTTTAGTGGTTCCATTGAACCTAGACTTCCTACTCATTTCTGTAACATTGAAAGCTCCTGAAGATGTGTTGATTGCAACGCGAAAAGACATAAAGCTATCAATCAACTCCCCTTGTTGTTGGTTTGCATCTTACAATCGTAGACAGACGAACTTAACTATGCAAGACAAGCCACGGGGTGGAAATAAACATATATATATATATATATATATATATATATATATATTATATATATATATATATATATATATATATATATATATATATATATATATATATATATATATATATATATATATACACAAAATCTCTAAAATTGAATTTCCACACAAGCATGACTAACAAAATTTATGATATAAAATAAAGTGAGCCTCGAGTCTAGTTCATTAAAGAATAAAAACTATTCGGACTTAAAAAATAAATTGTTATCGTTGAAATTTAATACGAAAAAGGAATTCAAGTATTTTATTTTACTTGTCAATGAACTGAGTTGTCACTTGACGAGTGAATGTAGAGGGTAGGAGGGAGAGTGTACAACGTGACGGTAATGTAGAGGGTAGGAGGGAGAGTGTACAACGTGACGGTAATGTAGAGGGTAGGAGAGAGAGTGTACAACGTGACGGTAATGTAGAGGGTAGGAGGGAGAGTGTACAACGTGACGGTAATGTAGAGAGTAGGAGGGAGAGTGTACAACGTGACGGTAATGTAGAGGGTAGGAGGGAGAGTGTACAACGTGACGGTAATGTAGAGGGTAGGAGGGAGAGTGTACAACGTGACGGTAATGTAGAGGGTAGGAGGGAGAGTGTACAACGTGACGGTAATGTAGAGGGTAGGAGGGAGAGTGTAGAACGTGACGGTAATGTAGAGGGTAGGAGGGAGAGTGTACAAAGTGATGGTAATGTAGAGGGTAGGAGGGATAGTGTACAACGTGACGGTAATGTAGAGGGTAGGAGGGAGAGTGTACAACGTGACGGTAATGTAGAGGGTAGGAGGGAGAGTTACAACGTGACGGTAATGTAGAGGGTAGGAGGGAGAGTGTACAACGTGACGGTAATGTAGAGGGTAGGAGGGAGAGTGTACAAAGTGACGGTAATGTAGAGGGTAGGAGGGAGAGTGTACAAAGTGACGGTAAGAGAGTGTACTGTGTGAGTGTTCAATATTAGGGGAAGGGAATGTACACAATTAGGGTGAGGGAGTATATAAGGCTAGGAAGAGGGAGTTTTTTATTAGGGGGAAGGGAGTGAATAAGAGTAGGATGAGGAAGTGTAATATATTAGGGTGAGGGAGTGTTCATGTTTAGAGTGAGGGAGTGAATAAAGTGAATGTATAAATACTGAAAGTTAGGGAGTGTATAGGGTTAGGGAGTGTATAGGGTTAGGGAGTGTACAGGGTTAGGGAGTGTACAGGGTTAGGGAGTGTACAGGGTTAGGGAGTGTACAGGGTTAGGGAGTGTACAGGGTTAGGGAGTGTACAGGGTTAGGGAGTGTACAGGGTTAGGGAGTGTACAGGGTTAGGGAGTGTACAGGGTTAGGGAGTGTACAGGGTTAGGGAGTGTACAGGGTTAGGGAGTGTACAGGGTTAGGGAGTGTACAGGGTTAGGGAGTATACAAAGTGAGGAAATGTACAAAGTGAGGAAATGTACAAAGTGAGGAAATGTACAAAGTGAGGAAATGTACAAGGCGAGGTAGTGTACAAAGTGAAGATGAGGGAGTGCACATGGTGAAATAATGGTGAGGGTGAGAGATTGTACCAATGGACTGAATGTACAGGATCAGATCCAGAGAATGTACAGTGTCAGAAAGACTGAGTGCAAAAGGTTAGGGTAACGGTGTGTACAATATCATAGTGTGGGAATGTATAAGGTTAGGGTGAGGGAGTTAAATCAGGATGAGGAACTGTACAAGGTCTGCGTAACTAAGTGTACAAGGTCAGAGAGTGGGAGAGTACAAAGCCAGAGTAAAAGAGCGTACAAGGTAAAGAAAAGTGAGAGTGTACAAGGTAAGAATAAGGAAGAGTACAACGTTAAGGTGAGAGAGTGTACAAAATCAGAGGTTATTAGTGTACAAGGTCAGAGTGAATATATAAAAGTGTAGGAATGTACAAGGTAAGAATTATTGTATATACAAGGTGAAGTTCACTGTACAAGATAAGTCTGAGTGAGAGAACAAGATTAACCAGAGGGAGTGAACAGAGTCGGTGTGAGAAAGTGTACAATAAAAGGGGATGCGTACAAGATGAGTGTGAGAGTGTACAAAAAGAATACAAGTGAAGAGAGTGATCGGGTGTACAGGGTCAGAGTGAAGACCTGATTAAGAAAAAGGGAACATGCAAGAAGTAAGAGTGTACAAAGTCAGAGTGAAGGAGTTCACAAAGTCAGAGTGAAGGAGTTCACAAAGTCAGAGTGAAGGAGTTCACAAAGTCAGAGTGAAGGAGTTCACAAAGTCAGAGTGAAGGAGTTCACAAAGCCAGTGTGAAGGAGTTCACAAAGCCAGTGTGAAGGAGTTCACAAAGCCAGTGTGAAGGAGTTCACAAAGCCAGTGTGAAGGAGTTCACAAAGCCAGTGTGAAGGAGTTCACAAAGCCAGTGTGAAGGAGTTCACAAAGCCAGTGTGAAGGAGTTCACAAAGCCAGTGTGAAGGAGTTCACAAAGCCAGTGTGAAGGAGTTCACAAAGCCAGTGTGAAGGAGTTCACAAAGCCAGTGTGAAGGAGTTCACAAAGCCAGTGTGAAGGAGTTCACAAAGCCAGTGTGAAGGAGTTCACAAAGCCAGTGTGAAGGAGTTCACAAAGCCAGTGTGAAGGAGTTCACAAACACAGTGTATAGGAGAGTTCAAGATTAATGTAGAGAAGTGCACAAAACAATAGTGTTGGTGTGCACAAAGCCAGTGTGAAAAAGTGCACAAGGCCAGTGTGAAGGAGTGCACAAGACCAATGTGAAGGAGTGCACAAGACCAGTGTGAAGGAGTGCACAAGGCCAGTGTGAAGGAGTGCACAAGGCCAGTGTGAAGGAGTGCACAAGGCCAGTGTGAAGGAGTGCACAAGGCCAGTGTGAAGGAGTGCACAAGGCCAGTGTGAAGGAGTGCACAAGGCCAGTGTGAAGGAGTGCACAAGGCCAGTGTGAAGGAGTGCACAAGGCCAGTGTGAAGGAGTGCACAAGGCCAGTGTGAAGGAGTGCACAAGGCCAGTGTGAAGGAGTGCACAAGGCCAGTGTGAAGGAGTGCACAAGGCCAGTGTGAAGGAGTGCACAAGGCCAGTGTGAAGGAGTGCACAAGGCCAGTGTGAAGGAGTGCACGAGGCCAGTGTGAAGGAGTGCACGAGGCCAGTGTGAAGGAGTGCACGAGGCCAGTGTGAAGGAGTGCACGAGGCCAGTGTGAAGGAGTGCACGAGGCCAGTGTGAAGGAGTGCACGAGGCCAGTGTGAAGGAGTGCACGAGGATAGTGTGAAGGAGTGCACAAGACCAGTGTGAAGGAGTGCACGAGGCCAGTGTGAAGGAGTGCACGAGGATAGTGTGAAGGAGTGCACGAGGATAGTGTGAAGGAGTGCACGAGGATAGTGTGAAGGAGTGCACGAGGATAGTGTGAAGGAGTGCACGAGGCCAGTGTGAAGGAGTGCACAAAGTAAGTGTAGTGGAGTGCATGTGGCCAGCGTGTTGTAGATAATTCACCAAAGTTGAGATTTGTCTTCTTATTTATTGAACTTTTCTTAGTTTCACCTTCCTTCCCGCTAAAGTTGCATTACCTCTATGGGTTCGGTGACGCATTCCTGTGGATGTCGTATACGAACTCCATCCACACTCTGAGACTGTAGATTGTAACAGGCAACGTGTCTTTAAAACGAAACTTAAATGGGCCGATGAAAACCCTAGGACTTTTACGCATGGTCACTACCAACTAATAAAAGTTTTGCAAAATTTCACTTGCATGGATAACTCATCCATTCTCAGCCGACTGACTTTTTTTCCTCCATATGATAGGAGGAATGAAAAAATCCATTGATAAAATCCATAGCTAAACTCCATAGCTAAGAGTGAGTCTTGGGGAAGGTCTCTCTTAATTCAACAAATGAGAGGTGAATTAGTGACCTCCTCCTCGCCTAACTGAAAACGTAAGTCAGTCTACCGCTTGCCCTTAATCTCTGTCATTCTCAGTTGATCTTTCCTTCCTCGCTTTAGTTACTCTACGGTCTTTCCAGGTATTTAAAACGTTATCCTTAATTATCGACGATGGACTACGGGTGATTTGTCTGGATCACTACTTAAACTGGTGCATTGAAGTCTCTAGTGATGAATGGTAATGAAGGTGTTTGTTAGGACTTGTCCTTAAAATTTTACACGAACTAAGCAACAATTTTTTCCGTCCGTTCATCCTTTCTTTAATAATTGGCATTCCACTTTCAGTCACAAGATTGTGAACCATAGCCATTCTGAGCTTGAGCTCATAACCTTCGTTAAAAAAATAATCGAGGCATTTTTCTCTCACATTGCTAGTCCTCCACTACTCGCTATATTTATTCGACCATTCGACCTTCAAGGATTTCTCCGGGAAGTTTTTTCTTTAGGTTTCTCTCCAGTGTGGACATACACAAATGGACTCATTATATGTGGGGACAAAATATGAGGACATTGTAAAGGGTGAAGGTCTCTCAGGTAGGGACAACTCTTACATTTCCATATTTATTTCTCCCATTTCCATCCGCTGCCTCCAGTCACATAGTATAATCCACCACTTGTCTGTAGCAGTTTATTTCTAATATAATTACTGTACCACCCTGTTGCTCATTCCTTCAGGTAAGCCATCATAAATAACTCTTGTCTTACAGGGTCATATCGTAAGGATTTATTAACATCCTCTCCTCCCGACCAGAGTAAACAACCAAACTCTCACAGTGTTTTATCTTTCCCCGAATTTCAATCTCTCTGATAACTAGGGTTGATTTCTACTGATACTGGAATTGGAAGCGATACTCCAACGCTTTCTTAAAACTGGCCCAATCCCTGACAGCTTTAAATTGAAGAAGATTAAATATAGTAACTGTAGCCCTCAGCATTAAGAATACTTTGGTCATCTCATCGGGCACTCTAAATAATAGTGCTTACAAGGTTTGAAGCCAAAACTCCAATTTAATATTTCCTACTAGGGCATCTTCAGGCAATTGGTCATTACGGTGTGATCTCTCTGAGGCAGTTAACTCTTCAGACACTCAGGAGAGTCATCGAGGAAGGTCACCACACAGAGAGGTCCTTCGGATAGTTCTCTGGGTATACATTCAATTATGGTGGGAAGCTGGGCTTAGTCGCATAACAGAGCACTAAACCCACAAGGGTCATACTGCTGTAACAGCTATACATGACAAGATGGTAATCATAGTGCCTGTGCAACAAACCGCCAAGACGTGTGTGGTCCTCCCTTGCAACATTTGCCACATTGCTCCAGTGGGAAAGGGTGGAACGAGTCGGGTTTGAGTAGGGTTTCCATGAGAAGGTGGGTAACTAGGGGGTTGGTAAAGGCCTCGGGGTTTTCGGAGGCATCGGTAGAGGCCTCGGAGTTGGCTGAGAAATAAGTGTGGTTTACATAAATGGTGCAGCATCCAAGATTATCCTTGGTTAGCTGGAGTATTGGCGGGAATCACATAAGAGGTAGGGTTTTGAAGAGGTAGGGTTAAGGCTACTGGACTGGTTGATAACTGAGTAGTGATCAAATAAATGGAAATGTATTTAACAAACTGGACTGAAGAAGCAGAGTTGGCTGGGGTTCAGCGTAGTATATGGGGTTTGGGTAGATGAGGTGTGGTTCAACGTTGTTGAATGAATCTGGATAGAAGGAGTGAGGTACAGGGTGATGAATATGATTTGATTAGGAGAGATATTCAATGGGGTTGAGGCTGGGCATATAAGTTTTGTGAAAAGGTTTTAGAGACAAATGGTGGCTGTCACTGATGTAGATTTTCAAATATGTAGGTGTGGTCAAGGCACACAAAAAGGGCTGTGATATCAACGGAGGAGATGAGGGAAGGGAAGCGGGTGTTGACGGTGAATTAAACTGGATAATAAGATTTCTACCCTTAACATTACCTTCACTAGCCTAGTCGGCACGGAGGAGGCCATAGAGGATTTTTTTACTTTACAAAATTGAATTCATTCGCTGTGTGTTGCTACCCTATTCTATATGATGTTTACACAGTGGAAACGACAGCTATGTTTTTCCTGTCATATTCCCTCATGCAGGATGTTGTTCATACAAGGTACTGAAATCTATCACCCTCAGACGGGAATGTGTTCCCACTAACTGGCTATTGGTCATCTGTCAAACAACTAGCCTGTTGAATCCCATGTTTAACTGGACAGCACAAACATGTTATTCTTTATTTTATTTTTAGATAGACTATATAAATCTTGGTTATTCATTTCGTGTCCTACAAAACCTACACACACACACACACACACACAAAAAAAAAATAAAAACAATAAAATCATCTCAATGTGCCACAGTACTTAACATAGTTCTCTTCTTTGTTTTTTCTTCCTCCATCTTTTCATTCTTCTTTCGCTTACAATACAACAGGTGTTATCGACTTGTCTTCAAATTATCAACACTGGTGTAAGACAACTAAGAAATTTTTTTCGGTACACATGGCATGTTCAGGTGCCCTATGACCACTAATTTAGAACCCATTCCCAGTACCCTGCTAGGTAACAACAGTACAGTACCCTGCTAGGTAACAACAGTACAGTACCCTGCTAGGTGACATCAGTATAGTTCACAGGGCATATATATATATATATATATATATATATATATATATATATATATATATATATATATATATATATATATATATATATATATATATATATATATATAGTCTGCCGATTAGGTAAAACTGGTCAATTAGCAAGAACTCATTTAAAATTAAGTCCTTTCTAAAATTTTCTCTTATACGTTTAAAGATATATTTTTTCATTTATGTTAATGTAAAAATTATAATTTTGTACCAAGAGAAACTTTGAAAACCTACCTAACCTTACTACAACAAGCTCAATTTAATTTAACCTAACCCAACTAAATATATTTTAGATACGTTAACATTAATTTAATAATAAACAAACACAATGAAATATATTTTTTCGTTATGTTCAGAATGATTTTGGCGAAATTATTGCATACACAAATTTTCACTTGTCTTATATGGCAAGGTGAGCGTTGCTATTTAAGCCAAAATCGCAAGTTTTACCTAATCGGCACGACATATATATATATATATATATATATATATATATATATATATATATATATATATATATATATATATATATATATATATATATATATATATATATATATATAGCGATAAGACATCCTGGCAGACTCCTCCAGTGGACCAGCTCCTCCCAAAGAGCACAAACAGTCCCATTGGGAAAAACCGATCATGGAAAAAATGACCAACACAATGCTCACCAACGCTTCAGGAAAGGACAAAGCTCGTCTCCTAGCGGTAAAGGCACCACACTCAGGAGATTTCCTTCTAGCTGTTCCCAATTCCTCTCTGGGGACTCGACTCGACCCACAGGCCATTCGGATTGGTGTTGCTCTTCGCCTAGCCGCCCCCATACTCACCGAACATAGGTGTAATTGCGGCAGGGCGACGGCTGATCAATTCGGACTTCATGGTCTCGTGTGTCACACATCAGAAGGGAAGTATGCTAGACATGAGGAGGTCAATGACATCATAAAGAGAAGCCTCACCACAGCCCGTTGCCCAGCTCAACGGGAACCCAAAGTGCAGAGGTCTGATGGTAGTCAAAAGCGTCCTGATGGAGCCACTATGCTACCCTGGAAGGATGGTAAGCAGATTGCTTGGGACTACACCTATGCTGCCACAATGGCAGACACCTACTTGCCATACTCCGTAGCCGAAGGGGGTGGAGCTGCCAGCCACAGGGAGACCCAGAAGACTCGCAAATATGAAGGCCCCTTGCTATAACTTCATCTCAATAGGGTCGGAGACCCTTGGAGCATGGCAAGTGTGCTCTAAAGTTTCTCAAAGAGCTGGGTGAAAAACTCATCATAGAAACCAGTTTCCTCTTTCAGAGACTCAGTGTGGCAATCCAGAGGGGAAATGCCTGCAGCATTCTGTGCACGCTACCCACTGCCGGGGAGCTGGACGAAGTATTTGACATGTAGCTCTGAGTTGTTATCTATGTTGTTTTACTCCCTATTGTATTCTTGTCAATGTATTTTGTCAATGTATTTTGTCTTGAAATAAAGTTTATACTAACAGATGGGGTGGTAGGGGAAGTGGAATATTCAAATGGCTTCAGAAAGAAATCTAAATATTCTTCCTTGAAGCCTTTTTATCCACTTCGCCGAGGCAATGGGTCCCACAATTTACACCAGAGGTGGACCCCATCTATATATATATATATATATATATATATATATATATATATATATATATATATATATATATATATATATATATATATATTATATATGTCGTGCCGATTAGGTAAAACTTGCGATTTTGGCTTAAATAGCAACGCTCTTCTTGCCATATAAGACAAGTGAAAATTTGTGTATGCAATAATTTGGCCAAAATCATTCTGAACATAACGAAAAAAATATATTTCATTGTGTTTGTTTATTATTAAATTAATGTTAACGTATCTAAAATATATTTAGTTGGGTTAGGCTAAATTAAATTGCGCTTGTTGTAATAAGGTTAGGTAGGTTTTCAAAGTTTCTCTTGGTACAAAATTATAAATTCTTACATTAACATAAATGAAAAAAATATATCTTTAAACGTATAAGAGAAAATTTTAGAAAGGACTTAATTTTAGATGAATTCTTGCTAATTGACCAGTTTTACCTAATCGGCACGATATATATATATATATATATATATATATATATATATATATATATATATATATGTTTTGTGTATATATATATATATATATATATATATATATATATATATAAGTTGACACGTAGGCAATAAAAATATGAAAATTTCAGAGATTGTCTTACTTAGTAATACTGTCTTAGTATTCGTAATATTGTCGATTTAAATCAATCTAAATTTACACCAATTAATGATCAATAACGAAATACCGTAAATTGGTGACTTTTGGCTCAAGACTTATAATAATCTTTTAAACTATAATTTTATCCTCATACTCAGTATTTAAGTTGGAATAGAGGTTGTTAAATAACCCTTGCTGATAATAAAATGATAACACTTTGAGATGTTTTCATTTGACTGTCTCTGTGTGATAGTATGTATTTCCTTTGTTAACGCACTGGCCTGAGAGTTTTAAGACTCGTTATGGGTTCAACCTCCATCCATTCCCTGATTTGTTTATAATCGTGTTATTACGATTTTTTTAGTCATGATATATAGTGTATGTAGTGTAGTAAACATTTGGTGGCAGCTGGACCAGCTGGCCAGTCCACCCTCGTTGTGCTTAATGGAGTAATAGAGCAACTGAATCCTGCTCTAGTTGTCTTGGGTCTTCTTAGATTTAGTGTGTGTTGTTTAGTGTCTAAATAGGTTATATTCAAATAGGACTAGCTTTATCAAATGCACTTGATAAAGCTCAGGGCTGAGCGAAACGTCGTCTAAAGTATAGTCATGCTATGCATTACCTGCTTTCATACCCATTTGTCGACTTGTTGCCCTAGTGAGTAAAAATACAGATCTTTAGGCCTAACACAAACAAATAATAATCTCTCAAGTTGTTCTAATTCTTTTAATCATCCTCTGAAATTATCTGATCAAAATTATCTTAAATATAGTTCACAAATTCACAGGAACTCTTGGGTCTCTGAGATACTTTTGAAATATCTTAAAGTATGGCTACACTTGATCATAAGAGAGTGTGTAGAGTAATAGGGAAAACCAAAGAAAGGACGTGGTCACCAGAGTGTGTAGGGTAATAGGGAAGACCACAGTGAGGACGTGGTCACCCGAGTGTGTAGGGTAATAGGGAAGACCACAGTGAGGACGTAGTCACCAGTGTGTGTAGGGCAATAGGAAAGACCACATGAAGGACCATGGTCTCCAGAGTGAGAAACGTGGTCACCAGAGTGTGTAGAGTAGTAGGGAAGACCTCAGGGATGGACGTGGTTTTTCACATCAGTAACAACTAACTGACCTGAGTGGTTGGAAGGAGGTGTGCTGATAATTTTGGTAATATAAAGACACTTCGAGAACAACAAGCCGTAACATAATAACGTCTCGCTTAAGTAAAGCGAGAGGTCTCCTTGGGAGAGACGTTGTCATAGTATTCTTGAGTGAAACGTCTTAATAAACTCTTGTTCTATTCAAGGGTAGATCTAGCGATTTATGAGGATTTAGGTTGAAATGTTCGAGTTTGGCAAAACTCAAGTATTCCACAAGACAATTCTGACACCAACTCTTTAAACACTTATTTCTTTCTTTAGTGTAAGTACAACTCCGTCTTGATATAAATATGAAAGATAACGAACAATAAGATTACAAATGACAGATCAAATGATCAGTAAAAATTAATCATGAACAATTATGATGGTTTTTTTAACCCCGATCATTGGCACTGAACAAATGTTTGACCTCGGTGTTCAGTGGCTTATAACAATTAGAACCCTGAATCAATCCTCGGCGAGGAGAAACACACGAGCAAGTCTCCTCCTTACATCTCCTGCCTTTTGTTAATTTCGCAGTAAATAGGTACCGAGGAATTAGTCAAATGTTACGGGTCGCATCTTAAGGAAGACACTAGTGACGTCAACAGTAATTAGTGATTCTTGGATTAACCAAGGTTAACTCTCCGGGGTTACCAAGGGGAAGCAAGTCTTCCTGGCGTCAAGGAGCTCACTGCCAGCGCAATAAAACAAGCAACACACACCGTCCGTCTTCTGAACTCAGGCCATTTATTTTACCTTATAAACCATTTACAGTCGAGGTTAGCGACCATTCATTACAGATTTCTTTGATTCTGTTGCCTGCTCCTCCATACCCCCGTCAGTCCCCTTAGTCCCCCCATCCCATCTCATACCCTCCCAACCAACTATCCACCAGCCCCCACCAGTTCCCAACCAGCCCCCCACCCCTCACTGTGATGTATGCACCAAACTCCTCATTAGCTAGCGTGTATTTTGTATTTGGCTGGTGGCAGTAGCGGCGGTAGTGGTGGAGTTGGCCTTGACAGTAGTGGTGGTGATGGTGGTGGTGGTGATGGTGGTAGTGGTAGAGGTGGGCGTTGTGTTAGTGGGGTGGTGACGGTAGTCGTAGTGATGATCGTGGTGGTGGTGGTCGTGGTGGTAGTTGTGGTGGTGGTAGTGATGGTAGTGTTGGTGGTCGTGGTTGCTGTGGTGGTCATCGTGGTAGCCTGATAGATGATCGCAAACTAATTTTTAAAGGGATGGACCGGTAAGCCAGCGGAAGGCCTCGGTCAGATGACCAAAAGCTCCAACGGCGGGTCATCATCTGACTAAGACCCGCGTCAGGAAACACTTGTCCGGTGTCCTGACGAACCTTACCTAACCTAACCTAACTTTATAAATGAACAGACGCAACATCACCAGCAGTAGCACAAAGCAGCAACAGTTGTAGCAGCATAAACAGCAACAGGAGCACCACCACCAGCAGTAGCACCCAGACAAGTAGCAGCAGCAGTAGCAGCAACACTAGCACAGCAACACTAGCACAGCAACACCAGCACTACCAGCAGTAACAGAAAGAAGGGCAAGGAAAAAAACAGTAATAAGAACAAGAACAGGAACAACAAAAACAACAACAAAAAGAACAAGAGAAACAACAAAAAGGACAAGAACAAAAGCTACAACAAAAACGAAAACAAGAACAACAATATCAACCACACGAAAACCAACAAGAATAACAAAAAACAACAAAAATAACAAGAACAACAGCAACACAAACAACAAAAATAACAAGAACAACAACAAAAACAACACGCCCACTTCCGAGTCATGAAGAAGAAAGACCGAGAAAAAGAGGTAGGAAGATAATTTGAGAATCTCTTAACCAACAGTGTAATCGTAATCCAATATGGTGATCCTGATACTATATTAAGACGCTTCGTTGGATGTTTGACCGATCTGTTTAACGCATTGATCTAGTTTCACTTGATGTATAAAGAATCAGATCTTCCAAATCTGAGCGGAACTAATATTCCAAGTTAATTTTAAACGAGTGGTATTGTATCGGTATCGGTGAGTATCGGCCAGTTTCGATGGTATCTGAACCACTGAAAACCGAGTATTGGTATCGGTGGGTACCGGCAAATTTCGACGGTACCGGTATCAGCAAAATAATATGGTATCATCCCATTCCTGTTTGTAACCAATGGATCTTTTAAAATAATTGAAGGAAGAGGAGTAAAACATAGAAAAAAAACACCGAAGTTAAAAATTCTCATGTGAGACAATGAAATAAAAAAAGATAAAATGTTTTGATAGAAGACTCAGACACCGAGTGATGACAGAGACTGACACCAGTCAGGCCACGTCCTCAGTCATGGTCGGACCTTCACTGCCGTTATGATTTCAGTTGCAAAGTCGCGCGTACTTCTACATACAAACCCCCAATGAACTCCTGACGGCTAAGAAATTCTTAACCAGCGTCATCTAGAACAATTTATATATTCATATTAATTGGACTCTCGCCACAGCCAGTGGTGAGAGCCCCACTTTCAGCTCCTGTAGCCATCTTAACAGGCAATTACCCGCACCACTCTAATAGATGAACCACCCGCATCAGGGGCAGAAGTACCGCCACAAGTGATAACCGCCTCTGTTCCAGTATAGAACCTAGCAAGGGCCTATACTGCTGTTCCCTAGCAGGGTGCTGTACTGCTGTCACCTAGCAGGGCGCTATACAGCTGTCACCTAGCAGGGTGCTGTACTGCTGTCACCTAGCAGGGTGCTGTACTGCTGTCACCTAACAGGGTGCTGTACTGCTGTCACCTAACAGGGTGCTGTACTGCTGTCACCTAGCAGGGTGCTATACTACTGTCACCTAGCAGGGTCTTGCAATGCTGTCATCTACGCTAGGAATGGGTGCTATATTAATGATCACCTGAACATGCCAACTGTTCTATGAATATTTTCCTAGTTACCTTACACCAGTGAAGAAAATTTGAAGACAAGTGGAAAGACCTTGTCGTGTTCTTACCGAAATAAAAATGAGAAGTTGGAGGAAGAAAAAAAACAAGAAAACTACTATGACAACCACTTAAATGATCTCCTTGGTGAATACCTAATGAGCATTAATAAGCCAAGATAAAAATCTTGTTTAACATGTGGTAACGAGTGAGAACATTTGTGTCAACAATTGCCTAGTAAACAGGGCTATGAAGAGGCTCGGTGAACTAGAAGATAACTGGGGATCTAGAATTCTTTTTGTGAAGACTTAATGGTCACATCTTTATTTATATAGTGAATAGTGAAGATAAATACTCGGGCAATGTGGGTTTGGCGTCAACCTTGTTTAATTGCTTGTTCTCCAGCGCTTTCATAATCCTTCCACGCTTTTTCCTTTTTCATTCTCTCTCTCTCTCTATCTCTCTCTCTCTCTCTCTCTCTCTCTCTCTCTCTCCCTCTCTCTCTTTTTCTCACTCTCTTAGTTAAGGGCTGTGGCATATTGAGATGATTAGTGTGTGTGTGTGTGTGTGTGTTATGTAGGGCAAACAACGTATAAGCAAGATTTACATAGTCTATCTGGAAATAAATAAAGAATAACATGTTAGTGCTGTCCAGTTAAACATGGTATTCAACAGGCTAGTTGTCTGACAGATGACCAATAGCCAGTTAGTGGGAATACATTCCCGTCTCAGGGTGATGGATTTCAACACCGTGTACGACCATAACTGTTGCAACTCTGTAAATATCATTTAGAATAGGGTAACAGCACACAGCGAATGTATTCAATTTTGTGGAGTAAAAAATATCCTATGGCCTAAGTGCCGACTTTACCAGTAAATGGAAAGTTAGGGATAGAAATTTTATTATCCAGTTTAATCCCCCCCCCTTTGATGTCACAGCCCTATTAGTGTGCCTGCCTTCTCCAAACCTGCATATTCATCAATCTACTTCAGTGACAGCCACCATTTGTATCTAAATCCTTTTCACAAAACTGATATACCCAGACTCGACTCCTCTGAACATCTCTCCGGTTCTTCAATCTGTTCAACACATTACTTCTTATCCTTACTCAATCCTCAGCCAGTGTGATTCCCGCCAATACAGCAAATAATATTGTGTGTCGAACCATTTATGAAAACCATATTTATTCCTCAGGCAACTCCGAAGCCTCTACCAATGCCTCCGAAAAACTCTTGGTCTTTACCCAACTCCCTAGTTATCCACCCTTTCATGGAAAACCTACAGAAGCCCGACTCGTTCATCCCCTTTCGAAGTTTAAAATCCCCAGCTCTGTTGTCCACCAAAGTCTCATCATTCCACCCTACTTGTGTGTATACCCAGAGAACCATCCAAATGACCTCTGTGGGGTGGCGTTCCTCGATGACTCTCTTGAGTGTCTTTGGCGGGTTGGCTACCTCAGAGACATCACACTTTAATGACCAGCCTAAGGTTTCTTTGGCTCAATTGCTTCATGATGATCTAGTAGGGAATATTCAAGTGAAGTCTTGGCTACAAAACTTGAAAGCAATATTATTTAGATGTCCGAGAAGATGAGCAAGTTATCCTTAGGGCTGAGAGCTACGGAAGATAAAACAGTCTCCATATTTAATCTTTCTCAGTTTAAGGCTGTCAGGGATTGGTCCGGTTTCAAGAAGCGTTAATTATCGCTTCCAAATCAGATGTCAGTAGAAATCAACCCTAGTTATCCGAGAGATCGAAATAGAAGGAAGATAAAAAAAACTGAGAGATTTTGGTTGTTTACTCTGGCAATAGGATGTTAATAAATCCCTACGATATGACCCTGTGAGACAAGAGTTATTAAAGAAACAGGTATTCTGTGATGGACTGCCTGAAAGAATATGGAGTAGGGTGACACAGTAATTATATTAGGAATAAACTGCTAAAACAACTGGTAGATTATGCTGTGACTGGAGGCAACTGGTGGAAACTAGAGAAATAAATATAACCCTTTATGTCCTCAGATTTTGTCACCACTTATAATGAGTCCATTTGGGTTTGTCTACATTGGAGAGGAATCTAAGGAAATATAACTTCCCGGAAAAATCCTTGAAGGTCGAATGGTCGAATAAATATAGCGAGTAGTGGAGGACTACCAATGTGAGAGAAAAATGCCTTAATTTTCATTCTTAACAAAGGTTAAGAGCTCAGAATGGCTATGGCTCACAATCTTGTGACTGAAAGTTGAATGCCAATTATTAAAGAAATGATGAACGGAAAAAATTGTTGATTAGTTCGTGTAAAATTTTGAGGACAAGTCCTAACAAACACCTTCATTACCATTCATCACTAGAGACTTCAATGCACCAGTTTAAGTAGTGATCCAGACAAATCACCCGTAGTCTATTGTCGATAATTAAGAATAACGTTTTAAATACCTGGAAAGACCGTAGAGTAACTAAAGCAAGGAATGAAAGATCAACTGAGAATGACAGAGATTAAGGGCAAGCGGAAGACTGACTTACGTTTTCAGTTAGGCGAGAGGAGGTCACTAATTCACCTCTCATTTTGCTGAATTAAGAGAGACCTTCCCCAAGAGATTCACTCTCAGCTATAGATTTTATCAAGAAATTTTTATTCCTCCTATCATATGGAGAAAGATCGGCCAGTCGGCTGAGAATGGATGAATGATCTATCCAAGTGAAGTTTATAGAGCCTTTATTAGTTAGCAGAGACTATGAGTAAAAGTTCCAAGATTTTTCATCTGGAAATAAATGGTATAAAATACCGACACAATGGAAAAATAAACACATAAGCAGTATAATGTGATCCTTTATTGACAACGTTTCGCCCACGCAGTGGGCTTTATCGAGCCACAGACAGATCTGTCTGTGACTCGATAAAGCCCACTGCGTGGGCGAAACGTTGTCAATAAAGGATCACATTATACTGCTTATGTGTTTATTTTTCCATTTTTCATCTGCCCATTCAAGTTTCTTTTTCAAGACACGTTGCCTGTTGCAATCTACAGTCTCAGAGCTAGGATGGAGATCGTGTACGACATGCCCAGGAATGCCCACCCCGTACCCAAAGGTGTAATGAAGCTTTAGTGGGAAGGAAGGTGAAGTTAAGAAGAGTTCAGTAAATAACCAGACAGATCTTCACTTTGGTGAATCAGCACTCCAACACGCTGGCCACGTGCACTCCATCACACTAACTATCCTTGTGCACTCCTTCACACTGGCCTTGTGTACTCCTTTACACTAGCATTGCACGCTTCTTCCCAGTGCACTTCTTCACTCTTATCTTGTGCACTCTCACTCTCACATTATGCACTTCTTTATTCTTGTGCACTTGAGTTAATAGAATCTTCAAAGCTTATTTCTTGGGTAGAATTGAAAATTAGGTTGAACAATTATTCTGTTAGTGGGATGGATTGTGAAGGACCTGCCTAGTATGGGCCAACAGGCCTGCTGCAGTGTTCCTCCTTTCTTATGTTCTTATGTTCTTATGTTCACTCTAATATTGTGCAGATCTTGCCACTGGCCTTGTGCACATCTTCCCACTAGCGTTGTGCACATCTTCCCACTGGCGTTGTGCACATCTTCCCACTGGCGTTGTGCACATCTTTCCACTGGCGTTGTGCACTCTTTCCACTGGCGTTGTGCACTCTTTCACACTGACGTTGTGCACTTCTTCACACTTGTCTTGTGCACAAATACACAATGGCCTTGTGCACTTCGCATTTTCATTGTGTACTCCATCGCAATGTGCTCTTCATGTCCATGAAACTGGTCTGGTGCACTCAATTACACTGGCTTTGTGGACTCCTTCGTACTGGTCTTGTGCACTCCTTCACACTAGCCTTGTGCACTCCTTCACTCTGGCCTTGTGCACTCCTTCACACTAGCCTTGTGCACTCCTTCACACTAGCCTTGTGCACTCCTTCACATTGGCTTTGTGCACTCCTTCACATTCGGCTTGTGCATTACTTTACACTGGCCCTGTGTGTGCATGCCTTCACATTGTCCTTGTGCACTCTTTCACACTATCCTTGAGCACTCCTTCCCTCTGGCATTGTGCTCTCCATTCAAGCTTTGTGCACTTCATCAAACTGACACTGTGCACTCATTTAAACTGGCACTGTGCACTCTTTAATACAAGCTTTGTGCACTCCTTCATTCTGGCCTTGTGCACTCCTTTGTACCGGTCTTGTGCACTCCTATGTACCGGCCTTGTGCACTCCTTGACACCAGCCTTGTTCACTCCTTCACACCAGCCTATTCCCTCTCCTTCACACTGGCTTTGTGCACTCCTTCACATTGTCCTTGTGCACTCTCACTGGTTTTGTGAACTCTTTCACTCTGTTCTTGTATATTCCTTCAAACTGTCTTTGTGCACTCCTCACACTGTTCTTGTGCACTGCATCACACTTGCCTTGTGCACTGCTTCACACTTGCCTTGTGCACTCCTTCATACTGGCTTTGTACACTGTTACTTCTTGCATGTTCCCTTTTTCTTAATCAGGTCTTCACTCTGACCCTGTACACCCGATCACTCTCTTCACTTGTATTTTTTTTGTACACTCTCACACTCATCTTGTACGCATCCCCTTTTATTGTACATTTTCTCACACTGACTCTGTTCACTCCCTCTGGTTCACCTTGTTCTCTCACTCAGACGTATCCTGCACAGTGAACTTTACCTTGTACACACATTAATTCTTACTTTGTACTCTCCTACACTTGTACATGTTCCCTCTGTACACTTCCACACTCTGAAGTTTGTATTCTCCCTTATTCTTACCTCATACACTCCCTCACCTTTACCTTGTTTGCCTTTTTATTCTGGCCTTGTACCCTCCCACATTCTGACCTTGTACACTTCCTCAAGTAGACCATGTACAATTCCTCACTCTGATCTCATATTCTCCCTCACCCTGACCTTATACATTCCTACACTATGATATTGTAATCTCCCCTCACTCTGACTTTGTTCTCTCGTACACTCTGACCTTATACACTCACACACTATGGTTATGTACACTCCCTTACCTTGTACAATCCATTATTCTGACATTGTACTTTCTCTGTATCTTATCATGTATATTCAATTTGTACAATCACCCTCACCACCATCTCACCGTGTGCACTCCCTCACCCTCACTTTGTACACCCCTCGCCTACTGAATTTCCTCATCTTATACACTCCCTCAAACTGTACATTCCTTAACTCTCAGTATTTATTCTTTCACCTTGTGCACTCCCTCACCATAATACTGAACACCCCTTAACCCTAATCATGAACACACCTTCACCCTATTCTTGGACACTCTTTCACCCTAATATTGAGCGCTTTTTCATCCAAGTCTTGAGAGCTCACTCACCCTAATCTTGTACACTTCCTCATCCTACTCGTATTCACTCCCTTCCCCCCTAATAAAAAAAAACTCCCTCTTCCTAGCCTTATACGCTTCCTCGCCCTAATTTTGTACATTCACTTTCCCTAATATTGTACACACACAGTACACTCTCCCTCCTACCCTCTACATTACCGTCACGTTGTACACTCTCCCTTCTACCCTCTACATTCACTCGTCAAGTGACAACTCAGTTCATTGACAAGTAAAATAAAATACTTTAATTCATTTTTCATTTTAAATTTCAACGATAACATAATTTATTTTTTAAGTCCGAATAGTTTTTATTCTTTAATGAACTAGACTCGAGGCTCACTTTATTTTATATCATAAATCTTGTTACAGTCATACTTGTGTGGAAATTAAATTTGTGAAATTTTTCGTGTGGTCTCTCTCTCTCTCTCTCTCTCTCTCTCTCTCTCTCTCTCTCTCTCTCTCTCTCTCTCTCTCTCTCTCTCTCTCTCTCTCTCTATCTCTATATATATATATATATATATATATATATATATATATATATATACAGTGGACCCTCGGTTTTCGTACAGCTCCCAACTCGAACAATTATGTAAGTGTATTTTTGTAAGTGCTTTTATAAGTGTATTTTTGGGGGTCTGAAACGACTAATCTAATTTACATTAGTCCTTATGGGAACAAATTCGCTCGGTAACGGCACTCGAACAGCATTCTGGAAATAATTATTGACGAAAACCGAGGGTCCACTGTATATAATGTTGTCCCAAATAGGTAAAAGTTGCAATTTTGGCTTAAATAACAACGCTCTTCTTGCCGAATAAGACAAGCAAAAATTTGTTTATGCAATAATATCGCAAAACTCATTCTAAATCTAAATAAAAAAATATGTTTCATTGTGTTTGTTTATTATTAAATTAGTGTAAGCTTATCTAAAATATATTTAGTTGGATTAGGCTAAATGAAATTGCACTGGTTATAATAAGGTTAGGTAAGTTTTCTAAGGTATTTTTGGTACAAAATTATTAATTTTTACATGAGCATAAATGAGAAAATATATCTTTAAACGTATAAGAGGAAATTTTAGAAAGGACTTAATTTTAAATGAGTTCTTGCTAATTGACCAATTTTACCTATTCGACATTGTACTTCCCAGGACTCAAGTCCGGCTAACCGATTTCCCTGAATCCCTTCACAAAATATTACCCTGCTCACACTCCAACAGCTCGTCAGGTCCCAAAAAAGATTCGTCTCCATTCACTCCTATCCAACAAGCTCACTCATGCTTGCTGGAAGTTCAGGCCCCTCGCCCACAAATCCTCCTTTACCACTTCCCTCCAACCTTTTCGAAGATGACCCCTACCCCGCCTTCCTTCCCCTACAGATTTATACGCTCTCCAAGTCATTCTACTCTATTCCATTCTCGCTAAATGACCAAACCACCTCAACAACCCCTCTTCAGCCCTCTGACTAATACTTTTAGTAACTCCATACCTCCTAATTTCCACATTACGAATTCTCTGCATAATATATACATCACACATTGCCCTTAGACAGGACATCTCCACCGTGCCTATGCTAACCTTCCTATGGTGTATAAATGTACCAAGTTGGATGAATCTTATTGTAGCCAGCTGGCCCAGTGGCTAACGCGTCGGTCTTGAGTTTTATGACTGACCGCGGGTTCTATCCCCACCCGTAGTATGGTTTGTTTGCAATCGTGTCATTACGATTTGGTGAGTCATTGTTCATACCCCTTCCCTCTGGGGTCATACCTCTGCACCTTATCCAGTATCCTAACATGCTTTATCTTTATCAGGTGTGTGTTCCTTGGTGGTGCACAGAGGATTATTTATGACTTTGTCGAGATTCATGAAGGCTACTCTTAGATTTACCATATGAGTATTGACTGCAATAGATATTGAATTGACATGTATCTCCAGCAGTATGCTTGTCACTAGGCTCAATCTTAGGTCTCTCTTTTTATGAGGTCTACAGTCTCTGTCCACCGAATTTGTACTCTGTGTCTTGTCTTTTTTTCCCCTTCACATATCTTCATAACAGCGTATTTGTTGATGTTGGATTCACGTATCCACTTATCTGACCAATCTTGCAGTTTGTCCAGATCCATTTGTAGCCTATCTTTGTCCTCATTGGATTTTATCCTCCTCACTATTTTTATATCATCGGCAAACTGAGATACATCTGATTCAATCCCATCATATCAGAAACAGTATAGGTCCTAATACCGATCCATAGAGAATCTCGCTTGTCACTCTTCCCCATTCTGACATCCCTTCACTAAGATCCTCTTTGAATCATAGGAGTACATTCCTTTTGATACCTGCCTGCATCTGACGTTTTTGCCCTACTCTCTTTTGAGGTACAGTATCAAAAGGTCTTCTTGCAGTCCAAGAATATCCCTCCCTCTCTTGTCTCACTCCTGCCACTTTGTCATAGACCTCCAGCAGGTTAGTAAGACGAGATTTGCCATCCCTAAACCCGTGCTGATTACTGCTAATGAAATCAGTTCCATTCAAGTACTTTGATTATCTTCATTACCTTGCATGGCATGTGACTTATATGTCTTTAACTTCTAGCTGTGTCCCCGAGTTAAAGTTTCTCACCTCTCAAAGAAGCCTTTCCTTGCCTACCCTATCAATTCCCCTTGAGTATTCTGTATGTTATATCTCCCCTGTTTTTTCTATCCTACAAAGCTCATTCCCCCTAGTTCAGGGACAAGCCTTGTTGCATACTTCTGCACTTTCTCCAGGTTCTTGACATGCTTTCTCATGTGTGGGCTCCATGCTGGTGCTGTGTACTCCAAGACTGGTCAGATAGATATACTTCATAAAGCAACAGGAAAGCCTCTTTGTTGTTGAAATTCCTGAAGGCCACTCTTAGATTTGCCCGGTGAGCATTGGCTGAAGAGGTTAGTGTGTGTGTGTGTGTGTGTGTGTGTGTGTACTCACCTAATTGTGGTTGCAGGGGTCGAGTCATAGCTTCTGGTCCCGCCTCTTCACTGGTCGCTACTTGATCCACTCTTTCCCTGCTCCATGAGCCTTATCATACCTCTTCGTAAAGCTATGTATGGATCCTGCCTCTACTACATCACTTTCCAGACTATTCCACTTCTTGACAACTCTGTGACTGAGGAAATGCTTCCTAACATCCCTACTCATCTGAATCTTCAACTTCCAATTGTGGCTGTGTCCCATCTCTGGAACATCTTGTCTCTGTCCAGGCTGTCAATTCCTCTCAGTATTTTGTCGTTATCATGACCCCCATCCCTCCTGTCCTTCAGTGTTGTCAGGTCAATTTCCCTTAATCTCTCCTCGTAGGACATGCCCCTCAGTGTATGTTTGTTTGTGTGTGTGTGTGTGTGTGTGTGTGTGTGTGTGTGTGTGTGTGTGTGTGTGCGTGCGTGCCTGTACTTACCTATCATACTCTATTTGTGGTTGCATGGGTCGATTCTTGGATCATAGCTTTTAACTTTCCACTCTTCTAGTCTTGTGGGCCGTATCGTACCTGCTCTTAAAACTATGAATGGAACCTGTGACTCTCCATCACTTTTTCACCAAAATCATTCCACCTCCCTATTACTCTCAGACTGAAGAAATATTTCCTAACATCTTTGTCGCCCATGTGTCTTTAACTTCCAGTGGTCTCCCCGAGTTCCCATTTCTCGCCTCTCAAGCAACCTTACCCTCTCTACCTCATCAGTTCCTCTGAGTATTTTGTATATTGCTATGTCTTCCTTGGTTCTTCTGTCCTCTAGTGTTGTTGGGTCCTCTTCCGTTGGTTTCTCCTTGCAGCTCATACTTCTTAGCTCAGAAACAAGCATTGGTATGCACTTTTTCAATTTCTCTAGTTTTTCAACATTGCTTTTCAGGTGCGGGGTTCCATATATTGAATAAAATTCCCCTAATGACTTTCTGTTGAAATTTTGAAGGCTATTCTTTAGTTTATTAGAAGTGCATCGGCTTATGTGAGCCTCTGACGTTATACTGGGCACTATGCTCGCCTCTTTAAATGACGTCTACAGACACTGTTGTCCCTAGTCTATAACCCGTTGTCGGTCTTCTTTCTCCTGCTGAAGTCAAGCAACCACTTATCTGACTTGGATCATTGGCTGATGCAAGTACTAGATTTCCTTGCTAGAAGATGATCAAGTTGAGGAATTCCATCTCCAGGATAACCCATCCTTTGCCTTCTAGTTTTTGTTTTATAAAAAAAATGTCCTCTCTGTAAATGTGAGCTAAGAATACATTTCTATAACAACATTCTTACCTTCATCCAGCTATACAGCAAAAATATTGTTGGTCTCGGCAGCAATTTCTTCAGCGTTCTCTATTTTTAATTTTAATAATTTCTTATAGAGTAATTTCCATTCATTTTGGTTGGTATTGCTGGTCTCCTCTTCCCTGTCCTTGGGAGAAATCGTCTTAGTCCTCTCTTAAAGCTCCTTCAGCTCTGCCTTTACCTGAAAGTGAAGCTATTCACGTCTCGCCCACTGTGTGGGCGAGACGTAGTCAATAAAGGATCGCCACATTATACCGCATTTATATCTACTTTTCCACTACATTAGTACTAGCTCTGAAAATTCACTACTCATATTTCATTTGTTTTGCATCATTTGTCTAATTATAAACGATTAAACAATATTTTGCTTAAAATAAGGAAGTAACATCCTAAGTCAGCAGCGTGTTATTGCTGATACAGGACAGTGTTCCACATTGATCGGTGGGAGACCTTGCCAAGAACCTTTCCTCTCTGAGCACCATAAACCCTCTTACACCTGAAGCACTGAAACGGTTTCCTTAATGGAATTAAAGATATTAACATCAGAAATAAAAAGTTGACGAGTTTGTATGTTGTTTGGATGTGTCTTCCTTATTCACTTAGGTACCTGTAGGCTGGGCAATAAGAGTCCTACTACGGAATGTGCCTGATGACTTTAATCTTCTCCAAGAGGGGATTTTATTGACTTAATCGAGTTGTGTGTTAATATTAGTTCATTTAGCTGCACTACAGTCTGTACTAAGAGTGTTACTACTCTTGCCAACTTGTTTGTGGAACATTTGGATGCAGAAAGCATCAGTAATGCCAACCAAAGTAACAGTGGTTACGTTACGTTAACGACGTGCTTGTGATTGCATCAGACTGATGGTCATTGAAGATTTACGTGATAAATTAAAATCTTACTAGACAAAATCTTACTAGACAACCTCAGTGTGGAATCGCACTGAGGTTTCAGGATTTTCATAAATGCCTCGCAAGGAAGAACAATTTACTACATTTATATTTAAACCAAAGCACACAGTGTTTGCCTTCTTGCTCACAGAATATGCAGTCTGGAGCACTTGGGGCTGTATGACCCTTGTTTTTTAGTGCTCCATTATTATAATAATAATAATGGAGCACTTGGGAGAGGAACGCTCATACATTCAACAAATTCTCAGAGAGTTGCAATACCCTTTATTTTTCTCAGTTAATTTAGAGGTAGTGAGCTTTGCGGATATTCAACACCCACACTGAAGAAAAACCAATCTTAAACCACACATCATCCTCCCAAACATTGTGCCTAAGAACATTACTAAGACCTTCTTTGTATGTAATATCTGAGAAGCTACTGCTAACAACACAACTATCTAAAACTAACACTAAAATTACAACTAGAATTAAAGCAGCGAAGCCACTATTTGAAAATGAGTATTAGAAAACATGAATATGCCTTGACTCACGATATCGTAATGACACGATTGCAAAGAAACCTTACCACGGGCGGGGATAGAACCCGGGGTCAGAAAGTCATTAAACTCCAGACCGACGCGTTAAGTGGAAAGACGGGGAAATGGTTCTGAAACAGAGCTCTGCAGGAGGTATCTGGAAGGAACTCTTATTTCAGTTACAGACACAGATACCCAAAACAACACTGCGATATTAATGATTCCGATGTATCGAGACACTACAACGCAGCCATTTTTAAGTACGTGTTTTAAGCCATTCAGAAGACATTTCACGCGTCAGGAGCTTGAGTCCAGCACACAAAAACAACATGAGTGAGGCATTATAAATAATGGCGAGGGTTTGGTACTGTGGGAGAAAGGGCCGGGCTAAGTAATGGTCGTGTTTTACGTGAGTCGAAAGTGTTAATTAAGCAAAAGATTTCGGAAATGACGTTTCCAGTATTTTGAGAATCATCATATAAAAAAAACCCACCTCGCACAGCGTGTTCTACCCAAGCAAAGCAACACCTTGACATAACCCTATCTTCGTCTCACAACAACTGACCTCCACCATTATATAAACATTGTCTCACTCTCGTTTCTCTGTAATGAATTGTCAGAGCTCTTGGTTGGCGAAACGTCTCCTTAATAACGTTCTTAAAACCCGCATTCTTCTGCTTACATACTTCTTGATGTTAGTCACCATTATTATGTCTAACACGACTATCGTTTAATGTCTATAATAAACACATTACCGACGAGATGAAGAGTTAGACACATGTCCAACAAAGAATAAAAAAAAATGTGACAATACCGTTCCTGAAACATTCAACAAATAACCTGCACATCGGAGACTGAAACTTATGACGACGTTTCGGTCTGACTCGGACTATTAACTAATCATACAGAGAAACGCAAAGGGAAGAGAGCCAGAATATATACTACTTTCTCCTCCCGTTCTACCACTCCCGTTCCAATCCCCTCCTCGTATATATTCCCATCAACTTCCCTGTGTGGCTGATCAATAGTCCAAATCGGACAGAATCGTCGTCTAAGGTTTCAGTCGCTGCATAATCCTACGGGTTTAGCTCTCCCCCTTGATTAAATTAATAATAAGGTTTCAGTCGTCTGTTTACAGATTATTTGTGTATATGTTCAACATCTGGGGATCTATATTTAAAGGTGTTTCTCTAACCAGTGGCTTTATCAGTTGAGTACAGAGATATGTAATGACAGTACAAGATGAGGTAATCAGTTCATCAGCCTAGTACAAGGTAAGGTAATTAGTCCTTCAGTGTTAGTCCTTTGTGTTACAACCAGGTGTGCAGGCCACAAGACTACACCTATGTTTCTTAATACCTAAACAACAAATCGCAACTAAACAAGAAGAGCAGAAGTAGTACACAATCAAGAATAGAATTAGTACACATGCAAGAAGAAAACAAGAGGATGTAAGAACAGAACAAGAGCACATATAAGAACAGAACAGGAGCACATATAAGAACAGAACAGGAGCACATATAAGAACAGAACAAGAGCACATATAAGAACAGAACAAGAGCACATATAAGAACAGAACAAGAGCACATATAAGAACAGAACAAGAGCACATATAAGAACAGAACAAGAGGACATATAAGAACAGAACAAGAGCACATATAAGAACAGAACAGGAGCACATATAAGAACAGAACAGGAGCACATATAAGAACAGAACAAGAGCACATATAAGAACAGAACAGGAGCACATATAAGAACAGAACAAGAGCACATATAAGAACAGAACAAGAGCACATATAAGAACAGAACAGGAGCACATATAAGAACAGAACAAGAGCACATATAAGAACAGAACAAGAGCACATATAAGAACAGAACAGGAGCACATATAAGAACAGAACAAGAGCACATATAAGAACAGAACAGGAGCACATATAAGAACAGAACAGGAGCACATATAAGAACAGAACAAGAGCACATATAAGAACAGAACAGGAGCACATATAAGAACAGAACAAGAGCACATATAAGAACAGAACAAGAGCACATATAAGAACAGAACAAGAGCACATATAAGAACAGAACAAGAGCACATATAAGAACAGAACAGGAGCACATATAAGAACAGAACAAGAGCACATATAAGAACAGAACAAGAGCACATATAAGAACAGAACAGAGCACATATAGAACAGAACAGAGCACATATAAGAACAGAACAAGAGCACATATAAGAACAGAACAGGAGCACATATATAAGAACAGAACAGGAGCACATATAAGAACAGAACAGAGCACATATAAGAACAGAACAAGAGCACATATAAGAACAGAAAGAGCACATATAAGAACAGAACAAGAGCACATATAAGAACAGAACAGGAGCACATATAAGAACAGAACAGGAGCACATATAAGAACAGAACAAGAGCACATATAAGAACAGAACAAGAGCACATATAAGAACAGAACAGGAGCACATATAAGAACAGAACAGGAGCACATATAAGAACATAACAAGAGCACATATAAGACAGAACAAGCACATATAAGAACAGAACAAGAGCACATATAAGAACAGAACAGGAGCACATATATGAACAGAACAGGAGCACATATAAGAACAGAACAAGAGCACATATAAGAACAGAACAGGAGCACATATAAGAACAGAACAAGAGCACATATAAGAACAGAACAAGAGCACATATAAGAACAGAACAAGAGCACATATAAGAACAGAACAGAGCACATATAAGAACAGAACAAGAGCACATATAAGAACAGAACAAGAGCACATATAAGAACAGAACAAGAGCACATATAAGAACAGAACAAGAGCACATATAAGAACAGAACAAGAGCACATATAAGAACAGAACAAGAGCACATATAAGAACAGAACAAGATCACATAAGAACAGAACAAGATAACATATAAGAACAGAACAAGATGACATATAAGAACAGAACAAGATAACATATAAGAACAGAACAAGTTTACATATAAGAACAGAACAAGATCACATATAAGAACAGAACAAGATCACATATAAGAACAGAACAAGATCACATATAAGAACAGAACAAGAATTTTCATACATATAAGAACAGAACAAGAACATATAGAATGATAAGAACATAAAGAAAACAAGAACAAGAACAGAACAAGATACATATAAGAACATAAAAGAATGTAAGAACAGAAATATGAGGAACACAGACTAGAACAACTAGATCTATATACAGGCTGACACACAGCACCTTCCGTCACTTGAGGTCACAGTGCTGACTATCCTCAGCACCTTCGTCACTTGATCACCAGCGCTGACTACTAGACACCTCCGTCACTTGAGGTCACCAGTGCTGACTACTCAACAGCCTCCGTTACTGAGGTCACAGTCTACTACCTAGACACTCCGATACTTAGGTCACCATGCTGACACTCACAAATTCTTCACATTGAAGGGCACCCGTGCAACCACCAGACCTTCTGTCATTGAGGACACCATGCTACTACCTCAGACACCTCCGTCACTAGGTCACCCTTGCTGACTACCAGACCTTCTGACAAATTGAGGACACCAGTGGACACCTCAGCACTTCCGTCATGAGGTCACCATGCTGACTACCTCACACCCTTTCCGTCACTTGAGGTCACCAGTGCTGACTACCTCAGCACCTTCCGTCACTTGAGGCACCAGGCTGACTACCTCAGCACCTCCGTCACTTGAGGTCACCATTGCTGACTACCTCAGCACCTTCCGTCACTTGAGGTCACCAGTGCTGACTACCTCAGCACCTTCCGTCACTTGAGGTCACCATTGCTGACTACCTCAACACCCTCCGTCACTTGAGGTCACCAGTGCTGACTACCTCAGCACCTTCCGTCACTTGAGGTCACCATTGCTGACTACCTCAACACCCTCCGTCACTTGAGGTCACCAGTGCTGACTACCTCAACACCCTCCGTCACTTGAGGTCACCAGCGCTGAATACCTCAGCACCCTCCGTCACTTGAGGTCACCAGCGCTGACTACCTCAACACCCTCCGTCACTTGAGGTCACCAGTGCTGACTACCTCAGCACCCTCCGTCACTTGAGGTCACCAGCGCTGACTACCTCAGCACCCTCCGTCACTTGAGGTCACCAGTGCTGACTACCTCAGCACCCTCCGTCACTTGAGGTCACCAGTGCTGACTACCTCAGCACCCTCCGTCACTTGAGGTCACCAGTGCTGACTACCTCAACACCCTCCGTCACTTGAGGTCACCAGTGCTGACTACCTCAACACCCTCCGTCACTTGAGGTCACCAGTGCTGACTACCTCAACACCCTCCGTCACTTGAGGTCACCAGTGCTGACTACCTCAACACCCTCCGTCACTTGAGGTCACCAGTGCTGACTACCTCAGCACCCTCCGTCACTTGAGGTCACCAGCGCTGACTACCTCAACACCCTCCGTCACTTGAGGTCACCAGTGCTGACTACCTCAGCACCATCCGTCACTTGAGGTCACCAGTGCTGACCACCTCAGCACCATCCGTCACTTGAGGTCACCAGTGCTGACCACCTCAGCCCCATCCGTCACTTGAGGTCACCAGTGCTGACCGCCTCAGCACTCTCCGTCACTTGAGGTCACCAGTACTGACCACCTCAGCACTCTCCGTCACTTGAGGTCACCAGTGCTGACCGCCGGAGCACTCTCCGTCACTTGAGGTCACCAGTACTGACCACCTCAGCACTCTCCGTCACTTGAGGTCACCAGTACTGACCACCTCAGCACTCTCCGTCACTTGAGGTCACTAGTACTGACCACCTCAGCACTCTCCGTCACTTGAGGTCACCAGTGCTGACTACCTCAGCACTCTCCGTCACTTGAGGTCACCAGTGCTGACTACCTCAGCACTCTCCGTCACTTGAGGTCACTCTCCGTCACTTGAGGTCACCAGTACTGACCGCCTCAGCACTCTCCGTCACTTGAGGTCACAAGTGCTGACCGCCTCAGCACTCTCCGTCACTTTAACCAACAACAATTTCAGTTTCCCAACACGTCTCTGAGCTCCCAACAACTCCTCTGCCACGTCTTGTCTTTCCACCGCCTCAGCCTTCCCTTAACCCCCAATTCAGAATTGTCCCTATCATCCCCACTTTCCTAACTAACCCCAAAATTCTCCCCAATACTCCATGTCCCACCTACCTCCCCTGTATCATGAACAATATCCTCTGTCTCGCTACTGATCTCATTCCCTACCCTTCCACTCAAGCCACCCTCTCCAGAATCCTCCCCCAACTATAGTACTCCACTTCCCTAACACTCTGACCAAGCTCCCCAGTATCGTCCGCAATCATGTCTTTGATGTGAGGAGGCTTGATACTGGTGTGGTGTGTGAGTAGGCTTGATGCTGGTGTGGTGTGTGAGTAGGCTTGATGCTGGTGTGGTGTGTGAGTAGGCTTGATGCTGGTGTGGTGTGTAAGTAGGCTTGATGCTGGTGTGGTGTGTGAGTAGGCTTGATGCTGGTGTGGTGTGTGAGTAGGCTTGATGCTGGTGTGGTGTGTAAGTAGGCTTGATGCTGGTGTGGTGTGTGAGTAGGCTTGATGCTGGTGTGGTGTGTGAGTAGGCTTGATGCTGGTGTGGTGTGTGAGTAGGCTTGATGCTAGTGTGGTGTGTGAGTAGGCTTGATGCTAGTGTGGTGTGTGAGTAGGCTTGATGCTGGTGTGGTGTGGAGTAGTCTTGATGCAGGTGTGGTGTGTGAGTAGGCTTGATGCTGGTGTGGTGTGTGAGTAGGCTTGATGCTAGTGTGGTGTGTGAGTAGGCTTGATGCTGGTGTGGTGTGTGAGTAGGCGTGATGCTGGTGTGGTGTGGAGTAGTCTTGATGCTGGTGTGGTGTGTGAGTAGGCTTCATGCTGGTGTGGTGTTGAGTAGTCTTGATGCTGGTGTGGTGTGGAGTAGGCTTGATGCTGGTGTGGTGTGGAGTAGGCTTGATGCTGGTGTGGTGTGTGAGTAGGCTTGATGCTGGTGTGGTGTGGAGTAGGCTTGATGCTAGTGTGGTGTGTGAGTAGGCTTGATGCTTGTGTGGTGTGGAGTAGTCTTGATGCTGTGTGGTGTGGAGTAGTCTTGATGCTGGTGTGGTGTGAAGTAGTCTTGATGCTGGTGTAGTGTGTGAGTAGGCTTCATGCTGGTGTGGTGTGTGAGTAGGTTTGATGCTGGTGTGGTGTGGAGTAGGCTTGATGCTGGTGTGGTGTGTGAGTAGGTTTGATGCTGGTGTGGTGTGGAGTAGGCTTGATGCTGGTTTGGTGTGGAGTAGTCTTGATGCTGGTGTGGTGTGTGAGTAGGCTTGATGCTGGTGTGGTGTGGAGTAGGCTTGATGCTGGTGTGGTGTGTGAGTAGGCTTGATGCTGGTGTGGTGTGGAGTAGGCTTGATGCTGGTGTGGTGTGGAGTAGGCTTGATGCTGGTGTCGTGTGGAGTAGCTTGATGCTGGTGTGGTGTTGAGTAGTCTTGATGCTGGTGTGGTGTGAGTAGGCTTGATGCTGGTGTGGTGTGGAGTAGGCTTGATGCTGTGTGGTGTGAGTAGTCTTGATGGGTGTGGTGTTGAGTAGTCTTGATGCTGGTGTGGTGTTGAGTAGTCTTGATAGGGGTGTGGTGTGTGAAAAGGCTTCATGCTGGGTGGGTGGAGTAGTCTTGAGCTGGTGTGTCGTGTGGAGTAGCTATGCTGGGTGGTGTGTGAGTAGGCTTGATGCTGGTGGAGTGGAGTAGGTCATCGATGCTGGTGTGAATGTGAGTAGGCTTGATGCCATGTGGTGTGGAGCAGGTCTTGATGCTGTGTGGAGTGGAGTAGCTTGATGCTGGTGGGTGATAGTCTTGATGCTGGTGGTGGAGAAGTATTGAGCTGGTGTGGTGGAGTAGTCTGATGCTGGTGTGGTGTGGAGTAGTCTTGATGCTGGTGTGGTGTGGAGTAGTCTTGATGCTGGTGTGCTGTGGAGTAGCTTGATGCTGGTGTGGGAGTAGGTTATGCTGGTTTGGTGTGTGAGTAGGCTTGATGCTGGTGTGGTGTGGAGTAGGCTTGATGATGGTGTGATGTGTGAGTAGGCTTGATGCTGGTGTGGTGTGGAGTAGGCTTGATGCTGGTGTGGTGTGGAGTAGGCTTGATGCTGGTGTGGTGTGGAGTAGGCTTGATGCTGGTGTGGTGTGAGTAGGCTTGATGCTGGTTGGTGTGGAGTAGGTTGATTCTAGTGTGGTGTGGAGTAGTCTTGATGCTTGTGTGGTGTGGAGTAGTCTTGATGCTGGTGTGGTGTGGAGTAGTCTTGATGCTGGTGTGGTGTGGAGTAGGCTTGATGCTGGTGTGGTGTGTGAGTAGGCTTGATGCTGGTGTGGTGTGGAGTAGTCTTGATGCTGGTGTGGTGGAGTAGGCTTGATGCTGGTGTGGTGTGTAGAGGCTTCATGCTGGTTTGGTGTGGAGTAGGCTTGATGCTGGTGTGGTGTGTGAGTAGGCTTCATGCTGGTGTGGTGTGGAGTAGGCTTGATGCTGGTGTGGTGTGGAGTAGTCTTGATGCTGGTGTGGTGTGGAGTAGTCTTGATGCTGGTGTGGTGTGGAGTAGTCTTGATGCTGGTGTGGTGTGGAGTAGTCTTGATGCTGGTGTGATGTGTAAGTAGGCTTGATGCTGGTGTTGTGTGGAGTAGTCTTGATGCTGGTGTGGTGTGGAGTAGGCTTGATGCTGGTGTGATGTGTGAGTAGGCTTGATGCTGGTGTTGTGTGGAGTAGGATTGATGCTGGTGTGGTGTGGAGTGGGTGAGGGAAGAGGGTGTTGATCAAAGGAAAACACTGATGATTAATAGGAAACGAAGGGTAAAGAAGGAAGATTTGTTAGCCAACTTAGCAGTATCTAACGGAGGAGGGAGGAGAGAGTGGGATGGGAAGTTAAAGGAAGAGGAGGAGAAGCAGGAGGAGTAGAAAGAAGAAAATCAGAAGTAGAAGTAATAAGAGCGGTAAGGCAGTAGAACCGAGGCAGCAACAACAACAATGCAGGAACAGGAATAACAACAGCAAAATCCTCCACAGTAGCAGCATTAACATTGCCAAAGCAGCAACAATAGAATCCTCAATAACAGACGTAAAAGCAACAGCAACAAATATTACAATGATTCATATCGTCTTTCATTGCTCTAACTCCTGACACATTCACCTTGAATACAGAGCTACATTAACTTCATACTCCCTCTCTCCCTCCCTCCAAATAATATCACATTTTATTGTGGCTTGACAAAGATCTTGGAGAGCGAGACGTTGCCACAGTAAAATATCACATTAGTTGTATGTATGTCCATTTACCTAACATATCACTTTTTTCTATGTTCGCTTTCAACTTCTTTTCCACAGCCTCCCAAACTCTTCCACAAACCTTTCCAACTTCCCTTCCGAATCTCCCAAAGATAATTTGTCTCCAGTAAAGAGAAAATGAAACGCCTGGCAATAACAGTTCTCTTACCGACTGTAAATGAATATTCATTCCACTGTGCAAAGGCTTTCGGTAGACAGAAAAATACAAGCCAGACACAGAGCGGTTCTGAACGGACGTAAATGTTGTCCAACTTTCCCTTCCAGTTTGAAAGTTAGTTATAAATTACTGCAGCCACGGTATTGTACCTTTAATTCTATCAACATTATTAGATAGTCCCCTTAGAGGATACCTATAATGGTTGTCAGTGTTTTTCTTCCAAGATTCTCGTCTATAACTCGAGAACGCCTCCTCTGATAGGTATCAAACTTTCTGCATTTTAATGGGCTATGTAGGTGTCTTTTTGTCAATTTTATTGATCAAAATGAGACTTTGGTTTTTGATGCGATAACTTGAAAAAGCCTCTCCTGATCGTCAACAAAATTTCAAAGTTTGTGTTTCTTAGAAAAGTTTCGCTCGGGTATTGGACTATACAGATGCTAGTTTGTCTACTTTATTTTTAAAATAGTGTAGTATCGTTTATATTTAGTAATTTGACAATGCCTCTTCTGAATGGCTTGAAACTTTAAGCACTGATTCATCAAAATAAACAAAATATTCACTATATTTGCCAACTTGCTAATGCAATTTGAAACAGGAAATTATTAGTTTCTCTGCAATATCTGGTGAATGCTTATTCTGATCGACTTCAAACCTATGATACATCCTGCTAAAAGGAAGGTGCAGGTGCCAATTTGTCAAATATTATTCAACAAGAGAATATCAATGTTGTCTGCGTCAAGCTTTTAGTGTTGATGTATTTTATTCAGAGGAAGGTTGATAATTTTGGTAAATTGTAGTATTAGATTTATTGCTGTTACTTGAATGATTGATATTTTTAGTGAGCTTTCAAAGGTTTTTATTGGAAAATGTTAATAGGTGCATCATAGCCATGTTTTCATAGAACTAAAAAATCAGGGAGTCTGTCTAAAATCTAAACAAGTTTATACGGTTTAATGCCTCACTATTTTTTTTTTCTTTTGCAAAATTTCATTTAGATGTTAAAAGGAAATAATTTTTTCTAAAACTATGGAATATGAACAAAATTGGCTTAATTCATAATTTTACAATAATACTCCATAATACTACTTTCTAAATCATCCAGTGACATAAACTACCAGTTGCCAGACGAAATAAATTGTTATCAGTCTTAAAATACTTTACAACACTCTACGGACGCGACCCACCACATTTCAATAGGTTATTCTACGTATATTGCTACCATGTTTGACTGGGTTCAGCTCTAGCTCCTAGGTCTCTCAAAGGGATTGATCTACAGCTCATGTGCGCATTTCTTTTGTTGTTGAGCTACAGTTCTTGGGCTTAAGGTGTTAAGCCAGAGGGACTGGGTACACCTAAAACACTTGAAATAATTAATTTCAAGCCCCTAGACCTCTTGTGATGGTTGAATTATTAATTATATGTCTCTTGAGGGAGTTAAGCTGCAGCTTCCCTGGCAGCTGAGGGTTTTGAAGTACAATTACTATGTTTCTGGTGAGGGTTGAGGTATAGAAAACGTGAGCTGTGTGATGCGTGATGTGCCGCTCTCTCTTATCACCTGACCATTGCAACAAGACGAACTGTACACAGCATCCCAGGTTATGCAGTTAGATGGTCATATAATGACAGATTTTGGTGCATTTTCTTTTATTTATAATTTTCTCTCTCTCGGATCTCAGCTATTGTGTTAGTGTGCTATACTTAGATATTATTCCTAAGTACTGTCTTCAGCTATTTTACACAGGTATTGTACTCAGCAATTGTACTTATGCTAGGTATTTTATTCTGCTATTGTATTGACCGAATAATGTGTGTCCCACTATAAACTGAGATGCACTCTGTGTATAGCATGTGTACCATAACTATACGGTATGTCTTGTACTCAGGTACTTTACGCAATTCTGTATTTAGGTACTCTTAAAGAGCCATATAAAGTGTTGAATGGACTCCAGAATTGGTCAGAGAGCCGCCTTCTTGTTCTCAAGGTATTGATATAGATCCTATTTCCTGCTAGCTGAAGAATTCTACTAAGAACTTCTATCTTACACTGAAGGAGCTAGTTAGAACCTCCGTCTTACACTCCAAGACCTTGTAAGAACCTAAATCGTACACTCAAGGAGCAAGTAAGAACCTTCGTCTTACACTGAGGAGCTAGTAAGAACCTTTGTCTTACAGTGAAGGAGCTAGTAAGAACCTTTGTCTTACAGTGAAGGAGCTAGTAAGAACCTTCGTCTTACACTGAGGAGCTAGTAAGAACCTTTGTCTTACAGTGAAGGAGCTAGTAAGAACCTTTGCCTTACACTGAAGGAGTTAGTAAGAACCTTCGTCTTACACTCAAGGAGCTAGCACAGTACCACCGTCTCTGAAAATAAAGTTGATTGCTCCTAGTAGATTTAGGACGCTAGCCTAGTGTATGATGCGACATGTTGTGGTCACACACACATGTGGAAACGTTTATGACATTTTAAAATGTGTTGTGAATGAGAGTGAAGCCTCCTTAATATATCTGAGACAGTTCATTTCATTTTCAGGAAAAATAGGAACTGAAAAATCGTAGATGAAAAAAAAAGTAAAATCAGGTGGGAAATTAAAACTGACGCAACGATTATAGAGTTTACTGAACATACACTAACATGAAATATTTCCTAACTGAATGGAAACAGTGAAAAATTAAAACAAATTGGAAATATGAATCAGAGATAAGACATACACAATATTCAAGTGAATCTAACAGGACGTACGGAGCAGTAGGTGACGGAACAGACTGGCTCTGATCTACAGTGGTCCAATGTGACTCAAACAGAACAGTAACAGAAGAGAAACAGACGATTCCGGCACCACCAATAGAAAACAGACATCCGTGGAACAGTAGGCCTTAGCCCTAATAAAAACTGCAAGACGGTGTAGTTGTACATTGGCACAGACTAGGGTGAACTGTTTTTATGCTGTAGTCTCGGGGGTGATGAGTCGTGGGGAAGAAACATCTCAAACTTGCAGTCATAAATACGTAGCAGCCTTCCACAAGTAAGGAGAATTAACTTGAGTAAAGTAACATGACTCTTTGTCAGTCACACGCGGACTGAGGAAGAGACGTACACGCAGAAGTCACTATTAGGACAACCTTGATAATCTGAAGTTTTCAAAGACAGGTTAGAGAAAAACAGAGTTTAAGTTTATAACTAAGGATGCACAAAATCAAGACTGTAGCAGCTGCCACTCTCTTAAGCTTCCCAGTACCACAAATCATCAACTACATTAGAGTGCAGTGTAGCAAAATGCACGTAGATGACGTTGTAGTCTGTATTCCTCTACAATGATCAATACAATACACACTGACAACCAACACCACAGTCACACACAAACACACATACTACGCTCGCATATACAACAGACCTAGTGTCTAATCGATATGTGCCTTGGACAAAATGGTAACTAACACGTTCACACACACACACACATACAACAGGCCTAGTGTCTAATCGACATGTGCCTAGGACAAAATGGTAACTAACACACACAGTGAAGAGACGGGGCGAGGAGCTGAGTCTCGATCCCTGCAACCACAATTAGGTAAGTACAATTAGGTGAGTGCACAAGACCAAAATATGCACATATTTATCTGAAATCTACTTGGAGGGAGTTTCGGTGGTCAGTGCCCCCGCGGACCGATCCATGACCAGGTTCTCGGTGAATCAGAGTCGCACGCAATGCAATATACGAACCACAGTCTGGCTGATAAGGTATTACCTTTAAGAATCTATCCGGTTCCCTCTTGAAGACTGCTAGGGATCAATTGGTAATCCCCCCTTATGTATGATGGGAGGCTGTTGAACAGTCTTGGGCCCCTGGCACCAATTGTGTTTTCTCTTAGCGTACTCACGGCACCCTTTCATTTCACTTGGGAGATGTTGCACAGTGTGCTGAGTCATGTTTCTTGGAAGGAAGAGGTTTGTGTGTGCAGATTTGGGACTAATCCTTCTGAAGTTTTCCAGATGTCAATTTTGATGTATCATTTTCGAATGGCTTCCAGGAAGCGCAGGTCAAGAGACTTCAAACGTTCCCAGTAACTAAAGTGCTTTGTTGAACTTATACTTACGATGAAGGTTACACAAATAACCCGCACATAGAAGAGAGGAGCTTACGACGACGTTTCGGTCCGACTTGGACCATTTACAAAGTCACACTAACAAAAAGGAGAGAAGGAGGGTTATTTGTGTATTGTTCCAGTCACGGTATTGTGCTTTTTTTTTGTTACGATGAAGGTTATCTGTATATTCACCAGATTTGCAATTTTGCCTGCCTTGAAAGGGGCTGTTAGTGTACCTCAGTATTCCTGCCTAGATAGAATAAGTGACTTAAAGAGGATCATCACTGTCATGACATCTCTCGTTCTGAAGGTTCTTATTACCCATCTTATTATTTTCCCCGCTCTTGTGATAATGACATTGTTTTGATTCATGAAGGAGAGATCTGACATTATCACTCCGAAGTCCCTCACATTAATTTTTCGTTCTATTGTGTGGTCAGAATTATTTCATCAAGATTTCCATAAGGGTGTAACTGAAATTTGCCCTCATCGAACATCACATTATTTTCTGCCGAAACCTTTCCCTTCACTTGTCTTAAGTATATGCTAACTTGTCCTAAACGACATTAATATTATATTGATAATTATTAATATTTACATATTAAACAAGCTTCTCCGATTTTTCCATTTCCTAATAATTATTTTCCTGGATCAGCAGCCATGACCGAGTGGTCAGACTGGCGGCTCCTTCAGCAGCTTCCCAGGTTGTACCCAGCAGTCAGGAGAGCATAAGAGCCGAAGATTACTGCAATAAATTACCTTAATTACTAGTCCTTCGTTAATTCCCTTGTCGACCACTCACATCTGCAGGCCATTAAAAAGACCAATTACCCAATTAAAATAGTGAAGACAACACTGAAAACTGTGTTTTTTTTTTAGTTTATAATATTTTGTAGACGTTAAAAGAAAATCGAGAATGCGTTACATGTCTCGGTTAAGTGGAGTTATGGGAGAAATATTCATCAGACATGTGAATATTTTTATTCCAAAAAGAAAATTTTATTTTTTCTCAACTAATTACTTAAAGAGGGAAGGAAGGAGAGAAGGAGGGAGGGACGGAGGAAGGAAGGAGGAGGAGGAGGGATGGAGTGAGGGGAGGGAAGGAGGAACGGAGGGGAGAGAAATAGAAAGTGAATGAGAGAACGGAAGGAAGGAGGAAGTGAGGGAGGAAAGAAGATAGAGAGAGAGTGAAAGGAGGGAAACAGGGAGAGAGACAGAAGAAAAAAGGGAGAGTTGGGAAGGAAGAAGGAAGAGAGGGATGGAGGAAGGGAGGGAGAAAAGGGGAAGGAGGAAACGATGGGTGGATGGAAAGATAAAGGGATGAAGGGAGGAAGAAAGGAAAGAAGGGAGGAGAGAGGGAGGGTGGGAGGGAGAAAGGGAAGGAGGGAGAGAGACAGGGAGGGAGGGAAAAATGAGAGAAGAGGGAAGGAAAGAGTGTGGGGAGAGAGACAAAAAGGGAAGAAGAGATGGTAAGAAGAGAGAAAGTGGGGAGGGAGCAAAAGAAAAAAAAATAGTCAGGGAGGACGGATCTGTCCAGAAAAAGGGAGAGAGAGATTAAAGGTAAATGAAAGTTAAGATGGAGAAGTAGAGGAAGGAAGGAATAGGGTTTGATGGAGAGGAAGTAAGGAATAAGGTGGGATGGAGAAGGAATATCGAACTGGTAGAGGGAGAGAGAAAGGAATTGATGGGATCTGATGGAAGAAAAGAATGAGTAAGATGGGGAAAAAACGATGGGGAGGAAGAAAGAAGAGATGAGAAGGGAAGGATAGGGAAAGGAGGAATGGGGAATGAAGACAATAAATCTTATCGAAAGAAGGGAGAATAAATTAAATGAGTCAGTATGGGTGAGTTAATATGGGTGAGTCAGCATAAATGAATCAGAATGGGACGTAAATATGGGTGAGTCACCACAAATGAGTCAGAATTGGGACGTGAATATAGGTGAGTCAATAAAAATGAGTCAATATGGGAACGTGAATATGGGTGAGTCAGCGAAATGAGTCAGTTTGGGTAAGTGAATATTAGTAAGTCAGCGAAAAGAGTCAGTTTGGGCGAGTGAATACTGGTGAGTCAGCGCAAATCAGTATGGGGAGTAAAAATGGGTGAGTCAGCACAAATGATTCAGAATGGGGAGGGAATATGGGTGAGTCAGCAATTATGAGTTAGTATGAGGAAGTGAATATAAGTGAATCAGCACAAATGAGTCAGTATGGGGGTAGTGAGTATGGGTAGTCAGTATGGGGGGAGTGAATCAGCAGGGTGACTCAGTGTGAGTGAGTGACTATAGGTGAGTCCATTATGTATGAATCAGTATAAATCAATACTGCAGAGTCCCTATGGGTTAAAAAAATATTGGTGAGTCAGTGTAGGTTAGTGAATGTGGGTGAATCAATAATAAGCCTGGGTAAATAAGTCTGGGTGAATCAGAATGGATGAATCACTGTAGATGGGAAGGTTAATAACCATGATAATTATGAACTACATAATGTAGATCTAAATATCTCTGATTGCGAAACAGATTTTGGAGTTCAGATTAGCAATAATCTGAAGCCAAAAAACAGTGCATAAGTGTTCGAAATAAAGTGAATAGAATCCTTGGCTTCATCAAGAAGTATAAATAATAGGAGTCTTCAGGTTGGTACTGACCACCTTCTCTCAAGAATGAGGGACTGATCACATCAAAATTACCTCGCCACTTCTAATGTCTTGAGCATTATATTAACCTGTATTCAACTGAAGAATCCCGATATAAAGACGAAATGCTTCAGTAATAAAGATTCGTAAGTGATGCAAATGTTTCTTATTCATGACAAGTACCAAACTATGAGTTTGGTACTTTATGATACATTAGACGTACAAAGTCAAAATTGTACACTCAAAATGACTCATCCAGATTGACTCCTCTTTTGTGATTTAACCAATATGTTGGTATTATACAGTGTTAGTATGATTATTGGGTACGTGCTCGTACCCAGGTAACGTGCGGGTAGGCAGAAGGACGTGCAGTGAGGACCCAGATGTAGCTGGGGCAGGCGATCACAGGTGAACACGTTGTTATGGACTCCTACCCACGTGGTAATAACACATGACAGGGCCCACAAGACGCCAAGCTGAAAAATGGGGAAAAAACTGAAATTTGGGCACAGATGTTGGCTTACCCTGTCCTGATGCTGTGGCCTGTTGCCCGGGTGTCTGTGTGACCTGTAGTAAACAGATATCTGCAGGAAGCAGATAGCTGTTTCTTGGACACTCCTCTCTAGTTCGTTTTCTCCCCTTCTTGGCCAGGTTTAGGTTTGGTTTAGCTTGCCAAAACACACAATTCTGTAACCACATGCACTAGTATAATTGGGCGTCCGGAGGCTCACAGGCTGTAAACAATATAATTGAATGTTGGTACACCAAATGTGTTGTCGGGCAGATAGCGCTGATAAGCCAACAATGAGATATGGAAATCAGGGAATGGGTGGGGCTTGAACCCATTGAAGTGAGTCATGAAACTCACAGGCCAGTGCATTAACACATTAATTAGCCTGTGAGTTTTAGGAATCACTTGCCGTGAACACAATCCCCACCCGTTCCCTGATTTGTTTCAAATCGTGTTACGATTTCGTGAGTAATGAGACATAGAGTGGAGTGGAACTCCAAAGTGGCCTGAAAAATCACTTGGAATAGTTGGCACTGTCAGATCTGGTTTGGAGCCCAAGTAGACACTTGGAGTGGTAGGCTGGTGTAATAACACTAGTAGTGAACCAATTAGAATAGGGCAAAATAAAATATCGCAGTTTGATACTTGACTGTATCATGCGGCTCGCATTAGGCGGTAAGGCTCTACATAGGTATGTGACGAGAGGGACGAGGTCAGCTAGGACACAGGGACTAGAATGACGCTGGGTGATGTTTGAGCCAGATGGGGAACAAGAAATGAAAGCAGTGACCTGGGACATCTGACCTATTACAGAACTGGCGTGAGAATGAGGGTGAGGTAGGTTGCACACATGTGACCCAGGCTATGACCAGTTGGATGATCTTGGTTGGGGTGGAGCTTACGAGGATGTGGAACTCTATTTGTGGTTGCAGGGGTCGATTCATAGCTCCTGGCCCCGCCTCTTCATTGATTGCTACTAGGTCATCTCTCTTCCTGCTTCATTAGCTTTGTGATGCCCAAGTCATGCAAGGGCTGACAGGGAAAGTCAATATGGGTGAGTCAATATACAGTGACCACTGTATTAAGTGCATATTTCTATTACTGGGTAGCGCTTCCCTTTGTTCACAGAACACCCTAAATTCTTCGTGACATGGATTCAACAAGATTCTGGTCTATGTTGACATGATAGCATCACGCAGTTGCTGCAGATTTGTTGGTTGCGTATTCATGCTGCAAATCTCACGTTCCCCTACGTCCAAAAGGTTTACGCCAAATTATGACCATACCATCTGCATGTGACAGCAAAAAATAACGATTCGTCAGACAAGGTGGCGTTTTTTCAGTCTTGAACTGTTCAGTTTTGGTGACCCTGTGCACACTGTAGCCTCAATTTCTTGTTCTTAGCTGACGGAAGGGTGTGATTTTCTGTAGTCCATCCACTTCAAGGTTCGACGTGTTGTGCATGCATCGGTGCTCTTCAGCATACCACTTTTCTAACATGTGGTTATTTGAGTTATTGGCTCCTTCCTGTCAGCTTAAACTAGCCTAGTCATTCTCCTCTGATCTCTCCCATTAACAACTCGTTTTCTCCCACAGAACTGCCGCTCACCAACAATCATTTCACTTTCAAAGTCACACAGATCCCATTTCTTTCTCATTCTGATGTTCAGTTTCAATAATAAATGAACCTCTTGACCATGTGTGCATGCTTTTATGCACTGAGGTGCTGCCATGTGATTGACTGAATATATATTTGCGTTAGGGAACAGGTTTACGGGTGTACCTAATAATGTAATCACTGATTGCAGTTGATTCAGAGATGAATAAATATTGTTTCAGTCGGTACAGATGAATTTTTTATGAGCGAGTCAATATGGGTGAATCAGTATGGGTAAGTCAATATAAATGAGTTAATATGAGTGAGTCAGTAACTCCCGAAAGCACAAACTGACAGGCAATTTACAGTATGTCTAATCAACCACACAGGATTTACTGTTATGATTCCCATTCAAGTGTTATAATAGAGATAGAGAGAGAGAGAGAGAGAGAGAGAGAGAGAGGGGTAGTGGAAAATTATGTATATATATATATATATATATATATATATATATATAATGTACTCACCTATTTGTGGTTGCAGGGGTCGAGACTCAGCTCCTGGCTGTGTGTGTGTGTATGTGTGTGTGTACGCTCTCACTTAAGTTTATTCACCTAATTGGGGTTGCAGGTGTCGAATGTTCGTTCCTGACCCCCGCCTCTCTGCTGGCCGATAACAGTTTCTCTCCTGGCTACGTGGGTGTACCTAATAATGTAATCACTGAGTGCAGTTGATTCAGAGATGAATAAATATTGTTTCAGTCGGTAAAGATGAATTTTTTATGAGCGAGACAATATGGGTGAATCAGTATGGGTAAGTCAATATAAATAAGTTAATATGAGTGAGTCAGTAACTCCCGAAAGCACCAACTGACAGGCAATTTACAGTATGTCTAATCGACCATACAGGATTTACTGTTATGATTCCCATTCAAGTGTTAGAGAGAGAGAGAGAGAGAGAGAGAGAGAGAGAGAGAGTTAGTGAGTGTAATTTTATATATATATATATATATATATATATATATATATATATATATATATATATATATATACATATATGTCGTGCCGATTAGGTAAAACTTGCGATTTTGGCTTAAATAGCAACGCTCACCTTGCCATATAAGACAAGTGAAAATTTGTGTATGCAATAATTTCGCCAAACTCATTCTGAACATAACGAAAAAAATATATTTCATTGTGTTTGTTTATTATTAAATTAATGTTAACGTATCTAAAATATATTTAGTTGGGTTAGGCGAAATTAAATTGCGCTTGTTGTAATAAGGTTAGGTAGGTTTTAAAAGTTTCTCTTGTTACAAAATTATAAATTCTTACATTAACATAAATTAAAAAAATATATCTTTAAACGTATAAGATTTTTTTTTTAGAAAGGACTTAATTTTAGATGAGTTCTTGCTAATTGACCAGTTTTACCTAATCGGCACGACATATATATATATAGGATAGGTCCACCTCTGGTGTACATTGTGGGACACATAGCCTCGGAGAAGTGGATAAAAAGGCTTCAAGGAAGAATATTTTGATTCCTTTCTGAAGCCATTTGAATATTCCACTTCCCCTACCACCCCATCTTTTCATTGTGTATAATATTTATTTCAAGACAAAATACATTGATAAAATACATAGACAAAATACATTGACAAGAATACAATAGGGAGTAAAACGACATAGATAACAACTCAGAGCTACATGTCAAATACTTCGTCCAGCTCCCCGGCAGTGGGCCGCGTGCCCAGAATGCTGCAGGCATTTTCCCTCTGGATCGCAACACTGAATCTCTGAAAGAGGAAGCTGGTCCCCCTGTGGTCCTTGGTTTCTATGATGAGTTTTTCACCCAGCTCTTTGAGAAACTTTAGAGCACACTTGCCCCATGCTCCAAGGGTCTCCGACCCTATTGGGATGAAGTTATAGCAAGGGGAAAGGCCTTCATATTTGCGAGTCTTCTGGGTCTCCCTGTGGCTGGCAGCTCCACCCCCTTCGGCTACGGAGTATGGCAAGTAGGTGTCTGCCATTGTGGCAGCACAGGTGTAGTCCCAAGCAATCTGCTTACCATCCTTCCAGGGTAGCATAGTGGCTCCATCAGGACGCTTTTGACTTCCATCAGACCTCTGCACTTGGGGTTCCCGTTGAGCTGGGCAACGGGCTGTGGCGAGGCTTCTCTTTATGATGTCGTTCACCTCCTCATGTCTAGCATACTTCCCTTCTGATGTGTGACGCACGAGACCATGAAGTCCGAATTGATCAGCCGTCGCCCTGCCGCAAATACACCTATGTTCGGTGAGTATGGGGGCGGCTAGGCGAAGAGCAACACCAATCCGAATGACCTGCGGGTCGAGTCGAGTCCCCAGAGAGGAATTGGGAACGGCTAGAAGGAAATCTCCTGAGTGTGGTGCCTTCACCGCTAGGAGACGAGCTTTGTCCTTTCCTGAAGTGTTGGTGAGCATTTTGTTCGCAATTATTTCCATGATCGGTTTGTCCCAGTGGGACTGTTTGTGCTCTTTGGGAGGAGCTGGTCTACTGAAGGAGTCTGCAAGGGTGTCTCACCGCTCGGCTTCTTCAACGAACCTGGGGTCTTGAGCTGAGCTCCAGCTCCTGGCTTTGTGTGTGTGTGTTAGTTACCATTTTGTCTTAGGCACATGTCGATTAGACACTAGGCCTGTTGTATGTATGTGTGTGTGTAACGAAACACTTCGAAATGTTTCGGCCCCGCCGGGAGTTGAACCCGGGCCCTCCGTGCGTGAAGCAAGAGCGCTAGCCACCATGCCACCGGGGCGTGTGTGTGTGTGTGTGTGTGTATGTGTGTGTGTG
>WNWK01002050.1:65000-233427 GCA_009830355.1 Cherax destructor
ACTGATACTAAGCTCTACCAGTGCAGTGTTTTCCTGGCTCACTGATACTAAGCTCTACCAGTGCAGTGTTTTCAATGTATTAATGCTGGTAAAGTTATTGACAATATGTTAGGCAAAAGGACACACGCGCAACTAATGTGACATTTTACTGTGGCAACGTTTCGCTCTCCAGGAGCTTTGTCAAGCTGTTACGGCTTGACAAAGCTCCTGGAGAGCGAAACGTTGTGACAATAAGATATCGCATTAGCTGCACTTGTGCCTTTTTACCTAACAAGTGTGTTTTTTCCTTGTTCCGCAACACCCAGTTACACCAGTGAAGGATATTCTTGTTTATCTAACACTCAACAACACCAGCGAAGTGTGTTCCTGGTTTTGTGTATTAACGGGATCTTGGTAAGTTCACTCCCGGAAATTTGACTCTGGTAATTTGAATCTCGTAAGTTTGACTCCCGGCAAATTAACTCATCATCAGTTTTACTCCTGCTTATTAAACTCTCACATAAAGAAATAACATTAGAAATGTCAATTAATTTATATTATTTTATGCATTTGTGAATGTAAAGAAAAAGACTCAATAATATCACCTTTGTATATTAATGTACACAAAGATTCGCTCACATGTAGAGAATTCTTGGACCTCAAGTAATCAAGGCCAGCTATAGTGCACTGGTACCAGGAAAGATATATGACAGCACTCGTTCTGCGGTGAGGAATCGAAGAGTGGAAGAATTTACCAAGCAGGGCACTGAAATTAATTCTTCGGGTAGCATTAAAAGTAGGTTGGGCAAATATATTTGTAAGAAATAATAATGTGAGATATCACGACAGCGTTTGGAATTTCACTATTTTTTCACAGTGGTTGTTCTGCATATTGTGATATCACCTGTTTACTGTGATTTTATTGCATAGACATGTAAGAAGAGTTGGGTTTGAGGAGGACCTTCCTAGAATATGGACCTACAAGTCTTTCCACGCTTGATGCAGTGACCACTCGCTTTCACTTGACGCACTTCCCTCCTAGATATATATACGAGGTGAGACCCAATGGTGAGCAGTCGAGAAGGCCTTAGTGGAACAGTACGTGGACTGCCTTCAGGATGTATAACATTTGATCCACTGTCTGCTGGATAGTCACCAGTAAATCAAGGAATATGTCTGGATACAGTGAATGACATATATGTTTTACATACAGAAGCGAGACCCAGAACATTCAGGCGTCCAACTGTTGGTGCTAGGTGAAGTTTGAGTTAAATATAATAGTTTACCCATTGTGCTACGCTTCACGTCATCAGGAGCACCGGAGCAACGAAGAAACAAGTTGATAATGTGAGATAAATCTATGAAGCACATAGAATAAATGCCAAGGGTTTCTAAAGCTTATTTAAATGAGAAATGAAGTCTTACGAAGCTCGAGTCATCCTAATATATGATGAGAATTACGGTGCAACTGAATGTTGATGGGTAAGACACATGTGTCTTATTCACCAGCCTTTCGAAATTGTAAATCATTTATATGGATGAAAGGACACAAGTATTAAAGGACAAAGTATATATATTAGTGTCACTGGTGAAGATCATGTGTAGGCGTCAGGTTATCTAATAACCGTGTCACGTGGCAGCAGGGAATCAGCGTAGAGTAGTATCATGTGTGCAAGGGTACCTGAGATGGTGTACAGTCACTGTACATGTCAGCTTTGTGTTCTGTGGTGTAGGAAACAGCAATTAAGAATGCTTCAGTGAAGTAGCGCCTCTCAGTGCTGAGTTCTTTGTAGATCAATTCTACTCTATTTCAATACAAAAGATGTCCCTCTTGAGATCTCTGCAATACACGCATTTTTTATACTGTCCCGATTACATACACATATCTTGTTGCACCCTCCGCATGTTACACACTACACCCTGCTTCATTGCTGGGTGTATTATAGGAATATTTCTTCCGGATGAGATCCCTGATGGAAGACGTGGTCATGGTAGCTAGACGGATGTTTGTTCTTGAAAGGGCCCGTCTGGAGATGTTGGCCACATCTTGTCTAAGTTAGGAATCTTTGCTTCTCGGTAGAGGCATTATTACGTTAGCAACTTTGTGTCAAGTAGGAAGTAATGTTCAAGCGTGTGAAGGTAAGAGTGATGTACTGCAATTTTTCTAAGAATTACCGATTGGAGATACGGTTAGCTCTAAGAAGAAATCCAATTACTTCGCCTCTCTTGGTGCGAGTATCGTGGTGAGAGAAAGAAAGGGTGCCTTTGTTAGGTATCCTGCATAGAAGAGTTTCAAGAAATAGTAGTTGACCTTCGCTTCCTAGTTCAAGGGTAAATTTGATAAATTCGACGTTGTTGATCCTATGAAGAAGGTCTTATATGATGAGTCGTCAGGGATATATCACAAGAACGTCATCAACATTTCTGACATATGTGACTATATTAGGAATGATATTGCAAAAACGTTCAGTCTTTGATAAGCAAAAACCTTCAGTCTGTAGGTTTTCCATAAAAATGTTGGCTAAGACTCAGTGCACGTACTATGGCAAAGCCAAGGCACTGAAAAACTGGTTTCCATATATGAAGGAGATGAAAAAATAAACACATAAGCAGTATAATGTGATCCTTTATTGACAACGTTTCGCCCACGCAGTGGGCTTTATCGAGTCACAGACAGATCTACCTGGAAAATGAGCAAAATGGAGATATATGTAGATGAATGGAGATATATATAGGGTACAGTCAGGTGGAGAATGCTGGGTCAGGTGGAGAAAGCTGCATGTGAGTCTTAAAAGTAGTGTGATAGTTAAAAACATAGTGTGACTTAAAGGACGTGCAGTGTACCATTCTTGAGTTCTAGGTGGGATAGCGTTGAAGAAGTTTCTTGGCAATAGGTTCAGCTATGTTGTAGAAGCCAAGAAACTTCTTCAACGCTATCCCACCTAGAACTCAAGAATTGTACACTGCAGGTCCTTTAAGTCACACTATGTTTTTAACTATCACACTACTTTTAAGACTGTCACATGCAGCTTTCTCCACCTGACTATACCCTATATATATCTCCATGTTGCTCATTTTCCAGGTAGATCTGTCTGTGACTCGATAAAGCCCACTGCGTGGGCGAAACGTTGTCAATAAAGGATCACATTATACTGCTTATGTGTTTATTTTTCCATTGTGTCGGTATTTTATACCATTTATTTCCATGAAGGAGATGAAATTGACACAGCTTGAAAAGGGCTATGAAGTAATGACGGGGAACTGGTAAGTTGATGTCTTCTGTAAGCTGACGTCACAGTACATCAAAGACAGCATCTGTGGGAATATTAATGAAGTGTGAAGTGACATCAAATGAAGCCATACATTTATTTTTAAGTTGATTCTTTTGATGCTGGCAAGGAAGCCCCCGCAGTGTCTCAGATGAGCAAGGCTTAAAATACCTAGCCTGCTGGTAGAGTTATGACTAGGTGTCCGGCTCGTCTGTGAGGAGTACTACCAGTACCCGATGCAGTAGGATAGATAGGAATTCCTGGTTTGTGTGTCTTTGGGAGCCTCTATGACGTGGCAACAAATTTAGAAGTTTCTTACTCTGTTCAGAACTACGAGGGATGTAGCGTGGTTTATGTAGAAAGATCTTGGTGTATTTATCCAAGTGTCGTTCTGTGATGAGCTGATAAGTGTTGGTGTCGTTCAGAATGTTGAGGATTTTGTGGTTGTAATAACTAATGTTAAGGATTACAACACAAAAAACTTTGGTCTGCAGTAGTGATGTGTATGCTGTCGTTAAAGGCCAGATTTTTCATGATGGTGATATATCTTCTGAGAATGACATGAGAAGAGGGTAGGGTGACAGCTGCAGTTATGATGATTTGGAGAAAAACATTCTGCTAGTCGTTGTCATTAAAATAGTCGTATCTGTGGAAAACTTAGGGACTGGAGGTTTTAAATATAACATTCATAATACAGTCACAGGAATCAGATACAGTATATTCATTACATTCTGGTTTTATATCTCAGATACAAAATCAACAACGTCGAAATTACTATCAAATTCACTCTTGAACTAGAAAATGAAGGCAAACTACTATTATTCCTTGCATCATTTCTTTCAATGTCTACAGAAAACTCACAAATGAAGATGACCTTACTCATTTCCACTCGCACCACGACACTCGCATCAAGAGATGCATAGTCATTAAAATTTTCCTTGGACCTATCCGTATCTCCAGTCCCGATATCTTAGAATAATTCCAGTGCATCATCCTTGCCTTCACACGCGTACACTTCCCTCCCTACTTTACAATGTTTCAAAAGCACAGTTGTGAATATACTCATCTCTACTAACAACGCCAAGTGGCCAACAGTACTAGATAAGCCTTTCTAGAAGCAACATCCACCTAGCTACCATGACCATATGTTCAATCAGGGGCCTCACCAAGAAGGAAGATCCCAATAACAAAGCCAATAGTGAAGCCGGAGTGTAGTGTATACCATGCGGAGGGTGCAACAGGATGTAACAGAAATGGGGAGGGATATTTGGACATGGATCCGAGAAGTGTGTGCAACTGGGACAACACCATTAATACTTGTCATGCATAGATACAAGAGGGACATCTTATGCACTGAAACAGGGAAATCAACATTGATAGGCGCCACTGTATTGAAGTTATACCCCTCTTAGCTGTTATTCTTTCAGATGCATGTGACTTAATCCCCACCTCCCCACTGAAATTCTCCTACACCCTTTAACTTCGTTTCGCTTAAAGCTAGAATGTCCAGCTTTTTTTCATTTACAAAATTCACAATCAATTCTTTCTTCACATCCACACTACACCCAAGAACAAACAACTCACTTTCCGTGGATCTGAAAAGAAACACTATAAGAAGAACTGTTAACAGATTAGAAGGAAATTGAGATGAATGTGTTTACACATACATGTACCTGAATAACTGCTTCTCTATTATGAAATGTGAGGTAATTATAAGAAGCCAGATGTACCTGTCATCTTACATGTTTATGAGACAGAAAAAACGTCAGCAATCCTACTATTGTGTAAAACAACTGCAGTGTTTTGATTCACACTCATTTGGCAGGACGGTTGTGCCTAAGTTAGGTTCGGCTCAAAATATTTTTTTACATCATTTTCAACTAAAAAATATATCTATCAGTCTGTAAAAGAAAATTTTGGAAAAAATCCAGTGCGAGTTCGGCCTAATTGACCAACTGACTTCCATTGATATGTTTTTCCGTGCTTATTAAACCTTTTATCGTCTTTCATGTAGATCGACGTTATTGAGACCAGTGTCGCTTATATAGATGTACGCATCAATTCCAGCGGCCTCAAATTTGGCGCGAGAGGCCATTAAATGGCTAGACATTAGAAAACGGGTCTGCGCGGTCAGTGTGCGCAGAGAATAAAAAAACAGGGCAGCTGCAGTGCATCATAGGAATACCATTTTAGTTTACCATTGTCCACCATGTCGTACTCTCACACCTCTGAAAATTGTGCACCATTTCTTTCCCAGTGACAGTTGTGACAGTGAAGGTATAGATTCTGAGGTTAAGTTTCTGGGTTTCAAGGATCAAGTGACCGAAAGTGACAATGAAAATGCCGAAATTAGCACTGAAAGGTCGGATGACCCACAAACTGTGGCTCGGTTGGTAACACATTCAGTTCACATACCGAGTGTCCCTGAATCGACCTCCGGCATGAGTGGAAATGTTGGGCATGTTTTCTTGTATCTGCTGCCCCTGTTCACCTAGCAGTAAGTAGGTACCTGATTGTTAGTCGACTCTTGTGGGTCGCATCCTGGAGGAGGGGGGGCGGGCTGTTAATATACCATAGATAAGGCTGGACTCTGAAATAAGCTGATGTATAATAACTTTTAGCCTGTAAAATTGATTTTTGTTAAAAAAAATTCTCCTGAGGTCTCAGTGCGTGCAGAATACGTCGACAATGTAAACACAAGTTAATATTGTCCCGTTGTCTGGGCACAGATGTGACCAATAATGATAGTAATGTGATCTTTGAATTACTTGTAACTGATGGTCTTTAAAGTGATAACCACCACAATTATTCGCCTGTCAAGCGTCAATTTATATGGTGACGCAAGTGGTCTGATAGTGTGTGTTTGCAATTCCCGAGTCAAGGGGTAGATCATGTCATCCAACCCCAGTTACGGTAGTAATGGTGGTGCTTCCATTGGCCATGGGCAGTGGGTCATGGCCCACTTCCAATGGCTAATGTCCATGTGGCACCTAGTGCCTATGGCCATGTGGCACTAGGTGGTCAAACAAAGAGATATGTGGCAGCAGTGGCACTGCAGGGAGGGTGCCATGGCCTACACCCCCCAACCCGAGGTACTCATGCCGCGTTCACCACATGAAATAAAAAAAAAAAAATTATTTCTATATAGTGGAGAATAGTATTCTATTGACATTGGAGTAATTGCCATGTATGAACAACTTTACATAAAGCCTATTGTTATATAGAGCATTTCGGGCAGCCTAAAAGCAACTTATAATTACTGGACAATGAGATAAAAATAGTAATTTACTAGAACGCTATAATTTGTCATAATTAACATTTAAAATCTGTGAAAATTCGGTATATGAATTATAATATTTTTAGATCCTGTGCAAATATTTGGTTCAAAATTTGTATTGGGAAATACTGAGGTAGAAGATATATTTGGTTACAACACAAGTTGAAACAGACGAGTGTGAGCGACGGTATGAATACAAATATGATTTGAATCAACATAGTTGCTATTGATACATCTGCCTTAAACATAATTGGTCTAAACAACGCTAAAGTCCGATTTTGAAGGTGTTTTTTTAACTGTTTTTGAAGCTGATCTTTGAAGGGGAATTTTTTAAATCTGGAAGGAAGTTCCAAATTTTGGAGGCCTTTTTTTGCATGGAGTTCCTGTATAGGTTGAGTTGAACAAGCGGTACCCATCTGTGATTGCCTACCACACTGAGCTTTCTCTTGCCATCCACTGGATGGCAAGAGAAACGGCTGGAGTTGGTGTACATTGCTACAGGTGAAGGAGTCATGGATAAATTTCGTAGGCAGGGAAGGAGACTGAGAAGAGTATGGAGATAAAGGGCATGAGTGGGTAGGGGGTTAGTGTTAGTATTGGTGTTTGGTAAGGGAGGGGCCGCCTTCAGTAGGACCTGTTATGAAAGCGACTGGGGGGTGCACCTGTAGCTATGCCTTGAGGCTTGGTGCTCTCTCTCCCCTGTCCTGTCTTCTGCTACTTTTCTTCATGCCTGACAGGTTTTTACATTCCCTCTCAGCTGTTCCCTTTCATTTACTGTCTTATCCTGAACCAGGTATACATGACTAGCATTGTGGTCTTCTGGAAAACTCTGTGTTTGGATCCTGTTCCGAACCTTGTGTGTACAAGGAGAATAATCTGATTAGGCGTTGTTTGCCATGATAGAGCCTCCTGATCCTCTGAAAATTTGCCGTCGGCCCTATCTTTCCTTTGTGAATCCGATGATTGACATGATTCCACGTCACTCGTCATTCCATCTGCTTCCTGGGTACCCTTCAGCCTCCTGCAGTCCACAGAACATCATTGACCTTCCTCTTAGTTCCTCCCGTAACCTTCCACCTTTATTTCCCTTGCTGTCTCTCTTGTCATTTAATTTCTCGCAGTCTCCAGAGAGCATTTTTTTTCTGTCTGTTGTCTACTAGCACATGAAAATCTAGGGTGACTGCTGGCTTACCGGTCAGGCTTGACAGTAAATAAATTAATTGGCACTGAGGAAGTTGCGAAGATTGCATGCAATCCGTAGTGTATTAGGTAAAACGTCAATCAACTCCCGTGGGTCATTAAGACTGCAGTTCATCTGGACACTAACATAAAGAATAATTTAACCACTGAGTGTGTATATACGAAGTCAACAAGAAATTCTCCTCTTGATTGAGTATATACACTGATATATATACACTGAAAGAGACTCAATTCTTGGTGTATATATACAGAGATATTCACCTTCCAGTGTACATGCACTGAGGGATATCCGCTGCGAGATAGTCACCTTACGATAGTCTTTTGTACACGCATATCTAGTGAGCCACCATCGCACACCACTGGAAGGTCCTGCTCACCTTACATATACTGACCTCTCAAGATTTCGTTTGTTTCCGATCTTTGTCTCTAATTCAATTTCATTTAATAACATATTTTTTTCATATATTTTTATATCCATTGAGATTTTAATAATTCATCTTACTGACGAAAATTCCACATGGCCACGGCAACCACTATCAGTGGCCAATTTATATTTGGAATTCCTGCAAGTAGAAATTTTCAATGGCATTGCTAAGCAGATTACATTTCCCTTATCCCAACAAGACCTTTCAGTGTTTAACACTTCTATGACCATCTTAACACCATTGAAACCTCTATTTGTTTAGGTTTTCATTCCTTCCAGGACTGTTATATAGTTATATATTATACCAATTGTATAATAAATGTAATTATTACTGTGTCCAGTAGCTGCACCACTATGGGTGTGTCCAGTACTTTTAATAATCATTAATATTTATATAAGTCAAAATGTTTCTGGGACAGAATCAAGGAACAGGAACAAGAAAACTTTAATATAATTAAGGTATCCTTGAAGGGATACTTTTAGAAGATTGTCTGAATTGTTTTTTTTTTCTAGTTTTTACTTTTTTTTTCTTCCTCCTATTTTTATTTGATATCGATTATAACTCGAAAACATTCAATTGGATGTTTTCGAAAACATCCAACTGGCTTCAAATTTTGAACATTTGTGTACGGTAAAGGCGACCAATTGACATGTTCACATACCCTACGATCAAAGTTGTTGAACAAATTCCCAGCATCCTATAATGGCTCGGATAACTTCCAAAACTCCAGCTTCAATGAACGTTCAAAAAAAAGGTGCCCCTAAAATGCGACAAAGACAGTAAACAAGACACAGATGTGTAGGTGCAGATATGACTACTTGTACAATAGTGTGCATTTTTTATTCCCATTAGACCACGTTAAATAATTGTCATCTTACCTCTCTTGACTTTCTTCAACATTTAATGGCTTATGCATCTGAAAATTAAGACAGTATCTATTAAGTTTGTGTGCGGGCAAATTTGCTGACGTAGTCAATATTAAACAAAAAAATTGGAATCATTGGAATCCGTGCCATAACTGGAGAATGACTCATCAGATCGGCTTGACATTTTCACCACTGGTGTGGTTTTCTGAACATTAGATTTGTGGTATAAGTACCAATTTACCAATTTTATTTAATAGTGATTTTTTTTATTCATTTACTAAAGAATGCCTCTTGGCTTCAATATATTGATGTATTCTATGATAAAGATAACCGTAATTTTAGTCCGAATAGGAGCAAATTTTGATTTTTTTTCTGAAAATGTTAAAAAAATCGTAATCGTTGGAATTAGATACATTACTGATCTAATGATCAGTATTTGATCATTATGATAAGTTTAAACTTTTTCCATTGATAGCTTTAATATATCACTTCTTGTTACTCTGAGTTGTCTACCTACCTGGAGGGTATTCCGGGGATCAACGCCCCCGCGGCCCGGTCCACGACCAGGCCTCCCGGTGGATCAGGACCTGATCAACTAGGCTGTTACTGCTGGCCTCACGTAGTCCAACGTACGAGTCACAGCCCGGCTGATCTGGCACTGACTTTAGGTATCTATCTAGCTCCCTCTTGAAGACAACCAGGGGTCTATTGGTAATTCCTCTTATGGCTGGTGGGAAGCTGTTGAACAGTCTTGGGTCCCTGACACTTATTGTGTTCGCTTAGTATACTAATGGTGCCCCTACTTTTCATTGGAGTATGTTGCATCGCCTGCCAATTATTTTGCTTTCGTTGGGATTGATTTATGTGTGCAGGTTGGGAACCAGTCCCTCTAGGATTTTCAAGGTGTAGATTATGATGCATCTCTCTTGCCTGCGCTCCAGTGAGTACAAGTGCTTCCAAGCGTTCCCAGTAGTTAAGGTGTGTGATGGAACTTATACGTGCAGTAAATGTTCTCTGTACATTCTCCAGATCTGCGAGTTCACCTGCCATGAAAGATGATGTTAATGTACAGCAGTATTCCAGCCTAGAGAGAACAAGTGATTTAAAAGGATCAACACTGGCTTGGCATCTCTTGTCTTGAATGTTCTCATTATCCATCCTAATGTAATAACTAGTGAATGACTCTTCTGATAAGCTTCAAACCCTAAATGGTGCTCTATCTTGATAGCATTTTTTTTTTTTGGGGGGTTGTGTGGGTGTCAGTTTACTATTTCTTGCAATTTTATCAAGTTGGATTTTTGAAAAATATCAGTCAAATATTTTTTACACAATTGCAGAGAATTTTAAGTAGACTGTAAATAAGAAAAGTAAACTGGAAAAAATAAACATCCCCTGTTTTACGGTGTTTAACTAGGGGAGTCCTTCCTATTTTTCGCAACATTCTTAGCCACATTTTCTTGTGCTTTCTTATAAATTTTCGTTTATTATTCGAGTATCCCATATTCTAGCGGCTTCAAACTTTCAGTGTTTGTGTAATGTATCTTGGATAAGATTGATGGGACTATTTGCACGCGTGGGAACACCGTGCACAATGCTACATAGGCCATTACCAAATTTTTTGTTTTCGTGTGATAGATGGAGATAGGTTTCCCTGATCGCCTTCAAAATTTCAACACTCGATTATTCTGTCTAAAAAAGTTTGGTATATTTAATTTGAAAATGGTATAGTATTATTTTGTTATATTGCATTATTTTGCCTTGATGATAGTGAGGGGTTTTTGATCCATGGAACTGGACTTTTCTTCCATTTGCTTGGATCGAATTTGAATGTCTATCATTCCATAGGAGCTATACGACTCCGACAAGTATAACTCTTTTCTCTGATTAAAATATAACCTAACTGTGAACGGCATCAATTTTTAATGGCTGACGCATCGTATGAAATGGCTGGAATATTTCGTGGGTTTAGGCTGTGTTGACAGAAATTTTGTTGGATTCTTTGCAATATCCTGTAAACGCATCTTCTGGTCAGCTTTAAACTTTTAATGCTGATGTGTTCTCCTCAAAGGCAACAATCTCTTGATGTTACGTTTCATAAGTTATTATCATATGTCAATTTTATTAATCAAATTGGTTTCTTTGAAATGATTGGAGAATGTCTCTTCAGATCAGAAGTAAGACACAGTGTTTGACTTTGTGGTTATTCTATCCTTCGTGCGTGTACCGTCTGTGTTCTCAAGACCACTTTTAAAAGCTGTATGTTATGTATACTACGCTTACATAAAACCTCCTTGCTTCCATATTTTCTTTGTTAGTGTACTTAAAAGTTGGTTATTCTTACTTATATAAAAGGACAAATTTCTAGGTCTTCACATTGACTGCAACCTTAAATTTCATACCTACGTCCAACATACAAACCACGAAGATCTCCAAATCAGTAGGTATCCTCTCCATGATACGATACTATGTACCCCAAGCGGGGTACATAGGATTGATTGGTATCATTTTTTTTTAAATTTGAAAAATTTAAATATTGCTTTTCATCTGATTACTTTCAAGCTTTCTGTCCTGTTAGCAGAATAATGCACCTTCTGAGCGGCTTCAAGCTTAACGTGCTTGTGTAGTTTAGGATATTGGTCTCTTTGTAAGGTTTTAATTAGATTTGGACAGTGTATATCTTAATTTACCATTTTCTGGAAGAAATTTGAACATTACATTATATATGATGATTTGTGAATGTCTCTTTTGATCCCCTTCAAATCCTCAACACTAATATTTAACTGCATTATTGCACTATTCCAAACTAGTGCAATGAGGCGCCAGGGACTGCAGTTATGGAATATAAGGTTACCTTCCTCGGATCGCAAAGCAAAACAATACGCGTAGATTTATATGTAATTATAGAAATATGTATGCATATCTAGTACAATATCTAGAGAGTAGATAGTAAATTAGAATCTTTGTACTTCACTCAAGGAATATATAAATTATATCTTATGTATATGATGAGGGCCGAGATTTACATACATGGGTTCCTATGAATATCGAAAGAGGGTGCGCACCTCAAGAAGTGAGTGAGTCTTGGCAAGGTAAGACACCTTGTGAGGAGATACAGGGCATCAAGATCACTTATTCTCTCCTCCATTCTCTTCAGGCCATTCACTTTGTCCTTGAGGACCGTGTCGATGGCCCGATGACCCAGTGGTACTCCCAAGAGGATGCTCTTGGACGGGGTGGTAGTAGAGGCTTCAGGAAGGATTGTTTGCACAGCTGTGATTATTATCTGGTTGGTTGTGATGATTTCACACTTGGAGGGATTGAGGATGAGTCCCTGTATGTGTGTGTGTGTTAATAAAATATATATATATATATATATATAATGTCGTGCCGAATAGGCAGAACTTGCGATTTTGGCTTAAATAGCAACGCTCATCTTGCCATATAAGACAAGCGAAAATTTGTGTATGCAATAATTTCGCAAAAATCATTCTGAACCTAACGAAAAAAAATATATTTCATTGTGTTTGTTTATTAAATTATTGTAAACGTATCTAAAATATATTTAGTTGGATTAGGCTAAATTAAATTGCGCTTGTTATAATAAGGTTAGGTAAGTTTTCTAAGATTCTTTTGGTGCAAAATTGAAATTTTTTACATTAACATTAATGAAAAAAATATATCTTTGAACATATAAGAGAAAATTTTAGAAAGGACATAATTTTAAATGAGTTCTTGCTAATTGACCAGTTTTACCTATTAGGCACGACATATATATATATATATATATATATATATATATATATATATATATATATATATAAACAAGGATCATTCAATCCTCAAGTGTAAATCATGACCAACCAGGTATAATCACAGCTGTGCAAAAATCCTTCCTGAAGCCTCTACTAACCGTCCAAGAGCATCCTCTTGGGAGCACCATGGGTCATCGGGCCATCGACACGGTCCTCAAGGACAAACTGAATGACGTGGAAAAAGGAAGAGAATAAGTGATCTTGTGGAGCCTGTTCTCCTCCAGACTCAAGTAACAAATAACTGTCTATTTATAATTATAAATTGTTGACCAGTGTAATTTACAAGGCGAAAAACACCGACGCAAATGAACCCGCCTTCCTTCCTCTCGTGACATAGCAGCTCAACACTGTCTTGACACACAAACACACATTAGTGGCCTCTTGATAGACTTGGTGCCTACTGTGTAGGCGAAACGTTTCAATAATAGATACCTAACTGTTGCACATGTCTAACTCATCAACAAACAATTCGCACATCTGTTGCTTCCACATCTCTACAGCTGTGCCATTCACAAGTTACTTTAAGCAAAATAACTGTGAATTATACAGCTGGGTGCCATTCAGCTGCTTTGAATAAGTCTTAGATGTCATTCCTCTCCTACATGAATGAGCGTGTTAGAGCAGGTCGTAACACTACGCCACAGAGTGACAACAGAGACCTTGAAATATTTGTGACCTGAAACTTCCTAGCATACCAGCTGGAATGGGCAGGTCTAATACAGGTGAGTAGGTCCCGTGGATATGTTCACTTACAGAAACATGGTTAGTGTTATATTAATTAATGTTTATAATTCGTAAGTTCTAATTGATACTTATTCGTTTATCTAAAATGTTCCAACTTCAAAGACTTCAGCTGAGCAAGGAATAAATAAATGTAGATACATGTAAAATATAATGAACGATAATAACGATGAAGTACTAGTACTCTGAAAATCATATTAAAACACCAATTTATCCTGGTTTGAGAAGGATGAGTTTCTTTGATTTTGTTCTTAGTGAAACTTCAATCAAGACAACCTTCTTAAGTGCATAATCTACAATAAACCTACTACCAGAGATGACCCTTTATACTTCTCCCACTTCGACAACAGAATTGAGCATTCTGTTGTGAATAATCTTCTTTGATCCTTTAGAATTTGAAACCCTGTTTTCACTCACGAGAAATACAAGATTACTAGCAATTTCCCAAGTTGAAGCTTCCTTTCTATTTCATCTAAGCACAGTAAGAAGACTTCAACACTGGAAGACGCCTCATCATATTTGCCTCATCATATTTACAGAAAACAGCTGCTACCATCTCCCAAACTCCCAAACATAGTAATGTAATATTCCTCTTCTTTCATCAAAATTCATCCATCAAATCGTACGTGAACAGATCAACGAAGCAGGTGTCTGCAAGATCCAGGGATCAGATGCAGCAGCAGCGACACAGTAGAAATTTCATGTAACTTAAAACACCAGGGACCTACATCTCTAGTACACTTGTAAAACTCACAACTTCAACAATGCTTGTGTAATTTACAAGGAGATACACTCACACCACTTAAACTGGTACAAGGCTAGGCGTATTAGAGAAAAAATAGAACAAGAAAAAGCATGTACTCCGGTAGCTATGATTGAAACCAGTAACACCATCGAACATTATCACTTAAATCATCCTAACAGGAAAGCCATGAAACTGCTAGTGACCAAGACCTCTTACACCACTGTTACTTATAAGCAGCGAGTCTCTCCTCCATTCTTGTTCCTTTCCCTCCTCACATATATATAGGTATGTGCTGTCTTCTTTGGTGTGACTTAAAAGATTGAGCTTTTAGAAGAACCTTCAAAAATATGAACAAAACTCATTTTATTATAAAAATTGCGTAACACCTAATTTCCTCTTTTACTTAACGTACGTTGACTCCCACACGAATGACATCTATGACTATTATTTTTAATAATTCAAAGGCACAGAGATATTTCTGATAAATAACTATCAATTCTGGGATTGATTAAAAAGCTTTACCTGGTACCAAATGTGGGGAATGTTTAGAGAGTGATGCCTTTAAAAGCTGGCTGAAGTTGCCATATGACCTCATGTTTTTTACACATTTGGAGTGACAAGCTTTTGGGATAACAATGGTACACATGTTCAGGTAATTATAAAATGAAAATTAACTAAATATGTATACATCCATTATAATAGATAAAGTCTGCACGATGTTTCAAACAACTTTCTTCATATTTATAAATCACGCCATCTAGGTACTAGAATAAACACTTACTGCTTGATAGCCTTCCCCCGGACACTTAACAGACTGTAGCTATTGTAATTTAGCAGTAAGACTTGCGTACAGAAAACAGTTTTCCTGCAGGACAGTGCCGCCTGGTTAGACTATGATCTCACACTAAAACAAACTAGCATTTTCGAAAAAATCTAGATGCTATTGCTTTGCACAAACTTGACCTAAGAGCAGCAAACTCATATTTTGAGCATCAAAAGCCAAGGACAGAGAACCTTTAATACCAACACACATACAGAAGACCGGGGTATACAGCGAAAAATAGTGCTATGACACTAATCACTGCTAAGCCCTATGCTTCTAGTGCATCATTTTGAGCATAAGTTAAATATGCCCTTGAATTTTTGAATGTTAGAAACGCCTGCATTTTCCATGAGCGTGGTGAAGGCAAATTTTGCACCTTCTGTATATGTCTTGTGAATTTCCTAACATATACTCCTGAGAGTGCTAGGTAGCATGAGGCAGTGAATCACGCTTGTTGGAACTATACAATCGCGTTTACACGATGCGAGATTAAAGCATTACTTCGGGACACTGTATGGAGTCATCATTTATATGGAAGTTAGCCTGTGTCTGCTTAAAACAACAGATCATAGTGTGGCCTTGCTTATGGTACTGCATACATATACATTGGACATGATACTATGCTAGTTTTGAAGGTGCAAACGTTTTTTAGAAGTAGAATGTCCCGTGGCTGCTGGCTGGGTAGGGTGATGTGTTGTAGCTGGCACTGTATGCCTGGAGAGGGTTCTGGGGGTCAACGCCCCCGCGGCCCGGTCTATGACCAGGCCTCATGGTGGATCAGGGCCTGATCAACCAGGCTGTTACTGTTGGCCGCTGGTCAGGTACTGACTTTAGGTGGCTGTCCAGCGCCTGCTTGAAGACAGCCAGGGGTCTATGGGTAATCCCCCTTATGTATGCTGGGAGGCAGTTGAACAGTCTTGGGCCCATGACATTTATTGTGTTGTCTCTTATCGTGCTAGTGGCACCCCTGCTTTTCATTGGGGGACTGTTGCATCGTCTGCCTTTCATAGGGAGTGATTTTCGTGTGCAAGCTTGGTACTAATCCCTCTAGGATTTTCCAAGTGTATATGATCATGTATCTCTCTCGCCTGCGTTCTAGGGAGTACAGGTTTAGGAACTTCAAGCGTTCCCAGTAATTGAGGTGTTTTATCGCAGTTATGTGTGCTGTGAAGGTTCTCTGTACATTTTCTAGGTCAGCAATTTCACCTGCCTTGATAGGTGCTGTTAGAATAAGCGACCTGAAGAGTGTCATCAAGGACTTGGCATCCCTTGTTTTGAAGCAATTGATACAATGTTATGGTCTTTGAAGGTGAGATCTTCTAACATGATCACTCCCAGGTCTTTTACATTAGTTTTCGCTCTATTGTGTGGTTGGATTTGTTTTTATACTCCGATGAAGTTTTAATTTTCTCACGTTTTCCATATCGGAGTAATTGAAATTTCTCATCATTGAATTTCATATTGTTTTCTGCGGCTCATTTAAAGATTTGGTTGATGTCCGCTTGGAGTCTTGCAGTGTCTTCAATGGTGGACACTGTCATGCAAATTCGGGTGTCATCTGCAAAGGAAGACACGACGCTGTGGCTTATATCCCTGTCTATGTCAGATATGGGGATGAGGAACAGGATGGGAGCGAGTACTGTGCCTTGTGGAACAGAACTTTTCACCAATGACATGATGTCTAATCTCTTCCTCCATCCACGATCAAGATATCCAGGTGTTGCAAGTTTGTCTTACTCATCGACGGCCTGATTTAAGCAACACATGATAAAACCAACATAGAGCGAAAAATTGTAAGAGCAAGGACTCTATCTGTCAGATGCCTCTTTGTTATATACTTGTCTGCACCATTTGCCAGTAAAGTCACCAGTAGCGAGGATATAACAAGCAGCAATACTAGTTGCATGAAAACTAGTTGCAACAATACAATCAAAAACAATAGTAGCAGCATCAACGGCAGTGGCAACATCAACAGTAACACCGGTGGTAATAGTAGCAAGTTGAAAAGGGTATAAAATTCAGACAAGTTAATGATTAAGACATATGTGCAACGGTTTAGGTATCTTCATTGTTGAAGCGTTTCACCTACACAGTAGGCTTCTTCAGTCAAATACAGAGGTAACAAGTGTAGTAGGGAAAAGATGATGTAATCAGTCTGATTATATCATCTTCATTTACCTACTACACTTGTTGCGTTAGTATTTGAATTGAAGAAGCCGCCTGTGTAGGTGAAACTCTTCAACAATGAAGATACGTAACTGTTGCACGTGTGACTTAGTCATCAGTAGTAGTAGCAGCAGAACATCAGCAATGCCAGTAGCAGCAACGACACTACTAGCAGCAACATACAAAATAGCCTGTTAAACAAAAAAAGACTGAAACAGCAGGAGCAGAAGATCCACAAAGGGAGAAAAACAAGAAATAACGTAAGTAGGAAGTTCACGTTCTGAGAAATTGAGACTCTTGAAGAGAATTCTTTCGTTCCAGTGTAAAACAAAAAAAAATGTGAATCGTACATGAATGTTTACCTGAGTGTGTTTTTAGCCCCGCAGACACTCAGAGGGATAATTAAGCACGGTGAGTAGTTTCAACTTCATGAAGGTAGATGCAAGTAGATAGGAGAGTGAAAGTGGCTGTTGAACACCGCGAGGCAGTGTGTCAAGGGGTTAGTTAAGAGGCACTTGAGAGCTGAGATTACTATCCAGTACCAGGTATCAGGTGTGTGTGTGTGTGTGTGTGTGTGTGTGTGTGTGTACTTTACCTTGCAAAATGAGCCACAGAGATAAGGTACCGTAGCTACCAGCTACTGTACCTTACCTTTGATATACCTTTGATGAGTTTCGAGAGTCTTCCTACTCCCGGAGCCTAGATATAGGCCAGGCTCAGGTGCTACCCTTGCTACCAGCTACTGTACCCTTGTCCCCAGTTACTGTACCCATGCCCCAGCTACTGTATCCTTGCTACCAACTACTATGTATTGCCCCAGCCATGCTACAATCTACTGTACCCCCTGCCATCCCTGCTGCCAGCACTTGCTATACTCCCTGCCACTAGCCCTACCGCGATTACTATTATAATAAAAAAGAAGCGCTAAACCTACTCGGGTCATACAGAGCCCTACCACCGGCCCTGCCACCATCTATGGTAGTGGTTACTGTAACCCTGCTAGTGTACCCCTGCCATCAGTTAGTGTTTTCCTGCCATTATCTCTTGCATCCCTGAATTCATCTATTGTATCCTTGCAATAGGATATTTTACCCCCTGTGATCGGCTATTGTATATCTGAAATCAGCTATTATACCCCTGCCAGCAGTTATTACCCTGCCAGTAGCTATGATACCCTTCTAGCAGTTATTAGTTTGCTGCTAACAGCTATTATTCCAATGAAAGCCGGTATTCCTGCTAACAGCTATTATTCCCATGAAAGCCGGTATTCCTGCTAACAGCTATTATTCCCATGAAAGCCGGTATTCCTGCAAACAGCTATTTTACCCTGCCATTAATATATTCTTGTCAACCGCTATTATACCATAACAGCAGCTATTATACCATGCCAACATCTATTATACCCCCTACCAGCATCTATTATACCCTTATCAGCAGCTATTATACCCTTATCAGCAGCTATTATACCCCTATCAGCAGCTATTATACCCCTATCAGCAGCTATTATACCCTTATCAGCAGCTATTATACCCTTATCAGCAGCTATTATACCCCTATCAGCAGCTATTATACCCCTATCAGCAGCTATTATACCCCTATCAGCAGCTATTATACCCCTATCAGCAGCTATTATACCCTTATCAGCAGCTATTATACCCTTATCAGCAGCTATTATACCCTTATCAACAGCTATTATACCCTTATCAGCAGCTGTTATACGCTGCCATCAGCTGTTATACGCTGCCATCAGCTGTTATACGCTGCCATCAGCTGTTATACGCTGCCATCAGCTGTTATACGCTGCCATCAGCTGTTATACGCTGCCATCAGCTGTTATACGCTGCCATCAGCTGTTATACCCAGCCAGCAGTTATTATACCCCTGCTAGCAGTTCTGCCGTGTGTGTATATAATTTTAGTGCCTGGGAGTGTGAGGGTGGTGAGGGTTGTTAGGTACGAACACTTGTTACACTGGAGTGCAGACTCCACTGCCACCTACCATCTACAGTTCTAACGGAGTCACTTGACTACTCAGCTCCCTGACTATCCTGGACCAGCGAAACCCCGTGGGATTTTACGGGCTGCTTTGCTTTTGGAAAACAAAAATAGTCGGTGGACTGATGTACATTCACCTGACATTCTCTTACTGTGGAAGTCTGCTTTATGTATGTAAATAACTCTGCCATTCTGAGAGAGTTGGTTCTCAGTCGACTTGTGACTTCATTGTCTCTGAGACCTCAGTCAGCTGGATTCACTCTCTCGTGCACTTTCAATCAGATCTGCGCCTGTTTTACTATTTTGTGTTGACATGCGCTCGTCATTAGAGTTCAGGGTTCAGGTCTGTTGACATGCGCTGGTCATTAGGGGTCAGGGTTCAGGTCTGTTGACATGCGCTGATCATTAGGGTTCAGGCCTGTTGACATGCGCTGGTCATTAGGGTTCTGGCCTGTTCTACACGGGTGTCTAGATCTTAGTCTTCAGTTTGAGCAGACTGAAACTTCTGCTTCTATGTTTCGTGGCTAATCACTTTAGGTCACACTGGACTACAGTTGATGTTAGACTACAGTTGATGTTAGACTACAGTTGATGTTAGACTACAGTTGATGTTAGACTACAGTTGATGTTAGACTACAGTTGATGTTAGACTACAGTTGATGTTAGACTACAGTTGATGTTAGACTACAGTTGATGTTAGACTACAGTTGATGTTAGACTACAGTTGATGTTAGACTACAGTTGATGTTAGACTACAGTTGATGTTAGACTACAGTTGATGATAGACTACAGTTGATGATAGACTACAGTTGATGATAGACTACAGTTGATGATAGACTACAGTTGATGATAGACTACAGTTGATGATAGACTACAGTTGATGATAGACTACAGTTGATGATAGACTACAGTTGATGATAGACTACAGTTGATGATAGACTACAGTTGATGATAGACTACAGTTGATGATAGACTACAGTGGATGATAGACTACAGTGGATGATAGACTACAGTGGATGATAGACTACAGTGGATGATAGACTACAGTGGACTGTGTCAAACCTCATGCTTGACGAACTTGCACATTATTCGTGTCTTAACTTTGATTCCCGTTTTGAATTTGGTTTTATTTTTCCATTTCTTGGTTCAGTTTGGTAATATTTCGTGTCTGTATTTTTTTCTTGAGTAAATTTTATCTAGTTTTGTCAACTTTAATTTCCCAATTACTTAGTTTTCATATTTTCCATTTTACTTTTCATAACATTGATAGAAGTCCATGTTTAACTAAGAGGAGTTATTTCACCATTATTAACAATTGACTTCTGTGCCCCTGCTGCTAACCCTGCCATCAGCTCTTCCCTCAACTCTGCCACCAGAGAAATTTAGGTACTAAAGTACCGAGGTAGGAGAGCCATGCAGTGTGGACCAAGCTGGTACCCTGTCACTAGTCGTGACACCAACCCTGCCACTAACCCTGCCACCAGCAGGGCCTTGGAAATGTCGAAGAGGAGGAGGAGCAGGAGGAAGAGGAGGAGGAAGAAGAGTCCGGAGAGGGCCAAGCAGTGTGGGCCAAGCCGCTGCGGTGAGCAGACGTGTGCCGCGTGTGCTGCCGAGCTCCCTCACCCTTCCTCCCTCGCCCATACCACTGGAACGGGAGCAGCTCTCACCCCATCCCTGGGTGTCCTAACACCCACTCTGGGACGACACTCGCAATACCCAAGTGTACAGCAGTTCTGAACAGCTACGTTATGAACCACTGAGGTCATTCCACCTTACTATTCGTGTCCCCGAGTTGTTAGTTACACTGTGGTCTACTGAGAGATCCTGTTTATCCAGGTTCAGATGGCCTTCCTAAAACACCGAAAGAATTTGTGCCATGCTGAAAGAGGCATTTGTGCCATGCTGAAAGGCATTTGTGCCATGGTGAAAGAGGCATTTGTGCCATGGTGAAAGAGGCATTTGTGCCATGCTGAAAGAGGCATTTGTGCCATGCTGAAAGAGGCATTTGTGCCATGCTGAAAGAGGCATTTGTGCCATGCTGAAAGAGGCATTTGTGCCATGCTGAAAGAGGCATTTGTGCCATGCTGAAAGAGGCATTTGTGCCATGCTGAAAGAGGCATTTGTGCCATGCTGAAAGAGGCATTTGTGCCATGCTGAAAGAGGCATTTGTGCCATGCTGAAAGAGGCATTTGTGCCATGCTGAAAGAGGCATTTGTGCCATGCTGAAAGAGGCATTTGTGCCATGCTGAAAGGGCATTTGTGCTATGCTGAAAGAGGCATTTGTGCTATGCTGAAAGAGGCATTTGTGCTATGCTGAAAGAGGCATTTGTGCCATGCTGAAAGGGCATTTGTGCTATGCTGAAAGAGGCATTTGTGCTATGCTGAAAGAGACATTTGTGCTATGCTGAAAGAGGCATTTGTGCTATGCTGAAAGAGAAACTTGTGCTATGCTGAAAGGGCACTTGTGCTTATGCTGAAAGAGACACTTGATGCTATAGCTGAGGAGCACTTGTGTCTATGCTGAAAGAGACACTTGTTCTATGCTGAAAGAGACACTTGTTCTATGCTGAAAGAGACACTTGTTCTATGCTGAAAGAAACACTTGTTCTATGCTGAAAGAGACACTTGTGCTATATTGAAAGACACTTGTTCTATGATGAAAGAGAGACTTGTAATGTGCTGAAAGTCATCTGTGCTATGCTGAAATTAGCACTTGTGCTGTATGCTGGAAAGGGCACTTGTGCTTGCTGAAAGGGCACTTGTGCTTGCTGAAGGACACTTGTGCTATGCTGAAGAGAGACTTGTGCTATGCTGAAGAGCACTTGTGCTATGCTGAAGGGAACACTTGTGCTTTGCTGAAAGAAACAATTATACTATGCTGAGACACTTGTGCTATGCTGAAAGGACTTGTGCTATGCTGAAAGAGACTTGTGCTATGCTGAAAGAGACATTGTGCTATGCTGAAAGAGGACTTGTGCTATGCTGAAAGAGAGACTTGTGCTATGCTGAAAGAGAGACTTGTGCTATGCTGAAAGAGAGACTTGTGCTATGCTGAAAGAGAGACTTGTGCTATGCTGAAAGAGAGACTTGTGCTATGCTGAAAGAGAGACTTGTGCTATGCTGAAGAGGACTTGTGCTATGCTGAAGAGGACTTGTGCTATGCTGAAAGGAACTTGTGCTATGCTGAAAGAGGACTTGTGCTATGCTGAAAGAGACACTTGTGCTGTGCTGAAAGAGGACCTTGTGCTATGCTGAAGAGGACTTGTGACTATGCTGAAAGGAACCTTGTGCTATGCTGAAAGAGACACTTGTGCTATGCTGAAAGAGACACTTGTGCTATGCTGAAAGAGACACTTGTGCTATGCTGAAAGAGACACTTGTGCTATGCTGAAAGAGACACTTGTGCTATGCTGAAAGAGACACTTGTGCTATACTGAAACTGGTTCTTGTGCTATGCTGAAAGTGGTACTTGTGCTATGCTGAAAGTGGTGCTTGTGCTATGCTGAAAGTGGTGCTTGTGCTATGCTGAAAGTGGTACTTGTGCTATGCCGAAAGTGGTACTTGTGCTATGCCGAAAGTGGTACTTGTGCTATGCTGAAAGTGGTACTTGTGCTATGCTGAAAGAAACTCTTGTGGTGCAGTGAAAATTGTGACCAGTCCAGGCTTTTGTATCCTGCTGTTCTTATAACTTGTACCACGAAATTCCTGCACTTATGTAGCAGGTGTGGTCAATGCCAGGCAGGTGTGTGCCAAGCAGGTTTGGGCAGTGCCTTGTAGGCGTGGTCAGTGCGAGGCAGGTGTGTGCCAGGCAGGTGTGGTCAGTGCCAGGCAGGTGTGGTCAGTGCCAGGCAGGTGTGGTCAGTGTCAGGCAGGTGTGGTCAGCGCCAGGCAGGTGTGCTCTGTGCCAGGCAAGTGTGTGACAAGGCAGGTGTGGGTAGTGCCAGGCAGGTGTGGTCAGAGAGAGAGAGGTGACATAAGTGCTAGACAGGTGTGGATAGTGGCATAAAATTGGGAAAAGCTCAGATGTGGTCATTGCCAAACAGCTGGGGTCAGGCAGGGTTGTTCTAGGCAGGTGTGGTGTGGTCAGTGCCAGGCAGGTGTGGTCAGTGGCTGGCTGGCCTGTGTCAGGCAGGTGTTTGTCAGTGGCTGGCTGGCCAGTGCCTGGCTGGTGTGGTCAGTGCCTGGCTCGTGTGGTCGGTGCCTGGCTCGTGTGGTCGGTGCCTGGCTGGTGTGGTCAGTGTACTTGATAGAACACGTGTTGTCAGCGCTCTGCCTCTCAAGTAAACACTGCCACTGCCACCTGCCACTGCCACCTGCCACAGTGGTCTCTGCCACTTACCTCCACTACCTCTAATACTTCCCTTACTACTTGACTCCCTCCTCTCTCCCTCTTCCTAGTAGCTTCTTCACAAATCTGCCGTCACTAATACCCACCAGACTTCCACTGCCACTTACTGCTATTGACTGCCACTTACCCACAACTATCGACTGCCACTTACCCCACCACTATCGCCACCAGTATCTCCTACCACCATTCATCGTATAACAGCACCCGATACCATAAACGTACCTAGCCCAAGATTTGCTCCTTCTACAAGTACCAACTATCAGCACAACGACTTCCACCTAACTTACCACTACCACCACTACAACTTCCATTTACCTATGTAACCACTTCCCATCACCACAACCACTTCTACAACCATAATCACAAACACTACCACAACTACTATCTTCAATAACACTACAATTATATTTCACGCTTACCACCACCGCTAGCCACCCCCATAACCACTATCCTGCACACAAAAATTACCTACCACAAACACAATCACTGCCCACTACAGTAACCACTGCCAACCACCACCACAAACACTTCCCAACACCACAACCACTGCCCACCACCTCAACCACTGCCCACCACCTCAACCACTGCCCACCACCACAAATACTGCCCACCATCTCAAACACTGCTCACCATCTAAAAAACTGCCCACCACCTCAACCACTACCCACCACTGCCCGCCACCTCAACCACTACCCACCACCTCAACCACTACCCACCACCTCAACCACTACCCACCACCTCGACCACTACCCACCACTTCAACCACTACCCACCACCTCGACCACTACCCACCACCTCGACCACTACCCACCACCTCAACCACTACTCACCACCTCAACCACTGCCCACCACCTCAGCCACTGCCCACCACCTCAACCACTGCCCACAACCACTGCCCACCACTTCAGCCACTGCCCACCACCTCAGCCACTGCCCACCACCTCAATCACTACCCACCATCTCAGCCACTGCCCACCACCTCAACCACTAACCACCACCACCACCACAAACACATTCACTACCCACCACCATAACCACTACCCATCACCATAACCACTACCCATCACTATAACCACTACCCATCACCATAACCACTACCCATCATCATAACCACTACCCATCATCATAACCACTACCCATCATCATAACCACTACCCATCATTATAACCACTACCCATCATCATAACCACTACCCATCATCATAACCACTACCCATCATCATAACCACTACCCATCATCATAACCACTACCCATCATCATAACCACTACCTATCACCATACCCACTACCCATCACATAACTACTATCCACCACTACAACTACTTCCCACCACAACTACAACTCTCCACTAACTATAACCACTGCTAACCACCATAACCACTACCCACCAACATCGCTTTTACAACTACCCCAGCAACACACTACCCCAGCAGCACACAACTACCCCAGCAACACACAACTACCCTAGCAACACACAACTACCCCAGCAACACACAACTACCCCAGCAACACACAACTACCCCAGCAGCACACAACTACCCTAGCAACACACAACTACCCCAGCAACACACTACCCCAGCAACACACAATTGCCACAGTTAGACACAGCTATCACAGCTAGACACAGCTACCACAGCTAGACACAACTACCACAGCTAGACACAACTACCACAGCTAGACACAACTACCACAGCTAGACACAGCTACCACAGCTAGACACAGCTACCACAGCTAGACACAACTACCACAGCTAGACACAACTACCACAGCTAGACACAGCTACCACAGCTAGACACAGCTACCACAGCTAGACACAACTACCACAGCTAGACACAGCTACCACAGCTAGACACATCTACCACAGCTAGACACAGCTACCACAGCTAGACACAACTACCACAGCTAGACACAGCTACCACAGCTAGACACAGCTACCACAGCTAGACACAGCTACCACAGCTAGACACAGCTACCACAGCTAGACACAACTACCACAGCTAGACACAACTACCACAGCTAGACACAACTACCGCCACAAGACACAACTACCGCCACAAGAGACAACTACCGCCACAAGAGACAACTACCACTACAACGACAAGCAATTATCAAAACGACACAACTACTACAACAAATTTAACTACCACAACCACCATTACCAGCTCTCCCATTATCAACTCTGGCTAATTATAAATAACAGTGATGATTAACCTCTATTTTTCCTCTCAGCCGTTACCACCATTGCTAACTAGCTTCACTGCCACCATTAATAACTACCCTCACTGCCACCATTGCTAACTACCCTCACTGCCACCATTGCTAACTACCCTCACTGCCACCATTGCTAACTAGTTTAACTACCACCTTTGCTAATTCCATACCACCATTACTAACCGCTTCTACTACCACAATCACTAATCTGTTCCACTACCACCATCAGTAACTAGTCCCATGAACTCCGACATTAATCAATCCCACTCTCACTATTACCGACAGTTCAGTCCTACTACCAATACCCACTTCGAAAATCTTGTTGCCACCACCCACTGACACCACCACTGACACCACCCACTGACACCACCCACTGCCACCACCAACTCTCACCACTTAGTCACCAACCCACTGTCACCACTAGGTCGCCACCCACTAGTATCATCAGCTGCCACTACCCACTAGAATCAACCACTGTTTCCACCCACTGCCGCCACGAAACACCACAGCTGCTGAAGCAGCAGCAGCAGCAGCAACAGCAGCAGCAACAGCAGGAGCAACAAAGGAATCAGTAACAGTAAGAGAATCATCACCATCATCAACAACAGAATCATCAGCAGTACCAACGGCAGAAGAAACAGCAGAACCGTCAGAAACATCAACAGAAGCAGCAACAGCAGAAGCAGCAGGAGCAAGAGCAGCAGAAGCAGCAAGAGCAGCAGAGCAGCAAGAGCAGCAGAGCAGCAGGAACAGCAGCAGGAACAGCAGCAGAAGCAGCAAGAGCAGCAGGAGCAGCAGGAACAGCAGCAGGAACAGCAGCAGGAGCAGCAAACTCAAAGGCAGAACACACCATGAAGTAACAACAATCGACCCACGGTACGTTCTCAGTACTTTATGTATCACTATACTTGTACACTTCATGCATCACTATACTTGTTACACATCATGTATCACTATACTTGTACACTTCATGCATCACTATACTTGTTACACATCATGTATCACTATACTTGTACACTTCATGTATCACTATACTTGTTACACATCATGTATCACTATACTTGTACACTTCATGTATCACTATACTTGTTACACATCATGTATCACTATACTTGTACACTTCATGCAATACTATACTTGTTACACATCATGTATCACTATACTTGTACACTTCATGTATCACTTTACATGCTACACTTCATGTATCACTATACATGCTACACTTCATGTATCACTATACTTGCTACACTTCATGTATCACTATACTTGTACACTTCATGTATCACTATACTTATACACTTCATGTATCACTATACTTGTACACTTCATGTATCACTACACTTGCTACACTTCATGTATCACTACACTTGCTACACTTCATGTATCACTATACTTGTACACTTCATGCATCACTATACTTGTTACACATGTATCACTATACTTGTACACTTCATGTATCACTATACTTGCTACACTTCATGTATCACTATACTTGCTACCCTTCATGTATCACTATACTTGCTACCCTTCATGTATCACTATACATGCTACCCTTCATGTATCACTATACTTGTTACACTTCATGTATCACTATACATGCTACACTTCATGTATCACTATACTTGTTACACTTCATGTATCACTATACATGCTACACTTCATGTATCACTATACATGATACACTTCATGTATCGCTATACTTGCTACACTTACGATGCCCCGTGGCCTGGTGGCTATAGCTCTCGCTCCACACGGCGAGTGTCCGGGTTCGATTCCCGGCGAGGGTAGAAACATTGGGCGTGTTTCCTTACACCGGTTGTCTATGTTCACCCATCAGTAAAATGGGTACCTGGGTGTTAGTGGACTGGTGTGGGTCGCATCCTGGGACAAAACTGACCTAATTTGCCCGAAATGCTCAGCAAAACAAACGGCTTTCTATATAGTAGCATGTCATTGATGTCAGCTAGGTCTGTGTACCTTGTACATGTACTTGTAGACATGTATTATTATTATTACTGTATCACTGCTTGTTACTTACTGTATCACTGCTTGTTACTTACTGTATCACTGCTTGTTACTTACTGTATCACTGCTTGTTACTGTATCACTGCTTGTTACTGTATCACTGCTTGTTACTGTATCACTGCTTGTTACTGTATCACTGCTTGTTACTGTATCACTGCTTGTTACTGTATCACTGCTTGTTACTGTATCACTGCTTGTTACTGTATCACTGCTTGTTACTGTATCACAGCTTGTTACTGTATCACTGTTTGTTACTGTATCACTGCTTGTTACTGAATCACTGCTTGTTACTGTATCACTGCTTGTTACTGAATCACTGCTTGTTACTGGTTACTGTATCACTGCTTGTTACTGAATCACTGCTTGTTACTGGTTACTGTATCACTGCTTGTTACTGAATCACTGCTTGTTACTGGTTACTGTATCACTGCTTGCTACCCTTCATGTATCACTGCTTGCTACCCTTCATGTATCACTGCTTGCTACCCTTCATGTATCAATTCTTTCTACCCTTCACGTATCACTGCTTGCTACCCTTCACGTATCACTGCTTGCTACCCTTCATGTATCACTGCTTGCTAACCTTCATGTATCATTGCTTTCACCCTTCATGTATCACTGTTTCTACCCTTCATGTATCACTGCTTGTCTACCCCTTTATGTATCATGCTTGCTACCTTCATGTATCACTGCTTGCTACCCTTCATGTATCAATTCTTTCTACCCTTCACGTATCACTGCTTGCTACCCTTCACGTATCACTGCTTGCTACCCTTCATGTATCATTGCTTTCTACCCTTCATGTATCACTGCTTGCTACCCTTCATGTATCATTGCTTGCTACCCTTCATGTATCATTGCTTGCTTACCTTCATGTATCACTGCTTGCTACCCTTCATGTATCACTGCTTGCTACCCTTCATGTATCAATTCTTTCTACCCTTCATGTATCACTGCTTGCTACCCTTCATGTATCACTGCTTGCTACCCTTCATGTATCACTGCTTGCTACCCTTCATGTATCACTGCTTGCTACCCTTCATGTATCACTGCTTGCTACCCTTCATGTATCACTGCTTGCTACCCTTCATGTATCACTGCTTGCTACCCTTCATGTATCACTGCTTGCTACCCTTCATGTATCACTGCTTTCTACCCTTCATGTATCACTGCTTGCTACCCTTCATGTATCATGCTTGCTACCTTCATGTATCATGCTCTACCCTTCATGTATCACTGCTTGCTACCCTTCATGTATCACTGCTTGCTACCCTTCATGTATCATCTGCTACCCTTCATGTATCACTGCTTGCTACCCTTCATGTATCACTGCTTGCTACCCTTCATGTATCACTGCTTGCTACCCTTCATGTATCACTGCTTGCTACCTTCATGTATCACTGCTTTCCTTCATGTATCACTGCTTGCACCTTCATGTATACTGCTTGCTACCTTCTGTATCACTAGCTTCTACCCTTCATGTATCCTGCTTGCTACCCTTCATGTATCACTGCTTTCTACTTCATGTATCCTGCTCTACCCTTCATGTATCACTGCTTGCTACCCTTCATGTATCACTGCTTGCTACCTTCATGTATCACTGCTTGCTACCCTTCATGTATCACTGCTGCTACCTTCATGTATCATGCTTGCTACCCTCATGTATCACTATGCTACACACTCATGACACTAGCAGTTATCATATACATGGTGCAGTATACTGCGTAACTCATATACATACACTTGCAGTGTATGTAGCATATTACCTCATACACCTGCTATGTTACTATGTCACTGCATTAGCTACCTTGCAGTATATGTAGCATACACCTGCAGTATATGTAGCATACACCTGCAGTATATGCATCACCTCAGTTATGTAGCATACACTGCAGCTATGTAGCATACACCTGCAGTATATGTACATACACTGCAGTATATGTAATATATACCTTTAATAAGTGTAACTTGCACCTCCTATACATGTAACATATCGTCAATGTACGTGTCATATACCTAACATATGCCTGACATATATCTAACATAGTCATGCCATATATAAAGCTATACCTGTAGTATGTCGATCATATATGTGGACTATAACATTCCTACAATATATCTGACAAACACCTGCGATTTCTATCCAAGAATTCTGTAAAGAGTTACTTTAATTACATTCTTATAGTCGATATATATGTATATATATATATATATATATATATATATATATATATATATATATATATATATATATATATATATATATATATATATATATATGTGTGTGTGTGTGGTGCCGAATAGGCAAAACTTGCTATTTTGGCTTAAATAGCAACGCTCTTCTTACCGAATAAGGCAAGGGAAAATTTGTGTATGCAATAATTTCGCAAAAATCATTCTGAACCTGACGAAAAAAATAAATTTCATTGTTTGATTATTATTAAATTATTTTAAACTTATCTAAATTAATTGGATTAGGCTAAATTAAATTACGCTTGTTATAATAATGTTAGGTAAGTTTCCTAAGGTTCTTTTGGTACAAATTCATTATTTTTTATGTTAACATAAATGAAAAATATATCTTTAAATGTATAAGATAAATTTTTAGAAAGAACTTAATTTTAAATGAGTTCTTGCTAATTTACCAGTTTTACCTATTCGGTACGACATATATATATATATATATATATATATATATATATATATATATATATATATATATATATATATATATATATATATATATATATATATTATTGCTGATAGTGGTATACACATTGCTGATAGTGGTATACACATTGCTGATAGTGGTATACACACTGCTGATAGTGGTATACACACTGCTGATAGTGGTATACACACTGCTGATAGGGGTATACACACTGCTGATAGTGGTATACACACTGCTGATAGTGGTATACACACTGCTGATAGTACGTCATTTTAGACCAACACTCTTCAAGGGAGGGAACCTGAAACAGTTGACGAACTCTTCACTCTAGGAATTGGCACTACTTTCCCCTTCCTCGGATCAAACCAGATTACCTTTCATTTCTCCTGGCGTTTTACGACCCCTATGGGTTTAGAGAAATCAGACAGATATTTCCTATATTCCACACTGCCTGTCCAGTGTACCTCAGTGATAAGAGACAGGTACTACCAGTATCCCTCACCCCAGCCTCCTGTACCTCAGTGATCAGAGACAGGTACTACCAGTATCCCTCACCCCAGCCTCCTGTACCTCAGTGATCAGAGACAGGTACTACCAGTATCCCTCACCCCAGCCTCCTGTACCTCAGTGATCAGACAGGTACTACCAGTATCCCTCACCCCAGCCTCCTGTACCTCAGTGATCAGAGACAGGTACTACCAGTATCCCTCACCCCAGCCTCCTGTACCTCAGTGATCAGACAGGTACTACCAGTATCCCTCACCCCAGCCTCCTGTACCTCAGTGATCAGAGACAGGTACTACCAGTATCCCTCACCCCAGCCTCCTGTACCTCAGTGATCAGACAGGTACTACCAGTATCCCTCACCCCAGCCTCCTGTACCTCAGTGATCAGACAGGTACTACCAGTATCCCTCACCCCAGCCTCCTGTACCTCAGTGATCAGACAGGTATTTCCTGTATCCCTCACCAAAACCTCCTGTACGTCATTGTACGGAAAATCTTTGCAGAGGCAGAAGAGCTGCAGCTCAGTCCCTCCAAGAACGTTTAGGAGACACAGGAGATCTACCCTAACACTCTCAAGAAGCCTTCCTAACTAAACTGATCAAATTTCAAAACAATATATATAAAAAGGAAAATGATGTGATCAATATTGGTATTTACGTTCAGTTGTCTGACACTCCGATCCTGTATCTTAGAGACATCAACCTTGTAAGTTTGAAGCCAACCTGAATCCCGTTAGAAATTTCCTTGACAATTTTTTTGGAAATAAATATCCCAATTTCTTCAATAAATCGACTAAGTGAGATACATAAGGTAAAAGGACACAAGTGTAACTAATGTGATATTTTTATTGTGGCAACGTTTCGCTCTCCAGGAGTTTTGTCATGCCGTTACAAACAATACACGGACACAGAGGGTATGCATAGGCTTAGAGTGAGGTGTAGTAGTTGTAATACTAGTAGTACTAGTAGTTGTAGTAATACACGTTGTAGAAAAAGCCGACTTGTTCATGAGTAAAATGGTTATTAAGGCTTATTGCTTAGGTAGCATAATTACATAAGAAAGGATGGGTATGGGCTTGTTGGCCCATACTGGGCAGGTTTTTCAAAAATCCAACCCACTAACAGAACACTAGGTTGGGCAAATATTTCTGTTAGTGGTTGGATTTGAGAAGACCTATTTCAGTGTTTTTCTTCTTTTATATAGTATCAGCAACAGCAACTGTGTGATGGCAGGGTCTATCGTTTTGAGGAGAATTCTTGCTAATACTTGAGAGATGATGAAGCTGACTTTATTTTGCTTGTGTTAGAAACAACGATTAATGATGATTGAAGGCATTTACGTCTGCAGAAATTAGGTTCTTTGATCACTAGTCGGGCGTCTCTGAATTTCATGACGTGATTGGTGGAATTCCGGTGTTGTACGCAGGCGTTGTTCAAGATATCGTTTCAACATGCATTTATATGTTCATTGAGACGTGTTTCGAGGTTCCTTGCTGCTGCACCTTCATATATCCTGTCGCAGCCTCCACAGGGTATAGTGTAAACCACTGCATTGAGTGGTTCATGGTGCATCGATTTTGTCCTGGTTAGATCCCTTATGGAAGTGCTGGATGCGATGGCGACTCTAGTGTTAGTTTGTGTGAGTACTTTACAAACGTTCACTGGAACCTGGCTGTTGGGAAGGATTATAACTTTGTTAGGAGTGGTGTTGGTGCGTGGAAAATTAATGATCTGAAGGGCTCTTTTTTTTCAATCTTTGATGAAAAGTGAAGAAAATGAAGGTCAGCAAAGGTTTGGTTATGTATGTACATTTCTCGTCAAGAAACTCAGGACTACAAATTCGGTAAGCTTTTAGGAAAATCCGATGATGATGCCTCTTTTGGTCTTAGTATCATGACTGGAATAGAAGTGTGAGAGATCAATTTTGTTTGTAGATTTTCGATAAACTTGAAATCTTAGATTGTTATCTACTTTTGGATGAGGACGTCTAGAAAAGGTAGCTTGTCATAGGACTCTTCTTCGAGTGTAAACTGGATAGCCGGTTCAACTTCGTTGAGCCTTGCCTGAAGATTCCGCACATCAAAACATTTGGGAGTTAAGTGTTTAGCTTCTAGGTGTTCCATATACAAGTTAGCTAAGACGGCGCTGATGGGGACTCCATTCAGACACCATAGGTTTGTTTGTAGAGCCTGTTATTGAAAAACAGTTGAAATTAATGCAGAGTTCAATTAAGTCAAAGTCTCCGGAGGTAGAAGATGATTAAGGTCCTGATTGACTTTACGTCGTAGAACGTCAATGGGTTGTGTGGAGAGGGAAGTTACGTCCAAACTACTTAGTTTCTTGTTTCGGAAGGAGAGGTCTCTGATGAGATTGAGAAGGTCGCCTGAATGATTTAGATGAGCGGGGCTGATGGTCCCCAGAAGACAGGAAAGGTGTTTGGCAAGAACTCCGTCTAGTTTGTGTGGTGCACTGCCTATACCTGATGTGATTGGTCTAAGAGGAATATTATGTTTATGGATCTTAGGTAAACCATACACGTGTGCTGGATTAGGGTTGCTGGGTATCAAGTGCAGAACTTTCTTCCCTTCACTAGTGAGTTTGAGTATTTGTCTGGTTTTATATAGGAAATCTGGTGAGTGTCTTCCACTGTTGTGTGCTGACGGGTTCGTATGTACACTGGTCATTCAAAAGGTCCATCAATTTGTTGAGTATGACGACTCCACCTCCTTTGTCGCCGGTGGTGAGTATGATCTTCATTTTCCCTCCTTTGTCATCAAAGACTGCTAGAAAAAAGCCCTTCAGATCATTAATTCTCCACGCACCAACACCACTCTTAACAAAGTTATAATCCTTCCCAACAGCCAGGTTGCACTGAACGTTTCCAAGGTACTCGCACAAGCTAACACTAGAGTCGACATCGTATCCAGCACTTCCATAAGGGATCAAATCAGGACAAAATCTTGAACCAATCAATGCAAGGGTTTACACTACACTGTGGAGGCTGCGACAGAGTATATGTAGGTGAAACAGCAAGAAACCTCGAAACACATCTCAATGAAAACACACAAATCCATATAGAAAAGATACAACACCGGAATTCCGGCAATCACCTCATGAAATTTAGTGACGCCCGACTTGTGATCAAAGAACCTAATTTCCGCAGACGTAAATGCCTTGAATCATCATTAATCGCTGTTTCTAACACAAGCAAAATAAAGGCAGCTTCATCATCTCTGAAGTATTAGCAAGAATCCTCCTCAAAACACTAAACCCTGCCATCACATAGTTACTGTTTGCTGATACTATATAAAAGAGGAGGAACACTGAAATAGACGTTCTCAAATCCAACCACTAACATAAATATTTGCATAACCTATTTTTATGCTACCCAAGGAATAAGCTTTAATAACCTTTTTACTCATGTACAAGTCGACTTTTTCTACCATATGTATTGCTAATACTACTACGACTACTACTGCTACGACTACTACCACTAGTATTACAACTATTACACCTCACTCCAAGCCTATATATACCCTCTGTGTCCATGTATTGTTTGTAACGGCTTGACAAAGCTCTTGGAGAGCGAAACGTTGCCACAATAAAATGTCACATTAGTTGCACTTGTCCTTTTACCTAACATATTGTAGGTAATTCTGCCAACATTAGTGAGATACGCCAGCATTGAATGAGGTTTGAAGCCGATCAGAAGAGGCATTCTTAATTATATCACATGAAACTAAAATCCCAGTGTGATTTTGTTATTGGGGCATGAGCTGGCCTATAACAATAAGCTAGTAACTGTTTTTCAAGGAGACGTTCTCGAGATATACTTAAACCCAGAACTTTTTTTTAAATAACAGCAACCAGTAAGAATTTCTTTCGGTGGGGATACAAAATCCTCTCTCTTCCCTTCATAAAACCCACTACATCAATAAAATATTCTCCAATATAAGAAAAAACTGAATAAATAAACGCTCGCTATTATTTCACTGATTTATTCAAATCGAAACAAATCCACTAAATTTAAACCATGATTATTAATGTCTTCCAAGTCAATATAATACACATTTTTTCTGTGTCAATATGAGCGTGTTAGGACAGGCGGTCACTTTTACACAAGTTTCTGAAAGAAATTGGAACGACCTGTTTAATTAAAACTTAATCAGTGTCTGTGGACGCTGAGGACAATCACTGGAGAATTATCTGAGGAGTGACGAGGCTGTGTCATCTTGAAGCTTGTGGTGGTGACAAGGCTGTGTGTCATCTTGAAGCTTGTGGTGGTGACAAGGCTGTCTCATCTTGAAGCTTGTGGTGGTGACAAGGCTGTGTCATCTTGAAGCTTGTGGTGGTGACGAGGCTGTGTCATCTTGAAGCTTGTGGTGGTGACGAGGCTGTTTTCATCTTGAAGCTTGTGGTGGTGACGAGGCTGTTTTCATCTAGAAGCTTGTTGGGGGGTTTCTTATTCTGTTTGTGTTACTTAGTTCTGATGATGTATACTGAGTTCTGATGATGTATACTGAGTTCTGATGATGTATACTGAGATCTGATGATGTATACTGAGATCTGATGATGTATACTGAGATCTGATGATGTATACTGAGATCTGATGATGTATACTGAGATCTGATGATGTATACTGAGATCTGATGATGTATACTGAGATCTGATGATGTATACTGAGATCTGATGATGTATACTGAGATCTGATGATGTATACTGAGATCTGATGATGTATACTGAGATCTGATGATGTATACTGAGATCTGATGATGTATACTGAGATCTGATGATGTATACTCGGATCTGATGTATACTCGGATCTGATGATGTATACTCGGATCTGATGATGTATACTCGGATCTGATGATGTATACTGGGATCTGATGATGTATACTCGGATCTGATGATGTATACTGGGATCTGATGATGTATACTCGGATCTGATGATGTATACTCGGATCTGATGATGTATACTCGGATCTGATGATGTATACTCGGATCTGATGATGTATACTCGGATCTGATGATGTATACTCGGATCTGATGATGTATACTCGGATCTGATGATGTATACTCGGATCTGATGATGTATACTCGGATCTGATGATGTATACTCGGATCTGATGATGTATAATCGGATCTGATGATGTATACTCGGATCTGATGATGTATACAAAGGTTAGACAAGTGTCCAGCCATATGCTGTACTTTCTACAAGATTGATGGACTGATCACATAAATTTCAGGCTGTGTGACTGATTACCTCAAACTCCTCTCCTTACCCCTTTTTTGCTTTGTATTGGACTGATGAGCCACTGTGTGGTGAAACGTTTCCTTAATAAAGATTCTCATATGTGCATAAGTAACTCAATCTTCAACTTGTCGGTTTTCTAAGGCATTTATCACAAAGAAAGTAATCATTGAGAGGTCAGACCCCTCTGAGGGCCCGACACCTCAAAACTACGTCTTAAAGAGTGATGGACTGATTACATCGTCTTCACATCTCTACTGCTTCTTCTAACTCTAATGTACTAGACTGAAAAAGCCTACTGTGTAGGTCAAACATTTCGGAATAAAAACATCTAAATATTGCACATGTCTTACCATCCACTATTCATAGTCCTTCATAACCTAAACATCTACGATATATTTGTAATTGTTTATAATAAAAAGAGTTGCGCACCTTAGATTTTACAATCTTATCAACAACTTAATCTTGCTTTGCAATTATCTTGAAAAAAATGGGACTGCAACTTCTTCGCTTTTAGAAACTTTGTGTCTTGTCAACAAAGAGTGATCTTTCATCTCTGAAGAAGTATGGCTTAGTAGTAGATTTTTTCCTTGAAAATTTTAAGCGTATAAGAATTAATGCTATCCATTATTGACAATTTTTCGTAATATATATATATATATATATATATATATATATATATATATATTTTTTATCCTCTTTGGAATGGAAAAATAAAAAATATTTTAAAATTTTTTAATATTTAATATTCCCTTTTCCCTTCAAAAATTTTTATTTTTTAACATTTTAAAATTCCATTTAAATTTTTTTTTTTATTAAAATGGTACAAAAGTTAAATACATTTTTGATTGAGGAATACATGTTAGTCATGTCTGTTACATGTTTGTCACTGATTATAATGGAAAATCCATCCAGCCCTCAGAGCTGGGGCGTGCCCAAATTACAGCATGCATTACTCTCTGAACAGCAGCGCTGAGTCGATGGAACAGAAAACTAGCTGCCCTGGGATTACTAGCTACCCTTTTAGTTGGAGTGGAAAATAAACACATAAGGTAATGTGATCCTTTATTGACAACGTTTCGCCCACGCAGTGGCTTTATCTAGTCACAAACAGGATCACATTATACTGCTTATGTGTTTTTTTCCACCGTGTGTATTTTATACCATTTATTTCTACTCTGTTGAGTGTTTTGCCCAGCTCCTTGACTAACTTGATGCACTCTTTCCCCATGAGCCAAGGGTCTCTGAGGCTATGGGAAAAAACATATAATGATGGGCAAGTTCTCCATATTTTCCCGACTTTTGGGACTCCCTGAAGGTGGTAGTTACCCCTCCATCCTCCCTGGTGTATTGGAGATGGGTATCACCAGGGGGAGATGCACATGTGTAGTCCCCCACCACCTGCTTGCCGTCGTCCAGGCTTGAAGGGTGATACCATCTGGACGCTTTTGGCTGTCATCAGATCTGCATAGTTGGGGTGGCCCCTTACTGCTGGGCATCCGGCTGTTGTGAGGCTCCCTTGATAATGTTATTAACCTCATCATGTCTTTCCCTCGGGTTTACGAACACTAGACCATGGTACCCGAATCAGTCTGCTGCTTCACTACCACAAATACACCGTGTTCGGCGAGAATAGGGGCGGCAAGTCGAAGGGCAACGTCAATGGATGGTCTGTGGGTCGAGGCGTGTGCCAAGGCTGGAGTTGGGAACAGCCAACAGAAAGTCCCCTGCATGAGGAGCTCTCACCGCCAGGAGGCGGGCTCTATCCTTCCCTGACACCTCTGAAGCATTGCTGAGGCTATATTCTCTATTTTGGGCCTTTTCCGTGCGACTGTTTGTAGTTTTGGGGGGGGGGATTTTAGACCCGTTAATTTCCAGATCCTGGTCCTCCAACTTTTTTTTGGTTCCAATCTTGTCCCTAATGTTTAGGGGGGTCGCTCAAACCCCTGGTGTGCAGAAAAGGGGAAAACAGGTGGGGAATCGTGATGACTTGCGGACCCTTCCCTGACTGGGAGGGCTTGGTCCCACTGCCCATCTTTAATAAGTTTTTTGTAAAGATCTGCCTCAGGGTACTGTCATATTCGGGAGAAGGGTTATCATATAAGGAGCTGTTGAAAAACCCTTTGTGATTTAAAAGGGATGTTCCAAACTCCCGTAACTGGATTAACATTTCCTTAAATGCTTGGTTTTTCCTGAAAGAAAAGGCAGGAATGAAATTGTTTGTAAATTCGGTCTTCAATCAATGGTTGGGGGAAAAGGGTGGAACCGTTTGCCCCCGGGCCCCCGGAGGGGGTTTTCTAAGTTCTTCAGCAGTGTGTCCCTGAGGGCAACTGTATCTTCACTATGTAAGTTCTCCCCCCCGGTTCCCTTTTTTCTTGTACTTATTGATTTTTCCTGTCAGTGGAGGGGGGGTTCCCCTTCCCTTTTTGTATTGATGGGGAATGAAGGGTTATCAGCTCAAAATCTTTGGTTTAAGTCACTGAGGCAGCCTCTTTTTCTTTCTTTTACAGAAGCAGACATTGCCAAAAAAAGGTTGTGCCAGTTTATGGTTGGTGGGCATTTGGTAGCAGACCCTCTTTATTTTTTTAAAGGCCAAGTTTCCCCCCTTTTGGACAGGCTCTTTTTTGGGGGCCTTACCGGTTTTAATTGCTTGGAATTTCTGATGGGGGTGAGATCTTTGGGGGGGTTGGGCCCTTTGGGCCGGCTTTCCCTTTTCCCAGGAGGCACCTGAATCCGGGCAGCTACCTGTTTTGGAGGGAAAATTAAAGTTTAGACAAGAACTGTAAACCGACCGACACTTCCTCCAGTTTCCCCTCCTTTCCCCCTCTTGCTTCCCCCGACTCATTTATCTGGCTAGGGGCTTTAAGGGGGTAAGACTCGGGGGTTGGTGGAAGGAGTGAATTGCCGTGGTGGCCCTTTGGGGTTGAGGGGTGTCGCTGGGGGGTGGGGGGGCAGGATTTTGGGGGGGGAGGACGGTTTTTGGGGGGGTGGCCAGGGGGGAGTGAGGGGAAAACCACACAAGGTTGACTCATATATTGTTCCCCTGTCTTTCAATAAAACATTATTTGTTTTTCCTTTACGCGAAAGAAAAATGTACTGCTGAACCCCGTGTCTTCCCCTTTACCACCCCCACAGGCTTTTTCCCTCCCCCGTTGGGGGGGAGGCCTGGTGGTACTCCCGTTAACATTAACCCCCTTGTTTTTCCAAAATATCCTTAAATTCAAAAAGGGAACATTTCGGTTTCTGGAAGTATGGGAATCCGGGGGGTGTTTTAGAGTTTTTCGGGTTTTATTAGGTAATCTTGGGGTCCCCCGGACCCCCCCAAACCCCCCGGCCTCTTCCCCACCCGCCCGGGTTAACCCTGTTTACTGGCCGTCATTTGAGGAAACCCTGAGCCAAAACAGGACTCCCAACCCGAACCAACACCCCGACGTAGGTTTCCTCTTGGCCGAGGAAAGGGTGGGGTTTTAAACAATTTCATTCTCATCCCCGTTTGGTGTACACCCCCAGGATATAGTATATATTATTGAACCACGAACGAGTGGTATTGATCAATAACAACACTGCACTAGCGTCGCTGGGTGCTTGGTTTTTGTGGTTGGGTAGTCCTGTGGTTTAAGGCGTCATGTGGTTCTCGCTAACAGTGATGGGCCAGTACAACATGGGTTCAACCCTGGCTAGTGCAGTTTTTTATATATATATATATATATATATATATATATATATATATATAAAAAATCAATAAACAGGTATATCAAAAATAAGGGGCACTATATTTCCCTTTGGGATAATATATTTTATATATATATATATATATATATATATATATATATATATATATATATATATATATCAATTAGAAGAACTGTTTAAAATTTTCTTTTTAAAATTTTCTCTTATCCCTTTAAAAACATTTTTTTTCTTTTAAATAAAAAAATTAAAAATTTTTGTACCAAAAGAACCTTAGAAAACTTACCTAATTTTATAACAAGCGCAATTTAATTTACCCTAATTCTACTCTATATTTTAGATAAGTTTACAATAATTTTATAATAAACAATCCAATGAAATAGTTTTTTCGTTAGGTTCAGAATTATTTTTGGAAATTATTGCATACACAATTTTCGCTTGCCTTATTCGCAAGAAGAGCGTTTTATCTATTCGGCACGACAATACAGTTTTGTGTGACGTGAAGAGTCGAGTGAGACATGTTGAAGCTTGTCCCTTGCCTGTGTGTGGGCGAGACGTTGTCTAAAAAAGATCGCATTAAACTACATTTATCCTTCGTGTCGATATTTTATACCATTTCTTTCCATCGAGCGAGAACAACCTATAACGTTATTAGTAAGACCCATAACAGCGTTGTCTATTAGTAAGCCCCATAACAGCGTTGTCTATTAGTAAGACCCATAACAGCGTTGTCTATTAGTAAGATCCATAACAGCGTTGTCTATTAGTAAGACCCATAACAGCGTTGTCTATTAGTAAGACCCATAAAGCGTTGTCTAATAGTAAGACCCATAGCAGCGTTATCCTGAGTGGTAAAAGGGGCTTGGGGCAAAGAAACACAGTAGAAAATGCTTTGAATTGTATTTCCTTCACTCAAGCAATTATATATATATACTAATATATATGTATACTAATATATATGTATACTAATATATATATATATATATATATATATATATATATATATATATATATATATGAATTTTGTATTTTCCTTCAAGTATATTATAAGGCTTTGTACAAGTATGTACAGAGAGAGTAGTTTAGTGCACGCCACGGTAGTCAAGGCAAACAACAGCCAATAGACAGAGACGACCGTACAACAACCAGCCATGCAGGAATGACAATGACAAATTTGCAGTGGTATCCACATCCCTTTGCCATTGTCAGATCCGCATTATCATTGGCTGAACTGAGTCGTTGATTTGATGATGGGGCCCCGATCATCAAACCCTTAACGATGGTTCGCTGGTTGGAGGGGCAGCCTATATGGGTGTGTTAACATGCTCCGAATAAAGGGTACGTACTCTTTGCATGCAACAACCCATAAGTGTTATCTATTAGACCCATAAGTGTTATCTATTAGTAAGACCCATAAGTGTTATCTATTAGTAAGACCCATAAGTGTTATCTATTAGTAAGACCCATAAGTGTTATCTATTAGTAAGACCCATAAGTGTTATCTATTAGTAAGACCCATAACAGTGTAATCTATTAGTAAGACCCATAACAGTGTAATCTATTAGTAAGACCCATAGCTGCGTTATCTATTAAATGGTAATACCTAGAAATATCTAGAAACTAAAAATATCTAGAAACTAAAAATATTTAGAAACTAAAAATATCTAGAAACTAAAAATATCTAGAAACTAAAAATATCTAGAAACTAAAAATATCTAGAAATATCTAGCAAAACTAAATACAGTGATATAAGCGCCCGAAACATCTGGCTGTAAGAAAGGAGGTCCCGGCCGGCCGTACGTTACAGTAGCAGGTGCCAGAAGTCACCGTTTCTCCAACAAGCAAGTTATACCTTTTGTATCAAACTGATCACATATTACTCGTAAATAATATTCCAGTAGTAATTTACACGAGTTAGTCCAAATCACCGGCCGGATTCGTTCAAAAAAAGTGATACACTGACCGGATTCGTGAACTCATGACCGGATTCAAAGATGACAGAATTTTCTAGGCGCCCTTAACACCAACCGGATTGAAAAACAAAATAAGGTATCCCTGACTGGATTCACAAGCTGACGGGGTTTTTAGGAGCCCATATCAAACCAAACACCCAAACAGTTACTGCTAGCATCTGTAAGATTGTCTCGTATCAACCACAGTATATATACCAATATATATATATATATTTTTTTTTTTTTTTTCAACAAGTCGGCCGTCTCCCACCAAGGCAGGGTGACCCAAAAAGAAAGAAAATCCCCAAAAAGAAAATACTATCATCATCATTCAACACTTTCACCACACTCATACATAATCACTGTCTTTGCAGAGGCGCTCAGATACGACAGCTGAGAATAAGTCCCTCCCAGCTGTCACTCTCCCAGACCCTCCTTAAAGTGCAGGCATTGTACTTCCCATTTCCAGGACTCAAGTCCAACTAAATTGGTTTCCCTGAATCCCTTCACAAATGTTACCCTGCTCACACTCCAACAGCTCGTCAGGTCCCAAAACCATTCGCCTCCATTCACTCCTATCTAACACGCTCACACATGCTTGCTGGAAGTCCAAGCTCCTTGCCCACAAAACCTCCTTTACCCCTCCTTCTAACCTTTCGAGGACGACCCCTACCCCGCCTTCCTTCCCTACAGATTTATACGCTCTCCAAGTCATTCTACTTTGATTCATTCTCTCTAAATGACCAAACCACCTCAACAACCCCTCTTCAGCCCTTTGACAAATACTTTTAGTAATTCCACACCTCCTAATTTCGACACTCTGAATTTTCTGCATAATATTTACACCCCACATTGCCCTTAGACAGGACATCTCCACTGCCTCCAGCCTCCTCCTCGCTGCATCATTTGCAACCCATGCTTCACACCCATATAAGAGTGTTGGTACCACTATACTTTCATACTTTCCTTCTTGCTTTCATGGATAACGTTTTTGTCTCCACAGATACCTCAACGCACCACTCACCTTTTTTCCTTCATCAATTCTATGGTTAACCTCATCCTTCATAAACCCATCCACTGACAAGTCAACTCCCAAATATCTGAAAACATTCACTTCTTCCATAATCCTCTCTCCAATGTGATATCCAATTTTTCTTTATTTAAATCGTTTGATACCCTCATCACCTTACTTTATCTTTGTTCACTTTCAACTTTTACCTTTACACACCCTCCCAAACTCATCCACTAACCTTGCAACTTTCCTTTAGAATCTCCCATAAGCACAGTATCAGCAAAAGTAACTGTGTCAACTCCCATTTTTCCTCAAAATATTCCCGCCATCTACCCAATACCTCCAGCCTCCCATCTACTAACTCCCTACTCTGTTTTTAACTGACAAATCCATTCGTTCCCTAGGCTTTCTTACATTGTTTATCTAAAAAAAAATTCTTGTTTTCAGCAAAATTTCTTGACAGAGCCTCTCCATTCTTTCATCAGCTCTTCTTTGCACTCTCTCACCTCTTCACCTTCTTTTACTCTCCATATACTCTGCTTTTCTATTAACACTTCTGTTTTGTAAAAACCTCTCATAAGCTAACTTTTTATCTTTTATCACACCCTTTACTTCTTCATTCAACCACTCACTCCTCTTTCCTCCTGCACCCACCCTCCTATAGCCACAAACTTCTGCCCCACATTCTAACACTGCATTTTTAAACTATCCCAACTCTCTTCAACCCCCACTACTCCTACTTGCACTAGCCCACCTTTCTGTCAATAGTTGCTTATATCTCACCCTAACTTCCTCCTCCCTTAGTTTATACACTTTGTCTCTCTCTTACTTGCTGTTATATATATATATATATATATATATATATATATATATATATATATATATATATATATATTTATATATATATTTATATATATATTTATATATATATATATTATATATATATATATATTTATATATATATATATATATATATATGACCTCGAATGAATGACCTCGAGAGTGTATTAATCTGTAGTGGAGGGAAGGTGGGGTAGGGGTCGGCCTAGGAAAGGTTGGAGGGAGGGGTAAAAGAGGTTTTGTGCGAGGGACTTGGATTTCAGCAAGCATGTAGTGCGTATTTGATAAGAGTGAATGGAGACAAATGGTTTTTAATACTTGACGTGCTGTTGGAGTGTGAGCAAAGTAACATTTATGAAGGGATTCAGGTAAACCGGCAGGCCGGACTTGAGTCCTGGAGATTGGAAGTACAGTGTCTGCACTCTGAAGGAGGGGTGTTAATGTTGCAGTTTTATAACTGGAGTGTAAAGGACCCCTCTGGCAAGACAGTGATGGAGTGAATGATGACGAAAGTTTTTCTTTTTCGGGCCACCCTGCCTTGGTGGGAATCGGCCGATGTGTTTATATATATATATATATATATATATATATATATATATATATATATATATATATATATATAATCACTAACAACACTGCACTAGCTAATTATTCGAGCCCATGTTGTTTTGGTCCGCCTCATGGTGAAAGAAAACCACATGATGCTCTAACCCACAGGACCACCAAATCCTACAAGATTGACGCACCCACCAGAGCTAGGTGTTTTACTGTCATCTGAGAACATACGGTAGTGTGGGTGCCTTTGGGTTAATTTCATTCTCCTCCCCGTTTGGTGTACTAGCCTCACGAGCAGCATATATATATTATTGTAACAACGAACGAGTGGTATTGATCAATAGCAACACTGGCTAGCTAAGGATTCGAACTCCATGTCTTTGCGCCTCATGGTGAACAAAAACCACATGATGCTCTAACTCACAGGACCACCAAATCCTACAAGAATGACGCACCCAGCCAGTCCTCGGATGACGGTAAAACACCTAGCTCTGCTGGGTGCGTCATTCTTGTAGGATTTGGTGGTCCTGTGGGTTAGAGCATCATGTGGTTTTCGTTTACCATGAGGCGGGCCAAAATAACATGGGTTTGAATCCTTGTCTTTCTTTGCGGATGACACCCGGATTGCCATGACAGTGACCTCCATCGAAGACACCGCAAGACTCCAAGCGGACATAACCAAATCTTCAAATGGGCCACTCAAAACAATATGAAGTTCAATGAAGAGAAATTTCAACTACTCAGATATGGAAAACCTGAGGAAATTAAAACTGTTTCAGGGAATACGACAAATTATAACCATACCATAGAGCGAAAAAGTAATATGAAGGTCCTGGGAGTGATAATGTCAGAGGATCTCACTTTCAAAGACCACAACAATGTATCTACCGCATCTGCTAGGAAAATGATAGGATGGATAATGATAACCTTCAAAATCAGGACGCCAAGCCCATGATTCTCTTCAAATCGGTTGTTCTCTCTAGGCTGGAATACTGCTGTACACTAACTGCCCCCTTCAAGGCAGGAGAAATTGCTGATCTGGAGAGTGTACAAAGAACTTTCACGGCACACATAAGTACGGTAAGGCACCTAAATTACTGGGAACGGTTAAAGGCGCTTGATCGTATTCCCTGAAGCGCAGGCGAGAGAGATGCATGATAATATACACTTGGAAAATCCTAGAGGGATTAGCACCAAACTTGCACACGAAAATCACTCCCTATGAAAGCAAAATACTCGGCAGGAGATGCAACATTTCCCCAATGAAAATCAGGCGCTCCACGAGTACACTGATAGACAACATAATAAGTGTCCGGGGCCCAAGAGTGTTCACCTGCCTCCCAGGATACATTAGGGGGATTACCAATAGACTCCTGGCTGTCTTCAAGAAGGCACTGGACAGGCACCTAAAGTCAGTACCTGACCAACCGGGCTGCGGTTCGTACGTCAGTTTACGTGAGGCTAGCAGTAACAACCTGGTTGATCAGATCCTGATCCTCCACGAGGCTTGGTCTCAGACCGAGCCGCGGGGGCGTTGACCCCCGAAACCCTCTCCAGGTAAGCCTATAGCAACCTGATATATCTGCAAGTGCAGGTTACATCGGCGACATTATCTTAACGAACGCAGCGTTAACAACCCCCATCTATCTCCAAGTAGATGGTATCATAACAGCCTTGTCTATCTCCTAGTACATGTTATGGCAGCTTCATCTTTCTCCAAGTACATGTTACCATAGCAGCTCCATCTCTCTAGGGAACTTTCTATTATTGAAAGAAATGTCTGAACCTACCAATGCAATTCCCAAATGTTTAGTTTTTTTTTTTCTGTGTAATCCCCGAACGGTTTACATAATGATGATAATTTATGTAATGAAATTGCAATAATTTTATCTGGCTATTTTTTATTTAAGTATTAGCATACGATTTTGGCTTGTCTGTAGCGACAAAATTATTAAGCAATTTACATGTGTCGAGACGTTAAACCTTGTAAAGTGTATTAAATATGAGGAAGAAAGTTTGAACTCTATATATCATAGAATATCAACACTAGCAAGAAGTTCCTTTATTAAAAGTTGTAAAGAGTCGAGTTTGAGAAATGTACGAAAAATTACAAGAAAATTCTCTTAAGTGTTTATAAATCCTTTCAATGTAATTATTACTTGGCCTGGTCAAGTGCATGGCGTCGTTATATTAAATAAAGCTCTCCAGAATTAAATAAATTAAGTTATTAATTCGTAAAGTTGACATTGTTGCTTATATTTAAAAAGTAGAATATCGATTTAAGAGGAGCCACAGAAGACACAAATGAAGTTGTGAACTATTGGTAGGTGACTAGAGCGGCAATGGTGCTCGTCCGGCTGAAAAAAATTAATAGCAGTAATTAATCCCTAGCTGATGTTGTTCATATAGTTTCTAATAATTACAAACTAATCGGTAAATCTTATAAGCATATGAAGACGAATATTATGAACTTATTCCGTCGGTTGCAAATTTTAATTGATCTGAAAGACCATATAATTTTAACATGATAATTTGTTAATTGAGTTAATTATTTGTAGAGTTTACTTGCTAAGGAAAGGAGGCCAAGAAATATATATTTACTTCACAAATGTACGTACGTACACGCACGCATGCACGCGCGCACACACGACACACACACACACAGTCATGGTACGTGACGAGGTGTCAGAGTGGGCACGTGTGACGAGGGGGTTCCACAAGGGTCAGTCCTGGGACCGGTACTGTTTTTGGTATACCTGGAGTCTACCTGGAGAGAATTCCAGGGTCAACGCCCCGCGGCCCGGTCCGTGACCAGGCCTCCTGTTGGACCAGAGACTGATCAACCAGGCTGTTACTGCTGGCCGCACACAGTCCAACGTACGAACCACAGCCCGGCTGGTCAGGTACCGACTTTAGGTGCCTGTCCAGTGCCTGCTTGAAGACAGCCAGGGGTTTGTTGGTAATCCCCTGATGTATGCTGGGAGCAGTTGAACAATCTTGGGCCCTGACACTTATTGTGTTGTCCCTCAACGTGCTAGTGGCACCCCTGCTCTTCATTGGGGATGTTACATCGCCTGCCGAATCTTTTGATTTCGTAGGGAGTGATTTTTGTGTGCAAGTTTGGTACTAAGCCCTCGAGAATTTTCCATGTGTTATAATAATGTATCTCTCCCGCCTGCGTTCTAGAGAGTACAGGTTTAAGAACTTCAAGCGTTCCCAGTAGTTGAGGTGGTTTATCGCACTTATGCGTGCGGTGAAGGTTCTCTGCACATTTTCAAGGTCAGCAATTTCACCCGCCTTGAAAGGTGCCGTTAGTGTGCAGCAATATTCTAGCCTAGATAGAACAAGCGATCTGTAAAGTGTCAACATGGGCTTGGCATCCCTGGTTTTGAAGGTTCTCATTATCCATCCTGTCATTTTTCGAGCAGATAAAATTGCTACTTTGTTATGGTCCTTGAAGGTGAGATCCTCTGACATGATCACTCCCAGGTCTTTGACATTAGTTTTTTGCTCTATTGTGTGGTTGGAATTAGTTTTGTACTCCGAAGAGATTTTAATTTCTTCACGTTTTCCGTATCTGAGTAATTGATATTTCTCATCATTGAACTTCATATTGTTTTCTGCAGCCCATTTAAAGATTTGGTTTATGTCTGCTTGTAGTCTAGCCGTGTCTTCAACGGTGGACACTGTCATACAGATTCGGGTGTCATCTGCAAAGGAAGACACAGCACTGTGGCTTATATCCCTGTCAATATCTGATATGAGGATGAGGAATAGTACTGTGCCTTGTGGAACAGAGCTTTTCACAGTAGCTGCCTCAGACTTTACTCTGTTGACTACTACTCTTTGTGTTCTACATGTTAGGAAATTATAGATCCATCTACCAACTTTTCCTGTTATTCCTTTATCACGCATTTTGTGTGCTATTACACCATGGTCACACTTGTCAAAGGCTTTTGCAAAATCTGTGTATATAACATCTGCATTCTGTTTATCTTCTAGAGCATCCAGGACCTTGTCGTAGTGGTCCAGTAGTTGGGACAGACAGAAGCGGGATGCTCTAAACCCATGCTGTCCTGGGTTGTGCAATTGATGGGTATCAAGATGGGTGGCGATCTTGCTTCTAGAACCCTTTCAAAGATTTTTATGATATGGGACGTTAGCGCAATTGGTCTGTAGTTCTTTGCTATTGCTTTACTGCCTCCTTTGTGGAGCGGGGCTATGTCTGTTGTTTTTAGTAGCTTGATGAACACGGAGTTCCATGAGTCTGGGCCTGGAGCAGAGTGCATGGGCATGTCATTTATTGCCTTTTCGAAGTCATTTGGCGTCGTGGTGATGTCTGAAAGGCATACGTCTGTCAAATTCTGTGGCACTCTCATAAAAAATTCATTTAGGTTTTCGATTTTCAGTCTGGTTAGTGGCTCGCTAAAAACTGAGTCATACTGGGACTTAAGTGACATAACGGAAGGGATAGACTCAGAAGTGTCCCTGTTTGCAGATGATGTGAAGTTAATGAGAAGAATTAAATCAGTCGAGGATCAGGCAGGACTACAGAGAGACCTGGACAGGCTTCAAGCCTGGTCCAGTAACTGGCTCTTTGAATTTAACCCTGCCAAATGTAAAGTCATGAAGATCGGGGAAGGGCAAAGAAGACCGAAGACAGAGTATAGTCTAGGTGGCCAAAGACTGCAAACCTCACTCAAGGAAAAAGATCTTGGGGTGAGTATAATACCGAGCACATCTCCTGAGGCACACATTAATCAGATAACTGCTGCAGCATACAGGCGGATGGCAAACCTAAGAATAACGTTCCAATACCTCACTAAGGAATCGTTCAAGACTCTGTACACCATATACGTCATGCCCATACTGGAGTATGCAGCACCAGTTTGGAACCCACACCTGGTCAAGCACGTCAAGAAACTATAGAAAGTGCAAAGGTTTGCAACAAGACTAGTCCCAGAGCTAAGGGGATTGTCCTACGAAGAAAGGTTAAGGGAAATCGGCCTGACGACACTAGAGGACAGAAGGGTTAGGGAGACATGATAACGACATATAAAATACTGCGAGGAATAGATACGGTGGACAGAGACAAGATGTTCCAGAGAGGGGACACAGAAAGAAGGGGTCACAATTGGAAGTTGAAGACTCCTATGAGTCAAAGGGATGTTAGGAAGTATTTCTTCAGTCATAGAGTTGTCAGGAAGTGGAATAGCCTAGAAAGTGACGTAGTGGAGGCAGGAACTATACATAGTTTTAAGACGAGGTTTGATAAAGCTCATGGAGCAGGGAGAGAGAGGACCTAGTAGCAATCAGTGAAGAGGCGAGGCCAGGAGCTATGAATCGACCCCTGCAACCACAAATAGGTGAGTTCAAATAGGTGAGTACACACACACGCGCGCGCACACACACAATTCAATCGGACGAGGACCAGGCAGAACTACAAATTGATCTGGACAGGCTGCAAGCCTGGTCCAGCAACTGGCTCTTGGAGTTCAACCCCACCAAATGCAAAGTCATGAAGATTGGGGAAGAGCAGAGAAAACCGCAGACGGATAACAGTCTAGGGGGCCAGAGACAACAAACCTCACTCAAGGAAAAGGATCTTAGGGTGAGTATAACACCGGGCACATCTCCAGAGGCGCACATCAACCAAATAACTGCTACAGCATACGGGCGCCTAGCAAACCTAAGAACAGCATTCCGACATCTTAATAAGGAATCGTTCAGGACCCTGTACACTGTGTACGTTAGGCCCATATTGGAGAATGCAGCACCAGTTTGGAACCCACACCTAGCCAAGCATGTAAGGAAGTTAGAGAAAGTGCAAAGATTTGCTACAAAACTAGTCCCGGAGCTAAGGGGTATGTCCTACGAGGAGAGGTTAAGGCAAATCGACCTGACGACACTGGAAGACAGGAGATATAGAGGGAATATAATAACGACATATAAAATGCTGAGAGGAATCGACAAGGTGGACGGAGACAGGATGTTCCAGAGATGGGACACAACAACAACAACAGTTGGAAGTTGGACTCAGATGAATCACAGAGTTGTCAGGAAGTGGAATAGTCTTGGGAGTGATGTAGTTGAAGCAGGATCCATACATAGCTTTAAGAAGAGGTATGATAAAGCTCATGGAGCAGGAAGTGTGACCTAGTAGCGACCAGTGTAGAGGCGGTGCCAGGAGCTGTGAATCGACCCTTGCAACCACAACTAGGTGAGAACTAGGTGAGTATACACACACACACATTTATATATATATATATATATATATATATATATATATATATATATATATATATCTTTAAAAAAAGGAGGTTCACCCTCTAGAACTGGACTGGGGACCCCCCTCTTCCTCAGAGAAGGGAATACACATAGCTCAGTAAAAACTCAAGGTTCTTCCCGAAGCTGTTTGAATATTTTCTTCTACCACCTTCTATATTCTATGTGAACTTTAGTAATAGACAAAATGCATTGACAGGAAACACAAACATGAATACATTGGTACAGTATTTCAAAGATTATGAATCTCCTCCAGCTCCTCCGAACCCGGACGCGAGCCCAGTATGCAGCATGCATTTTCCCTCTGGATGGCCACGCTGAGACGCTGGAACATGAAAGTGGCTGCCCTTGGGTCCCTAGTGGTGTCGATGAGTCTGGAACCCAGTTCTTTAAGGAAACATGTGGCATTTTTTTCCCCATGATCCCAAGGTCTCTGATCCCACTAGGACAACTTGATACTTTTGACTTGTCTCTGTACTTGCCGATCTTGTACTCCTCCCTGTGATCAGCAGCTCCTCCCTGTCGTCCGACACTGTGATGGATGTAGGTGTCAGCCAGCGTCGACACACAGGTATAGTCCCATGCTAAGAACTTGCCATTCTTCCAAGGATAGATGGTGATCCCGTTGGGGCAGTTGCCTCGGTTGTGGGTATTGTTGACTGCTAGTGATCGGGGCTCTAGTCTGGGCATCCAGCTGTAGCAAAGCTTCCCTTTATGATGTCGTTGACTTCATTGTGTCTTGCATGCCAGTCCTTGGTTTTGGAACAGTTAAGACCATGTAGACCATATTGGTCGGCTTGCGCATTGCCGCAAATACTTGTATATTCCGTGTGAATTGGGGCAGCAAGGCGAAGAGCCATTGCAATACGTAGGGTCTTAGGGTCGAGGCGTGTTCCCATTGCTGAAATGGGAACTGTTTGTAGGAAGTCCCCGGAGTGATGTGAACTCACAGCTTGGAGATGGGCAGCCTCCCTGTCTGATGTTGCAGCCCTAAGCATGTTGGCAAGCACCTTTTCAACGATGGGCCAATCCCAGCTTGACTGTATGCCAGTTCTGTACTAGGTTTTGGTGCTGGAGCAGCAAGAGTCTCCCATTCAGTGATGGTACTGGCGTAGCTAGGGTCTTGTATTCCTGCTGAGTCAATGAGATTGTCCGGAAGAATTTGTTTGATTAACTCGTTTGATGCTATGGAAGAGGATAGGCTAGTTGGTAGGGCAATCTGGGAGGATTTGCGTACTCCCAGCCCCCCAAGCCTGACTGGAAGTGAGGCTTGCAACCACTGTGAATTGAAAGATTCAATACAATATTTTGAGAGTTTCGGACTGCTGAAGGCTGGGGAGCATCTCAGGAAGTAGGAAAGTTTTGGGATTGACAGGCACCTGGTGAGTAGGTAGAAGATGTGTATCGGTCTTTCAGCCTGCCTTCCATCCATAAACATTATCTCTCATTCCATAGCTGGATTCGAACCTGCAAACTCGGCATCAGTATGATAGCTCTAGGCATTGCGTGTTGCAATCAGCACATCAGAAGCTTGTAGTATTGTACAAATGAATAGGAAGTCCAGGAAGATTTGTTTAGGGGAATTTGTCTATCCAGAATAACGGAGACGGAGAATGCAGGCAACATATCAAAACAGTAGAAACAAGCAACCCTGTCCATAAGTATTGCTTTTGTATTAATGATCTAGTGAACATAACCTTAGTGACATGTCAGTTATCACAAATATGCCGTTAGACTTCAAAACGTTTCTTTATAAAAAAAAACTTTAAATTCTGATTTTTTTATGCTTATGTCAATTGTTAAGGAAATTTCCTACCCTCATATTAAAGAAACTGGATCAAGGGTTAATTCATTTAAACGAGAGGGAGACATACCTAGTTTATCTACCATGTATCTATCGAATAATGAGGCTAACCCCACCCAACTCTTGAGCAGACGCTGGTCACACAGAGGGGAGGACAGCAGACCCTAAGTACACTTCAGCTCGTCAGTGTTGAACTATGACATTTAAAGCAACCCAAAGCATTCGTATAGGAATCGAGATTAAGTTTATGTACAGTTGCCTCAATTATAAGAGTCAAGTTTGAACAATTCGAAGCTCTTATTATTATATAGTGAACAGTTATCATGTTTTCTAATTGCCGATTCTAAAATATTTCTTTCCATCCAAGGGAAGCAAGGAACTAGGGTTCTGGCTTCTGGCCTTTTTGCAGGGGTATTGCAATCCCGGGTGTGGTTGAATATGGCATTCGATTCTTGAGGTGAACGGATCGAATATCAGTGTTGTGTTAACCTAATGTCTAGAGGTTTGTCGTCCCACGTAAGATAAGTTGCAGCCACTACAACCAATCCTGTAAACACCACCAACACCATATGTGTGTGGGATATTGGAGGAAAATGCTTTTATCTGTCTATGAATTGTTAAAAACATCTTGTATGTCGAATGTTTTAAAGGCATTCGGCAGGAACATATCGCTCGATACGAGAGAGAGGACAACCAGAAAGTTGAAGCTCCAACGAACCTGGATTTTCATAGCTATCATTATGTATACATGAGAGTTTGGGTGTATAATGTTCACATAATATATGAGTAATATAGTCTGGCATAATGCATGAAGTTCAGATATGATGTATATAAAGTGAATGATACAAAATTAGTGAAGTATATAATTAATATGCATTTAGGTTTAGATAAATTAAAATTGAGATGGCAAGAATGATATATAGAGGAAAAAAGTTAGGAAAAGAGTATTTGTAGGCAAAATAAAGGAGAGAAAGGAAAAGTTGAGGAAAAGGAGACAGGAAAGAAGAAACACGAGAAAAAGAAAAGAAAAATAGGAGAGAGAGAATTAAATGAAGTGGAAATGGTTGATAAGGAAATTAGCAGAAATAAAGCGGGAAATTAATGGAAATAGAGATATAAAGAAAATAAATTGAGAAAAGAGCGAGAAGAAAATGAGAAAAATGAAACTAGAAAGAAAATGAAAGAATGTAGAGATATGAAAACCGAGATTAAAAAAAATATATAGAAAAGGAAAACCGAGAAATGTCAAGACGTGTTCCAGCTGATAGCCGATAAATATTTTGACAACGAGTTTCACGACCCACGTGAAAAATACACATTGGATATTGTTGGTGTCATAAGAGTCACAGTGGATCGTGAGCGGTTAGTGAAGGACTTAGCAGAAATGGGCCGAATGGACGTTTTTGCAATACATGTGAATACTCTTAGTGTTGATGCAGAGGAGCACAGTAACCCAGTGTGAACATACAGGTTTCAGAACAGGTTTTAACTGGGATAACGTGTCTGTGTGAGGCTTGATCAAGCCATGGCTTGATCAAGCTCTACAGAGAACGATAAGTTGCTGGCTCTTACACTTGTCTTGATCTTTATACTTGGCAGAACACTCATTTCTAATGGTTATAAGCGTAACCATATTTTTTGAAGGAGTGGACCAGTAAGCCAGCGGAAAGCCTCGGTCAGATGATCAAAAGCTCCAGCTGTGGGTCATCACATGACTGAGACCTGCGTCAGCAAACACTTGTCCTGTTTCCTAACGAACCTAACCTAACCTTGGTAGTACTACGGTGGAACTTGGGAACTTCCACATCAACTTCGTAAAGTTGATGTGGAGCAAAACATCAACAAATAAAGGCTACGAGCGTCTTTTAAGGGATACACGTAATATGCTTGGAGATTTCTTCTCACGATCAACTGCATTAGTTGTGTTGTGAAGTGATTCTGTGTTGGTCTGTTGTCACTGCGATGGTTTGTTTCAATGTGATAGTGTTCCTCTTGCATCTGCTGAGAAATAATAGTGATTAATGGTTAGTGCTTAAATACTGCCCAATGTTTTGGTTGTAGGGACTGGGTTAATGTTGTAGCTATTTTCTGCTATATATGTTGTGGGAAGATCCCACTACTCAAAAAAATTTCAGTGGAGAGAATTTTCATGGCATCACGTTCATGTTTGAAGATGGTTCTTACACTGTGATGTCTAAAACAGTGGAATAGAAAATGCTGTATTATTTCTGGGACAATGCACTGAATGCAGTTGTCAGATTTATGCCAGTTCTGCTTCTATAGCTGTGAGCTGCTAGCTTAGTCTGGCCATTGCTGAGTCTCTTAATCTCGTTTTAAACCTTGTATGCTTCCACAATTTCTAATTTTTTATGTAGTTTCATAGTTTTGATGAGCATGATATTTTCCAGTTTTAAACGAAATTATTCCTGATAGTTTTCAGAGTAACTTAGCATGTTTTATGTAGTGTTGACAGTGGTGCAGTGAGTGGTACAGTGAGTGGTGCAGTGAGTGGTGCAGTGAGTGGTGCAGTGAGTGGTGCAGTGAGTGGTGCAGTGAGTAGTGCAGTGAGTAGTGCAGTGAGTGGTGCAGTGAGTGGTGCAGTGAGTGGTGCAGTGAGTGGTGCAGTGAGTGGTGCAGTGAGTAGTGCAGTGAGTGGTACGCAATGCCTTGGCTAGCTCGTCAACTAATTCCTTGTGTCTGATTTTGTAGTGTGCTGGCACCCATTGAACCCGTATATCATATCCTTGAGAGTAGTGTGTGTGGAGGAGGGTGAAGCAGGGATATACAAGTTCCATGTAGGTATGGATTTTTTTTTAACACATCGGTCGTTTCCCACCGAGGCAGGGTAACCAAAAAGAAGAAACACTTTCATCATCACTCACTCCATCACTGTCTTGCCAAAAACTTGCCTACTCTACAGTTCAAAAACTGCAACATATTTACATCCCTTCTTCAGAGCGCAGGCACTGTACTTTCCACCTCCAGGGCTCATTTCTTGCTTACCAATTTCCCTGAATCCCTTCATAAAAGTTACCCTGCTCACACTCCAACAGCACGTTAGGTCATAAAAGCCATTTGCATGCACATGCTCCTAACACGCTCATGCACGCTTGCTGGAAGTCTAAGCCTCTCGCACACAAAACCACTTCAGCCTCTTCACTCCAACCTTTCCTAGGACGACCTCTACCTCGCCTTCCTTCCACTACAAATTTATATGCTCACCAAGTCATTCTATTTTGTTCCATCCTCTCTGAATGTCCGTATCACCTCAACAACCTTTTCTCTGCCCTCTGGATAATACTTTTAGAAACCCCCGCACCTCATTCTAATCGCCAAGCTACAGATTTCCTGCATAATCACACCACACATTGCATTCAGACACGACATCTCCACTGCCTCCAGCCTCCTTGTTGCAACATTCACCACCCATTGGTACCACTATATTTTCTTACATTCCCTCTTTGCTTCCATGGATAGCGTTGTCTCCACAGACTCCTCAGTGCACCACTCACATTTTCCCCCCTCATCAATTCCATGGTTAACGTCGTCTTTCATAGACCCATCTGCTGACAAGTCCACTCCCAAATATCTGAATACATTCACTTCCTCTTAACTCCCATTCAGCGCAAGACGTGGTGGAAGCTCCATCCTCCGTATGCAGGTCTTAGTTATGTGATGACCCACAGCTGGAGCTTTTGGTCATCTGACCGAGGCCTTCCGCTGGCTTGCCATTTTTTCCTCCGTCTGCTGACCGCGAAACAGACGTGCTTTCTATTTGTACTCACCTGTGCTTGTAAGTTTGGAGAGATATGTAAGAGCCTGGATAGTACTTTTGGAGTTGCTACAAATTATATAATTGACTGATAAAATACATACAGTTTAGCTATGAAGACAGAAAGGTCTTTTGATTGTATTCATTCAAATTTGAGATGAAAGCGATGAATTTACAATGAGGATGTCATAGAGGCGGATGATTGCTAAAGAGTCGCGAATCATCTTTGCGTTTGTCTGCTGTACTGGACTGAACGTTGTAGATGTAGAAGCAGGAACTCTTGCTTCACTTAGTGCTGTTTGGGAGTATCACTGTCAAGGTTAGATATTGTATTTTCACACCTCCAGCTGGAATGAACGGAGAGCAAGTTACATCGAACTAGAAAAGACTGCAACAAGAATTGGACACGACAAAATCAATAGATACGACATATATCTCTGGATGCAAAATTCGCAGTGTAATGACAACTGGTCAATGGAAACGGAGAAATCCGATTTGGAGTCATAAATAAAGTAAGGGCTCCATGAAAACATAGATATAAATAAGCTTCGGAACTGGCATATACTGGGACAATGTTTCGCCCCGTGAAGAACATTATTATTAAGTTAAGAGAGGCTACAGTTAACACACACACACACACACACACACACACACAGCCCCGGTGGCATGGTGGCTTAAGCTCTCGCTTCACGCACGGAGGGCCCGGGTTCAATTCCCGGCGGGGCGAAAACATTTCGAAGTGTTTCCTTACACACACACACACATATATATACAACAGGCCTAGTGTCTAATCGACATGTGCCTAGGACAAAATGGTAACTAACACACACACACACACAGTAGAGTTACAAGTGAAGGGGGAAACAGATAGGGCAAGAAGAATGAAGCCAAACTACAAGAAAGGGGACTATGTGGGCATTAAGACCTTCCTAAACGGGGTTCAGTGGGACAGAGAACTGGAAGGGAAATCAGTAAACGAGATGATGGAATATGTGACAACAATATGCAAGGAAGCTGAGGAAAGGTTTGTACCCAAGGGTAACAGAATCAATGGAAAAGCCAGGATGAGCCCATGGTTCACCCAAAGGTGCAGGGAGGCCAAAACCAAGTGTGCCAGGGAATGGAAGAAGTATAGAGGGCAAAGGACCCAAGAAAATAAGGAGAGCAGTCGTAGAGCCAGGAATGAATATGCACAGGTAAGAAGGGAGGCCCAACGACAGTACGAGAATGACATAGCAGGGAAAGCCAAATCTGATCCGAAGCTGTTGTACAGCCACATCAGGAGGACAACAACAGTCAAGGACCAGGTGATCAGGCTGAGGAAGGAAGGAGGAGAAATCACAAGAAATGACCGCGAAGTATGTGAGGAACTCAACATGAGATTCAAAGAAGTGTTCACAGAGGAGACAGAAGGGACTCCAGAAAGACAGAGAGGTGGGGTACACCACCAAGTGTTGGACACAATACATGCAACCGAGGAAGAAGTGAAGAGGCTGCTGAGTGAGCTAGATACCTCAAAGGCGACGAGGCCGGATCACATCTCTCCATGGGTCCTGAGAGAGGGAGCTGAGGCGCTATGTGTACCCCTAACAACAATATTCAACACATCTATCGAAACAGGGAGACTACCTTAGGTATGGAAGACAGCAAATGTAGTCCCAATTTTTAAAAAAGGAGACAGACATGAAACACTTAACTACAGACCAGTGTCACTGACATGTATAGTATGCAAAGTCATGGAGAAGATTATCAGGAGAAGAGTGGTGGAACACTTAGAAAGGAATGAGTTTATCAACGGTAGTCAACACGGTTTCAGGGACGTGAAATCCTGTGTCACAAACCTACTGGAGTTCTATGACAGGGTGACAGCAGTAAGACAAGAGAGAGAGAGGTGGGTAGATTGCATTTTCTTGGACTGTAAGAAGGCGTTTGACACAGTTCCACACAAGAGATTAGTGCAAAAGCTGGAGGACCAGGCAGGAATAACAGGGAAGGCACTCCAAAGGATCAGGGAATACCTGTCAGGAAGACAGCAGATTGTCATGGTTCGTGGGCGCCTGTGACGAGTGGGGTTCCACAGGGGTCAGTCCTAGGACCGGTGCTGTTTCTGGTATTTATGAACGACTTGACGGAAGGAATAGCCTCCGAAGTGTCCCTATTTGCAGATGATGTGAAGTTGATGAGAAGAATTCAATCGGACGAGGACCAGGCAGAACTACAAAGGGATCTGGACAGGCTGCAGGACTGGTCCAGAAATTGGCTCCTGGAGTTCAACCACACCAAGTGTAAAGTCATGAAGATTGGGAAAAGGCAAAGAAGACCTCAAACGGAGTACAGTCTAGAGGGCCAGAGACTACAAACCTCACTCAAGAAAAAAGATCTTGGGGTGAGTATAACACCAGGCACATCTCCTGAGGCGCACATCAACCAAATAACTGCTGCAGCATACGGGCGCCTAGCAAACCTAAGAACAGCATTTCGACATCTTAATAAGGAATCGTTCAGAACCCTGTACACTGTGTACGTTAGGCCCATACTGGAGTAGGCAGCACCAGTTTGGAGCCCACACCTAACCAAGCACATAAAAAAAAACTAGAGAAAGTGCAAAGGTTTGCAACAAGACTAGTCCCGGAGCTAAGGGGTATGTCCTACGAGGAGAGATTAAGGGAAATCGACCTGACGACACTGGAGGACAGGAGAGAGAGAGAGGGGAGCCATGACAGAGGAATTGACAAGGTGGACAGATACAGAATGTTCCAAAAATGGGACACAGCAACAAGGGGTCACAGTTGGAAGTTGAAGACTCAGATGAATCACAGGGATGTTAGGAAGTATTTCTTCAGTCAGAGTGGTCAGGAAGAGGAACAGTTTGGGAAGTGATGTAGTGGAGGCAGGATCCATTCATAGCTTCAAGAAGAGGTATGATAAGGCTCATGGCGAAAGGAGAGTGACTCAGTAGCGGCTAGTGAAGAGGCGGGAGCAGGAACTATGACTCGACCCCAGCAACCACAACTAGGTGAGTACACACACACACCCACACATACATACACACACACACACACACACACACATTCGTGTGTGTGTATGTGTGTGCCACCATGCCCCGATGGCATGGTGGCTAGCGCTCTTGCTTCACGCACGGAGGGCCCGGGTTCAATTCCCGGCGGGGCCGAAACATTTCGAAGTGTTTCGTTACACACACACACACACATACATACAACAGGCCTAGTGTCTAATCGACATGTGCCTAGGACAAAATGGTAACTAACACACATACATACACACACACACACACACACACACACACACACACACACAGTAAGAGTCGGTGATTTATATTTTCCAAGCCGGCAAGTAAGCCTTCAGTTTAACACTGTATTTAAGACTCTCACATAAATGAGAACTGTAGGAGGCAGTGAAGGGCTCGACCATAACATGTATAAAGTAAAACCTGAAAGATAAAGCTGTTTCATTAAGACAGCAAACTTGTGAATGGGATAAACGTCACCGGTAGATCCTCTTAAACGGGCTATTGCAGTGGAACCTCGGTGTTCAAAGACCCAGTCTTTGAACGTTTTTCTGGAGTCCGAACGCTCCGGCTTGTTTAAAATTCAGTTGTAAAAACTTTTACAGGAAAGCCCTGTTTCAAAAGTGCTCTGAAGTGACCTCTTACACTGATCTGACTCTCAGACTTTTGGAAATCAGTTCAACATACTCCGGTGTGTGAGGCTGGTAATTAAAAACCTTGGAAATTCTCTTTCAGTCATGGAGCTTTTCGCAGTTCGAATACTACCTAGGAACCAAACACGTTCAGACACTGGGGTTCCACTGTATCGGTATTTTTCTGTTTCTGCTTAAAATGAATGGCCAACATGGTACACATGGGTACCCTCAAGGAGGGCTGGAGGGTTACATCAATGGTATACAAAATACTGACAAGATGATGAATTAGACACAAACACAACGTTTCGGTATCTTTATTTGCAGACGTTTCGCCGACCAGTATCTTTATCAACCGATATATCACTATTTACTGGCGACAAAGTGATAAAAGTACAAAAAAAACGGAAAATACTTGCCATTACAAAAATATCTTAAAGGAATAATAAAGTGGTCAGAAAAAGACGTAAGCGGATTAAAAGAATGATTAAATACAGCGTTTACAAGACTAAAACCACTTAAAATGAAAGGTATTGACTGGCCGCGGGCACAAGAGGAAGGATGTGTCATCTGGTTGATGAGTGATGCTTGCAAAGGACACATGACGTTAAATAGGAGTGACACGAAGACAATGAGAAGAAAACATGTCATGTTATACTCGAGAGAGTTGTCAAGCCATGACTTAAAACAGTACCAGCCTAAACGTCGATCGCGATCTACTAGTACTTTGCAGAGTACTGTTAAGGTAGAGTATGTTATTGTAGCAGAGTTTTGTACAGAACTTATTAGCAGTAGACTTTAGTAGTACTGTTATTAGGTAGCAGAGTACTGTTATTAGGTAGCAGAGTACTGTTATTAGGTAGCAGAGTACTGTTATTAGGTAGCAGAGTACTGTTATTAGGTAGCAGAGTACTGTTATTAGGTAGCAGAGTACTGTTATTAGGTAGCAGAGTACTAAACGATATCTATGGAGCAGAGTACTGTTATGGACAGAGTACTGTTATGGAGCAGAGTACTGTCTATGGCAGCAGAGTACTGTCTATGGACAGCAGAGTACTGTCTATGGAGCAGAGTACTGTCTATGGACAGCAGAGTACTGTCTATGGACAGCAGAGTACTGTCTATGGACAGCAGAGTACTGTCTATGGACAGCAGAGTACTGTCTATGGACAGCAGAGTACTGTCTATGGACAGCAGAGTACTGTCTATGGACAGCAGAGTACTGTCTATGGACAGCAGAGTACTGTCTATGGACAGCAGAGTACTGTCTATGGACAGCAGAGTACTGTCTATGGACAGCAGAGTACTGTCTATGGACAGCAGAGTACTGTCTATGGACAGCAGAGTACTGTCTATGGACAGCAGAGTACTGTCTATGGACAGCAGAGTACTGTCTATGGACAGCAGAGTACTGTCTATGGACAGCAGAGTACTGTCTATGGACAGCAGAGTACTGTCTATGGACAGCAGAGTACTGTCTATGGACAGCAGAGTACTGTCTATGGACAGCAGAGTACTGTCTATGGACAGCAGAGTACTGTCTATGGACAGCAGAGTACTGTCTATGGACAGCAGAGTACTGTCTATGGACAGCAGAGTACTGTCTATGGACAGCAGAGTACTGTCTATGGACAGCAGAGTACTGTCTATGGACAGCAGAGTACTGTCTATGGACAGCAGAGTACTGTCTATGGACAGCAGAGTACTGTCTATGGACAGCAGAGTACTGTCTATAGACAGTACTCTGATAGCAGAGTACTGTTTTTAGATCGTAGAGTAAATCGTTGGATAAACAATTGATACAGGTAATGAGAGTCGGAAGCCAAAGTGCAGCTGTTAGACGCAGTTTTCTGTCAAGACCAAGGTACTAAGCACCTTAAAATTATCTTACCACTTCTTACACTGTCTCCAGTCCAAAGGTCACCTATGAATTTGACTGAATATGCCTGCTGAGCAGGCAAAACCTCTAATGAAAAACTATACCCAGGTAATGTACATGTTTGACTAGTAAATGATTAACAAGTTTAGTAGTTATAGAATCTTGTCACTGACCTCCATAGACACTTCTAAGATTTAACAACACTAGAACTTGTAGACACTCTGATGTGCTTTGCATTTGCTGCTCATTGTTTAATATGAACATTCTTTGAACCGAGAATATAATTCTGACTCTGTAAAACGACGTGTAGATTAAATCCAGATAAGGTGAAAAACTATAAACATTTGCAAAACTAGGAATCTTTATTATATAAGACGTTCACTGATGTTATGATAAATCCAGATCCTCGACTGAAAACTTTTGGAACCAGCTTGTTGAAGAATAAATATCCAAACGTCAGAAAAAGTGCGGTGTACTGATATAATATTTTTTAATCAAGTCTTCCTCTGTGAAGCCATATTTTCTCACATGAAAATTATCACTGGAGGACTGTAGGGAAAGAGGGGACATGATAACGACATATAAAATACTGAGAGGAATTGAAAGGGTGGATAGGGGTAGAATGTTTCAGAGATGGGACACAGCAACAAGGGGTCACAATTGTCACAGGGATGTTAGGAAGTCCTCACATACTGAGAGAACAGCAATACACATCCTATCATACTGAGAGAACAGCAATACACATCCTAACATACTGAGAGAACAGCAATACACATCCTAACATACTGAGAGAACAGCAATACACATCCTATCATACTGAGAGAACAGCAATACACATCCTATCATACTGATAGAACAGCAATACACGTCCTCGCATACTGAGAGAACAGCAATACACATCCTAACATACTGAGAGAACAGTTCATATATCCTCACATTAACCATGAAACGAGAAAAAATAGACTACGTCACTAAAAATAAGCAGATTATTTTACCAGTTTGAAAATGTGGAAAAAAGGGATAAATCTGACCCCATGTTGACACGCACTGCTAAACTTTGCGACATTTTCAACGTCAGTCAAAATTAGGGCGACGGTAAAACAATTAAAAATTTCCACTTCTGATGAGTATTATAATAGAGATGGTGTCGAGGTGGATGTAAGAGGTGCAAGGGGCTCACTACACAGTGCAAGGGGCTCACTACACAGTGCATGGGGCTCACTACAGTGTTGAGACGGTGTACGGGGCTCACAGTACTGGCACGGTGCAAGAGGCTCAATACAGTGCTGAGACAGTGCACTTGGTTTACTACAGTGCTGGCACGGTGCACGGGGCTTACTACAGTACTTAGACGGTGCACGGGCTCACTACAGTGCTGGGACGGTACACGGGGCTCATTTCAGTGTTTAGACGGTGCACGGGGCTCACTACAGTGCTGGGACGTTGCACGGGCCTCACTACAGTGCTGAGACGGTGCACGTGGTTCACTGCAGTGCTGGGACGGTGCACGGGGCTCACTACAATGCTGGGACGGTGCACGGGGCTCACTACAGGGCTGGGGCGGTACTAGGGGTTCAATACAATGCTGGGACGGTGCATGGGGCTCAATACAATGCTGGGACGGTGCATTGGGCTCACTACAGTGCTGGGACGGTGCACGGGGCTCACTACTGTGCTGGGACGGTGCACGGAGCTCACTACAGGGCTGGGACGGTACTCGGGGCTCAATACAATTCTGGGACGGTGCATGGGGCTCACTACAGTGCTGGGACGGTGCATGGGGCTCACTACTGTGCTGGGACGGTGCACAGGGCTCACTACAGTTCTGGGACGTTGCACGGGTCTCACTACAGTGCTGAGACGGTGCACGTTGTTCACTATAGTGCTGGGACGGTGCACGTGGTTCACTACAATGCTGGGATGGTACACGGGGCTCACTACAATGCTGGGACGGTGCATGGGGCTCACTACAGTGCTGGGACGGTGCACGGGGCTCACTACAGTTCTGGGACGTTGCACGGGTCTCACTACAGTGCTGGGACGGTGCACGGGGCTCACTACAGTTCTGGGACGTTGCACGGGTCTCACTACAGTGCTGAGACGGTGCACGTTGTTCACTATAGTGCTGGGACGGTGCACGGGCTCACTACAGTGCTTAGACGGTGCACGGGGCTCACTACAGTGCTGAGACAGTGCACGGGGCTCATTTTAGTGTTTAGACGGTGCACGGGGCTCACTACAGTGCTGGGACGGTACTCGGGGCTCACTACAATGCTGGGACTGTACACGGGGCTCAGTACAATGCTGGTACGGTGCACGGGGCATACTACAGTGCTGGGACGGTGTACGGGGCTCACTACAGTGCTTAGACTGTGCATGGGACTCACTACAGTGTTTACACGGTGCACGAGGCTCACTACAATGCTGGGACGGTACACGGGGCTCACTTGCTTAGACTGTGCATGGGGCTCACTACAGTGTTTACACGGTGCACGAGGCTCACTACAATGCTGGGCCGGTACACGGGGCTCACTACAATGCTGGGCCGGTACACGGGGCTCACTACAATGCTGGTACGGTGCATGGTGGCTAAAGCTCTCGCTTCACACGGCGAGGGTCCGGCTTCGATTCCCGTGTTTCCTTACACCGGTTGTCTATGTTCACCCATCAGTAAAATGGGTACCTGGGTGTTAGTGGACTGGTGTGGGTCGCATCCTGGGACAAAACTGACCTAATTTGCCCGAAATGCACAGCATAACAAGCGGCTTTTTATATAGTAGTATGTCATTGATGTCAGCTAGGCCTGTATACCTTGTACATGTACGTGAAGAAATAAAGATATTATTATTATTATTATTATTATTATTATTATTATTATTATTATTATTATTATTATTATTATTATAGCATTCGGTAATTATGGTTTTCATTATTTAATGATAGTTTAGCCAAAGTATAAACTTGATCAAGTTCCTGGAGGCCTGAGTGAGAGATGGTTAGGTTGGGTAAAATTTGTCAGGAAACAGGACAAGTGTTTCCTGACGCGGGTCTTAGTCATATGATAACCCGCCGCTGGAGCTTTTGATCATCTGACCGAAGCCTTCCGCTGGCTTACCGGTTCACCCCTTTAAAAATTATGGTCATGATTATTACTATTTCATTATAACTGAGTGAGAGAGAACCTTCAAGTGTTTGAGTTAAATAAAGTCGTGAATATCACGAGCATTTCAATATCTGGCTTAGAAAACTAACATTTTTACATTGAGATCTTATGCTAATTAGAGGAAGTAATGACTGTATGGAATCAGATATTCTGAAGCTCCACCTGGTTGACCGCCTCAAGGAAGGTTTCTTGACGCTGGTGAGGGGCTCTTGATCTAGGAAATTGGATCTGTGCTACAGTTCCCTGAATTGAGCCTGAAAACCTTCCATCCCCTCCCCATCCTCCCACAGGGGCCGTATAATTCCTACGGGTTTAGCAATCCCCAATGACTTTGAGAATAATAAGTAGTGCAAATAATAGTTTGTAGTATGGAAGCTTAGTTATTATTTCTTGCTCTGTGTTAATGTCTTCCATCTGAGTTGTTTACAATGACAGCATCTTCCTCTGAGTGGAGGGAACCTTCAATACTGTCTGTGTGATCTTATTTCCAGTCTGTTGACTTTGTGAGGATCATTGATGCTGAGCAGCGTGTTGAAGAAGACGTTTGTGTGGGGTGACATGTTATGTCATTGTCATGTCATGATAATGTCAAGGTGATATTAGTGATATCTGCCTAGGTGGTGACAATTGTTCTGATATACTTTTGATGAGTTCCCAGAGTTTTTCTACTCTCAGAGGTGAGCCTTAGGCCAGGCTCGTTTGGTGCTTGGCTGGTCAACCAGGCTGTTGCTACTCCCTTGCCTGGCGCAGGTGGTGTAATACAACAATTCCCAAGGCTGTTTTTTTAAATTCAGTTGAATTCTTTCATTTCTTGATTAATGTGTTCAAATAGTTCTCCTGAGACGACACTATTCTGAACACCACACAGAAACTCTAATCATGATATTGATTTCGCTTTTTAGAACATTAACGTTATATAGTATATAATCAACTGTGATTTCTCAGTAAACATTGTTTTGATTATTTGGACAATACGATATATTTCTTATGGCTTTAATTTTTGCTATGTCTGTCAGACCTTTACTATTTGAAGCGACTAAATCGTAGTTCGTCTGTGTCTTCTTGAGTCAAGACTGATAAAAATAACTTAAAAATAGAGGACAATCTTTTCTCAATATCAGTACGATGTCAAAAGTTATTTTTAAGTTGACCTAAATTTTTCTCTATATTTTTTTTATGTACATTTTATGTACATTATTGTCTTTGAATTTCATACAACTTTTATTTCATTGTCTTTTTTTCACGTTTTCTTTATACCATTTTCTTCCATGACAACTGTTTGAGTATTCTGATATTCCATTTCGGATTTTTTATATTCTTTCTAATTTCTCTATTGAGAATATACTGTGCTTGGACGGCATGTAGAGTATTTCAAAAACTCTCACATTGATAATTCTCTTCGTTACCCCAGTCAACATGTGTGTGCTCTAAGCCCATTGTTATCTGTAGAAGGAAAATCTGAGACCCTTACTATATAATTATTCTTCGTTTACTGGCAACAAGCTCCTCGGTAATACCCAGATAATTAAGTTTTCTTGTTTGCCATAACCAAATCAAGCAGGTTATTTTCCTTCGTTGGTTCTGTCACAAACTGTTTTCAAAAACAGACCAAGATTAGCTCTGGTAAGTCACTGGACTCTAGATTCCCAGTTTTGGGGACGGTATATCACACCTAATATCAAATTTTCATGTACTAAAAATCTACGCAGTCTGTGTAATACATACTGAGAAACCTTCAGTGTCTTCTTCTGAATTGCCACGACCAATCTTAACAACCAATATTCCCACCTCTTTTCACCTACAGACAGCATCCCTAACATTCTCAGTATCGCAACCCTGATAATTAGACTAACTGAACAAGCCAGGGTCGGGCAATAACACTCTGAAAGGTCATTACTCACAAAACAGAGTGCACTGTGTGTATCAATGTAAACAGTTTTACAATATTGTGAAGTTTAAGCTGCGTATTAATAAAAAAGAAAATCAAGAAGGAGTCTGTGACTCGTGTAGTAACAGTGGTACTGGAAAGTTTTTGTCACTTGCTTCTGTTTCAGGTGAAAATTATATTTTTTGAGCCAACCACATTGTAAATGGTTTCAGATGATGTTCCATACACGATGCATAAGGCATAAGGCATAAGTTATAATCAATGTAAGAACATAAGAATGGAGGAACACTGCAGAAAGCCTACTGGCCCATACAAGGCAGGTCCTTATCAAAACCATCACTACCTAAGAATTTACTCCCGTACTCAAGACACCAATCAAACCCAGCCCCTCCCACTCATATATATGAAATAAAACATGTATATTTTGTGAAATAAACTATTAGAGGAAATAGAGTGAGCTGCCATTTTGATCCCGTACAAAGATGCCTTAAGACTAATATAATTCACACTACCCAATTCTACAGGACCATATTTAATTTTTTCTCTACAAAATCAAATATCTCTAACTATTTCTAGTTTAAAGTCCTAAAAACTCCCTCTACTCAGCTAGCTGATGCCTCCATCCTGACCCTAGATATATATGAATCCCATCCCTGGCATAAATGTCATTTCTGTCATAGAAATGTCTCCAGTTGTCAATAAATGGTACTGCAATATCTTTACAGTGTTTGTTCTGCCAGCAATTAACACTAATTTCCTTGGGCAGCCATTAATTTACAACTCCATTCCTCGGTAAAATGCTACATAATACAGAGCGCTCTCCCTCCCTAATTATATCTACTGCTGACCTATACTTGCTAGTCAAACCCTCACTTCTACGCTTGCCAGCATCAGTGCCTCCAGCACTGAGGCGGAGATGAATGATCCCGTTACCTTTCATGATGCTGTCAAGAAGGTTAACGATATCCAGCATCCCAGGAAAACAAACCCTTTGCCTCCTTTTCCTCTCTCTTAAACTTGATTTGTAAGTCACCAGCAAAAAAAAAAAAAAAAAACTTTCTTAGCTTCTCTAGTGATTTTTGATGCGACGTTCTCGTTGCTTGCATTTTCGCTAGGCAGCACAGAAAATGACTTCATAGTCTCTACAGCAGTTTTAAACTCTCCATCCTTCCTTCTGTTCTTCAGCTTCGTTCCAGTTCTCTCCACCACTGTTCAGCTTACTTCGACGTCCTGAGGATTCACCACCGGAGGATTACTACGAATGCTCTTTGTTTACCTCAGTCGATCACCATTTCTCTCTTCCTCCAACTCCTTCACCTGTTGACATAATTGCTCTAACTGTGAGCAGCAGTAGAGTTTGTCAGCTACGGTACTGGGACGTATGAACATAAGGGACATTTGTGAATCTTTAGGTGGAAACACTGTAAGGCATTTCTATTTGCTGCAGCCACTGCCTGTGATGCAGCTTTTGGCCTGAGAAGCTGTTCAAAATGCCTTTGTTTCAAAGCCATACACAAGTGCACTGACGATGTCGTTGAGCCTCTGTGTTGAGATGTATGCAGGAGGCATGAGTTCAGTGAACTACCTCGGGAAGCTCTTCTGCCAGTAAAATCTTGCCTTGTATGGGCCAGTAGGCCTTCTGCAGTGTTCCTCCATTCTTATGTTCTTAAGATTACACCGCCTCTGGAAGCTCTGCACCACCACTGTCAAATAGCTGGAAAAGATCGCGAGGGAAAATTGTTGCACAGTGGAATATCATCCAACCAGTTGCAGCGGTGCAAAGGTGGTTGTTGAAAACCATGTAGTTAGTCTTGAAGCTGCAGCAAGAAGAGCCTACCCTGCACAGCCTCCTGCAAATGACTGAAAAAACTTTAACTTCCAGTACTATGTTATTATGACTGCTTTAATTGCTATTTAAATTATGATTGCTTTTTATTCTGCTCGACAACAGATTAACAATGATCCTTGAATAATTCATTTTAGAATGATCATTTCAGCCTTGTATGAACGCTAATTAGATGCTGTAAAATGTTTGTTTTGAAGCATAATTTAATATTTATGCCTCTCTGCCTATTGCGGGGATGAAGATATTGATTATCCAAATTTTTTTCGATAATTTTTACTGTACGTTTTACAATAAAAATTGTGGTGAAATCACATCATTCGTGTCTTAAAACATATACAAAAATGAATCATGCATGTCTATCTTACTTAACTGCTAAGATAAGTATGTTAGTGGGATGGATTGTGAAATACCTGCCTAGTATGGACCAACAGACCTGCGGCAGTGTTTCTCCTTTCTTATGTTCTTATGTCAGTGTGAACATGTGATTTTCAAAGGCCTGAGGTGATTGAGGGACGGAGCCCCACAGACCTTAAGGGGAATTATTTTTTCTCTTTCGGGATTGATTATTCATGACTCAAGGAATCTGGAAAACACCTTGGATGAATTTTAACACGCCCTCTGAGGGTTAAAAGTAAATCACGCAACAACAGTTGTCAGGCCGAGGTCAGCTTAACTCAAGCAGGGAGAACATACTTATTTTAATGTAATTAATTGAACTATCATTATGTATCATTAAGCTCAAGTTTGAACTCCCTAGTATGTACTCTCTCATATGTATGCTCCATAATGCATAAACTCTCTAATTTATCCCGTGCTCTACCTGTAATTGTAAAGTCATTAGTACATAGTAAATGACTATTCGTGTTGAAAAAAGAGGGTTTAAGTAATGTATGAAGGGTTCTGCATGATATGCCTCTGGCTATTTACCTGGAAGGCGTTCCAGGGGTCAACGCCCCCCCGGCCCTGTCCATGACCAGGCCTCCCTCATAACATTGGAGTACAGAGGTGACATAACAGGAGCCTTACACCTAAAATAACTCTCTAGTTAAGGATTAACAAATACAAATTTAAATTTAATTTGAGGATATGCAATTCGTAACCATTTCAAACATTGTTGCCTAATATTGCAACTTATATTTTCATAAAAATAAAATAACGGAGAAGCACTGCTGAGGGCCTGCTAGCCCCTGCTAGGCACATCTAACTCGCACCTCATCCACATCTACTCATGTACGTGTCTAAGGTATTATTTAAGTTACTCAAGGTTTTTTGCCTCATTGATGCTACTTGGAAGTTTGTTCCACTTATCCGCAACTCTATTTCTAAACCACTACTAACTTTTCTAAATCTAAAATTTCCCAAGTTAAACCCACTGCTGTGAGTCCTCTCGTGGTTAGATATTTTTAGCACATTATTTATATACCTTTATTTATACACCTCAGTCATGTCCTCCCTAATTCTACACCTTTCTAAAGAGTGCAGATTAAGTGCCCTGAGTCTTTCATCGTAGTTTCTGATACATGGGATCGACTCTGACATCCTACTCTCTATGTTTTCCAGCGCTTTTATATCTGTTCTGTAATACGGGAACCAGAACTGTGGAAGATTAAGACACGTTTCGCCTACTTAGTAGGCGAAACGTTTCAACAATAAAGATACCCAACTGTTGTACATGTGTCTTAATCTTCAACTTGTCGGTATTTTATACTATTTTCAAAAACCAGAACTGCAGTATAATGGATGGGACAAATATTTTTGTTGGAGGATTTAGGGTTTCGACCATTAGGCCTGTTGCAGTGTTTATTCTTTCTTATGCTCTTAAACGAAGGCCTACCAAGGGTATATAAATTTAAATTATAACCTGAGGACTTCTATTACACTGATCTGCATTTGGAATGTTTTTAATTTTTATTTTTATTCATGGTTGCGATCTTACATATTCTTGGGCTGTTGATTGTAAATATCTAAACTATTTTGCTCTACCACGTAAGGATTTTGAATAAAATACATATTAATGATATGAAAAATGTGAATTTTTAATAAATTGTTACTTTATTAAAATTAGGCAAGTACTAGAAAAGCACATTGTATTAGTTTTAAGAACATATGAATTCCAAATCAACATGAATCAAATCAAATGATTTTATTAAAAAAAATATGCTCCTAATGGTTAGCCTACATATTGAATCAAAGGAAGGAGGACCACTTTGATTTTCGCTTGTGCTGTGCATCGAGACCATTACGTTTCAATGACCAGCAGTAATCCGCCATCATGCTGACATTCCATTTGCCCTGGTATCGAGTTTCCATGGTGCAAATATCCTGATTGAACCGCTCTCATTGTTCCTCACTGTAGTCCCCACAATTGTTGGGAAAATAGTCAAGATGTGAGTGCAAAAAGTGCATCTTCACACTCATTCTAGACCCAAGTTGTTGGAAACTTTAAATCAGATTTTGGACAATTTTTTTCATATTCGGGGGAGCGCCTGTTTCCCAGGAAGTTGTGGACAATCTGCTTGAATGAAAACCAGGCATTCACCTCGACACCTGCTAATGCTTCATCAAAATGCTTGTCCTTCATCAATTCCCGAATCTGAGGACCAACAAAGATTCTTGCCTTTAGCTTGCCTTCACTTATACGAAGAAACTTTGACTCCAGGTACTTGAAAGCAGTTCCATTCTTGTTCAAAACCTTCACAAAATATTTCATAAACCCTAATTTGATGCGGAGTGGTGGCAGCAGAATTTTCTTGGGGTCAACTAGTGGCACAGTTTTCACGTTGTGATTTCAGGGTAAAAAGCTGGTTCTTGGTGGCCTGTCTTTTTGTTCATAGTGCTGGCTGTCTGCCCTACTATCCCAAAGACACAGAAAACAGGGATACTTGGCGTATCCTCCTTGAAGACCTAGTAGGAGAGCAATAACTTTTAAATCATCACAAATGAGAAAATTTTGATTCTGGTACTTGATTGAAGATATTAGTGTCTTCATATTTGCGTAAGTTTCTGACATTTGGACACTATGGCTAATTAGCACAGATGCAGCTGTGTTGCCATTGTAGAGAAGTACAGTCTTTAAACTTCTTTTAGAAGAATCAATGAAGAGTCTTCATTCATCTGCTTTGTATGACATCCCCATGTGTTCAATAAGGCCAGAAATATTTGAACAGAAAACTAAAGATTTCTCTTTGTCAAAGAACTGAGTGAATTCCGCTTCACGATGACGGTACCAAGCGAATGTTGTTCCAGGAGCTAGAAGCCTGTGTTCCTTCAGTCTAGAGCCAAGTAACTGCACTTTCTTTTGGAAGGTTAAGGTCTCTCACCAAGTCATAGAGCTCAACTTGGTTGAAGGGTTTGGGATCGTCATTTGTTGGTGGTTCATAGTCTACTTCCATCTCCCCAGAATCACTGGTATCAGACTGATGAAATTTCCTTGTCTCAGGTGGCACAGGTACAGGAATATCTTCAGAGTGTGGAACAGCCTTATTGCTGAAGGAATATTTGGGTATATTATGCGATCTTTAGTCTTCTTGTTGAATCCAGCTACTTTAGTCATACAAAAGTAGCAGTCATCATGGTGGTTCATCTGCTCCAGCCATACCATTGGTACTCCAAAGGGAATACATTTAAGTTTTCCAACTGACCACATTTGGAACTTACTGATGCAACTCTTGCAAGCTTTGTGTGGTGCAAATGGTTTGTCCTGGTCTCCAAGTTTGCAGCCTAAATAAGCACAGTAGCAGCGCTTCAATAAAGGAGTAATGTTGCTCCAGGAATCTGAAGGTGTGAATTGCCCGCAGACATAGCAAAATATGTTTGGTGAATTTATGCAGCCTCTAGACATATTAATAATCTGAAAATAAAGAAAAATATATTAGATTTAACATTTAATTCAATATAAGGTAAGCATTTTAATTGGTAATATATCACTTTCTCATTTACTTATGTTATATGAAAAGTGAAAAGTAACCTTTCCGTATAACTTGACAACCTGATGTGATAGATATTAATAAAAAACACAGTGAATCACTATTTTCCATATATATACCGAAAAAGATACCATAGTCACTAAAAAAATCATGCAGACCAGTTTTATTTATACGTTTTGAAATGAAGCCAAGAATTCTATAAGCTTTATTGTAGACATTTGCGCCTTGGCGTTGCTATTTAACCCAAAATCGCAAATTTTTTCATCTATTCGGCACGACATTATAAATATATATGTGACAGTTAAAAATAGGAGAGGAGAGTTATTAAATGGAGAGTTAGAGGTATCGGGAAGATGGAGGGAATATTTTGAGGAATTGTTAAATGTTGATGAAGACAGGGAAGCTGTGATTTCGTGTGTAGGGCAAGGAGGAATAACATCTTGTAGGAGTGTGGAAGAGCCAGTTGTGAGTGTGGGGGAAGTTCGTGAGGCAGTGGGTAAGTGGGAAGGGGGTAAAGCAGCTGGGATGGATGGGATAAAGATAGAAATGTTAAAGGCAGGTGGGGATATAGTTTTGGAGTGGTTAGTGTTTTTATTTAATAAATGTATGGAAGAGGGTAAGGTACCTAGGGATTGGCAGAGAGCATGCATAGTTCTTTTGTATAAAGGCAAAGGGGACAAAAGAGAGGTTAAAAATTATAGGGGAATAAGTCTGTTGAGTATACCTGGTAAAGTGTATGGTGAAAGAATTAAGAGTAAGACGGAGAGCAGGATAGCAGATGAACAAGGAGGCTTGAGGAAGGGTAGGGGGTGTGTAGACCAAGTGTTTGCAGTGAAACATATAGGTGAACAGTACTTAGATAAGGGTAAAGAGGTATTTGTGGCATTTATGGATTTGGAAAAGGCATATGATAGGGTGGATAGGGGGGCAATGTGACAGATGTTGCAAATATATGGAATAGGAGGTAGGTTATTGAAAGCGGTGAAAAGTGTTTATGCGGATAGTGAGGCTCAGGTTAGAGTATGTAGGCGAGAGGGAGATTATTTCCCAGTAAAAGTAGGCCTTAGACAGATGTGTGATGTCACCATGGTTGTTCAATATATTTATAGATGGAGTTGTAAGAGAAGTGAATGCTCGGGTGTTGGCAATAGGTGTGGGGTTAAAAGATGCAGAATCTAACACAAAGTGGGAGTTGTCACAATTGCTCTTTGCTGATGACACTGTGCTTTTGGGAGATTCTGAAGAGAAGTTGCAGAGGTTGGTGGATGAGTTTGTTAGGGTATGTAAAAGAAGGAAATTAAAAGTGAATATAGGAAAGAGTAAGGTGATGAGGATAACAAACAAATTAGGTAACTGAAGATTGGATATCAGATTGGAGGGAGAGAGTATGGAGGAGGTGAATGTGTTCAGATATTTGGGAGTGGATGTGTCAGCAGATGGGTCTATGAAGGATTAGGTGAATCATAGAATTAACGAGGGGAAAAAGGTGAGTGGTGCACTGAGGAGCTTGTGGAGACAGAACTTTATCCATGAAAGCAAAGAGGGGAATGTATGAGAGTATAGTTATTCCAACACTCTTGTATGGGTGTGAGACATGGGTTGTGAATGTTGCAACAAGGAGAAGGCTGGAGGCAATGAAGATGTCATGTCTGAAGGCAATTTGTGGTGTGAATATAATGCAGAGAATCCGTAGTTTGGAGATTAGGAGGAGGTGTGGGATTACCAAAACTATTATCCAGAGAGCTGAGGAGGGGTTATTGAGATGATTTGGACATATAGAGAGGATGGAACGAAGTAGAATGACTTCGAGAGTGTATAAATCTGTAGTGGAGGGAAGGCGGGGTAGGGGTCGGCCTAGGAAAGGTTGGAGGGAGGTGGTAAAGGAAGTTTTGTGTGCGAGGGGTTTGGACTTCCAGCAAGCGTGTTAGATAGGAGCGAATGGAAACAAATGGTTTTTAGGACTTGAAATGCTGTTGGAGTGTAAGCAAGGTAACATTTATGAAGGGATTCAGGGAAACCGGCAGGCCGGACTTGATTCCTTGAGATGGGAAGTACAGTGCCGGCACTCTGAAGGAGGGTTGTTAATTAATGTTGCAGTTTTATAACTGTAGTGTAAGCACGCCTCTGGCAAGACAGTGATGGAGTGAGTGATGATGAAAGTTTTTCTTTGTCGGGCCTCCCTGCCTTGGTGGGAAACGGCCAATGTGTTACTATGCAGTTGTCCCTCGGTTTTCGTGCATCTCCAAACTCGAATATTTATGTAAGTGTATTTTCGTAAGTATTGTTGCAAGTGTATTTTTGGGGGTCTGAAATAGACTAACCTACGTGACATTATTTCTTAAGGAAGTAAATTCGTTCGGTAATGGCACTTGAGCAGCATTCTGGAACGAATTTTCGGCGAAAACCGAGGGACCACTGGATATATATATATATATATATATATATATATATATATATATATATATATATATATATATATATATATATATATATATATATATATATATGCATTCATACCAATCTAACAACACACTTCAATAAATTTATCGAAACGGGAGAACTGCCAGAGGTGTAGAAGACAGCAAATGTAGTCCCGATTTTTTAGAAAGGAAACGGACAGGCTTCACTAAATTACAGATCAATGTCGCTGACATGTATTGCATGTAATGTTATGGAGAAGATTATCAGGAAAAGTGGAGGAGCATCTAGAACGGAATGGCTTGATACATGACAATCAGCACGGCTTCAGGGAAGAAAAAGCCTGCATCATGAACCTATTGGAGTTCTATGACAAGGTAACAGAAGTACGACAGGAGAGAGAGAGGGATGGATAGACTGCATCTTCTTGGACTGTAACAAAGCTTTTGACACAGTACCACACAAAAGACTGGTTGAAAAACTAGTGGAGCAGGCAGGAATAGGAGGAAAAGTACTGCAATGGATTAGGGAATACATGACAGGAAGGAAACAATGTGTGTCGGTCCGAGATGAGGTATCAGAGTAGGTGTGTGTTTCGAGTGGGATTCCACAAGGATCAGTCCTAGGTCCGGTGCTGTTTCTTGAATATGTAAATATGACGGAAGAGATAGTCAGAGGTTTTCCTGTTTGCAGACAATGTGAAACTGATGAGAATACAAGCAGAAGAGGATAAGGTAAGCCTACAAGGGGATCTGGACAGGCTGCAAGCCTGGTCTAACAAATAGCTCCTGGAGTTTAACCCCAGCAAGTGAAAAGTTATGAAGATTGAGGAAGGACAAAGGAGACCGCAGATGGAGTACAGCCTAAGAGGTCAAAGACTGCAAAACTCATTCAATGAAAAGGATCTTGGGGTGAGTATCACACCGAGCACATCTCCTGAGGTGTACATCAACCAAGTAGCTGCTGCAGCATATGGACACCTGGCAAACCTAAGAATAGCGTTTCGACATCTAAGTGAGGAGTCATTCACGACACTGTACACCGTGTACGTCAGGCCCATATTGGAGTATGAAGCAACAGTATAGAAACCACACCTAGTCAAACGCCTCAGGAAATTAGAAAAAGTGCAAAAGTTTGCACTTTCTTTAATTTCTTGAGAGGTTTGTCCTATGAGGAGAGGTTAAGGGAACTCGACCTGACAACACTGGAGGACAGGAGGGATAGGGTGGACATAACAACATACAAAATACTAAGAGGAATTGACAGAGTGGATAGGGGCAGAATGTTTCTGAGATGTGACACAGCAACAAGGGGTCACAACTGGAAGTTGAACACTCAGAGGAGTCACAGGGATGTTAGGAAGTATTTCTTCAGCTATAGATTTATCAGGAAGCGGATCAATCTGGAGAGTGATGTAATGGAAGCAGGATCCATACGTTGCTTTAAGAAGAGGTATGATAAAGCTCATGGAGCAAGGAGAGAGAGAATGTAGTAACGACTAGTGAAGAGGCGGAGCCAGGAGCTATGACTCGTCCCCTGGAACCACAATTAGGTGAATTAGGTGAGTACACACACACGCACTTCTCTAGTGATTATTCACACTACGATACACCTCTAGTGATTGTGACCTTGCCCCTGGTGATGGTGACCTTGCCCCAGGTGATGGTGACCTTGCCCCTGGTGATGGTGACCTTGCCCCTGGTGAGGGTGACCTTGCCACTGGTGAGGGTGACCTTACCCCTGGTGAGGGTGACCTTGTCCCTGGTGAGGGCGACCTTGCCTTTGGTGATGGTGACCATGCCCCTAGTGATGGTGACCTTGCCCCTGGTGATTGTGACCTTGCCCCTGGTGATGGTGACCTTGTCCCTGATGATGGTGACCTTGCCCCTGATGGTGACCTTGCCCCTGGCGATGGTGACCTTGTCCCTGGTGAGGGTGACTTTGTCCCTGGTGAGGGTGACCTTGCCCCTGGTGAGGGTGACCTTGTTCCTGGTGAGTTTGACCTTGCTCTGGTGAGGGTGACCTTGTTCCTGGTTAGGGTGACCTTGTTCCTGGTTAGGGTGACCTTATCCCTCGTGAGGGTGACCTTGTCCCTGGTGAGGGTGACCTTGTCCCTGGTGAGGGTGACCTTGCCCCTGGTGAGGGTAACCTTGCCCTTGGTGAGGGTGACCTTGCCCCTGGTGATGGTGACCTTGTCCCTGGTGAGGGCGACCTTGCCTTTGGTGATGGTGACCATGCCCCTAGTGATTATGACCTTGCCCCTGGTGATTGTGACCTTGCCCCTGGTGATGGTGACCTTGTCCCTGATGGTGACCTTGCCCCTGATGATGGTGACCTTGCCCCTGGTGATGGTGACCTTGTTCCTGGTGAGGTTGACCTTGCTCTGGTGAGGGTGACCTTGTTCCTGGTTAGGGTGACCTTGTCCCTGGTGAGGGTGACCTTATCCCTGGTGAGGGTGACCTTGCCTCTGGTGATGGTGACCTTGTCCCTGGTGAGGGTGACCTTGTCCCTGGTGAGGGTGACCTTGCCCCTGGTGATGGTGACCTTCCCCTGGTGATGGTGACCTTGCCCCTGGTGATGGTGACCTTGTCCCTGGTGATGGTGACCTTGCCCCTGGTGATGGTGACCTTGCCCCTGGTGATGATGACCTTGCCCCTGATGATGGTGACCTTGTCCCTGGTGAGGGTGACCTTGTCCATGGTGATGGTGACCTTGTCCCTGGTGAGGGTGACCTTGTCCATGGTGATGGTGACCTTGTCTTTGGTGAGGGTGACCTTGTCCCTGGTGATGGTGACCTTGCCCCTGGTGATGGTGACCTTGCCCCTGGTGATGGTGACCTTGCCCCTGGTGATGACCTTGCCCCTGATGATGGTGACCTTGTCCCTGGTGATGGTGACCTTGTCCCTGGTGATGGTGACCTTGTCCCTGGTGATGGTGACCTTGTCCCTGGTGAGGGTGACCTTGTCCCTGGTGATGGTGACCTTGCCCCTGGTGATGGTGACCTTGCCCCTGGTGATGGTGACCTTGCCCGTGGTGATGATGACCTTGCCCCTGATGATGGTGACCTTGTCCCTGGTGAGGGTGACCTTGTCCATGGTGATGGTGACCTTGTCCCTGGTGAGGGTGACCTTGTCCATGGTGATGGTGACCTTGTCTTTGGTGAGGGTGACCTTGTCCGTGGTGATGGTGACCTTGCCCCTGGTGATGGTGACCTTGCCCCTGGTGATGGTGACCTTGCCCCTGGTGATGATGACCTTGCCCCTGATGATGGTGACCTTGTCCCTGGTGATGGTGACCTTGTCCCTGGTGATGGTGACCTTGTCCCTGGTGATGGTGACCTTGTCCCTGGTGATGGTGACCTTGTCCCTGGTGATGGTGACCTTGTCCCTGGTGAGGGTGACCTTGTCCCTGGTGATGGTGACCTTGTCCCTGGTGATGGTGACCTTGTCCCTGGTGATGGTGACCTTGTCCCTGGTGATGGTGACCTTGCCCCTGGTGATGGTGACCTTGTCCCTGGTGAGGGTGACCTTGTCCCTGGTGAGGGAGACATATAGTTCATACTAAAGAAGTGTGTGTGGAAATGTTTTGAAACGTCATTCCTTTGTAGAATTTTCATTATCCTTTATATTCTTTCAGATTTTCTTAGCTCAGATTTGTTCCAACTTTACTTTTTCTACGTGATGATAAAGTTCCCTAGATAAAGCTTTCCTTGTTTAAAACTCCTCATAACAAAGCTTCTCTTGATAAAGTTTACCTTCCTAAAGGTATACTAGACAATTCTCCCCTAGTTTAAGCTTCCCTTTATAAATATTCCCTCGATATACGTAGTTCCCCCCTGTTAAAGCTTACCTTGACAAAGCTTCTCTTGCGCCATACGTCGTTATAATAAAGGCTTAAACCGCTTTCCTAAGTTTTTATTCATCTTATTGAAATCTGCAGGGACCTCACACACGCGGATTTTCATTAAGGTTCTCGTGTGTGTCGCTGCCAGACAACGGGGCCTCAATAAAGTAATTTTATCTTTGTAAACAGTCACTCTTTACCTCTTTATTGACTTTGATGGCAATAATGGTATCATTCGTTACAATGATGGAAGGAGCAGTATGGTACCTCTTTAATGGTATGTTTTATAAACTTAACAAGAGCAATATTGAATATCAGTTGTAAATTCTTTATATTATTAAAACAGTCGCGCCCCGCGAAGTAATCTTTTATTGGGACTGTTTTTTTTCCCTGTGTACAGCGTTGTGACTCATGAGCAGACTTGATTAGTCTCTACACAGAGCGATACATGCTCAGGGTCATGTACTGGTTATGGACCTGTCCGCGGGGGCGCTGACCCCCGGAACAACCTCCATGTAAAGCTAGCTCTTCTGCGTGTGTGTTTTCTCTGAATTAATGTCGCCATATAGATGCAGTCACCATTTGCTTCAAGAATAAGACCTTCCAGGCAGAGCAACTCTTAATTATAACTGTTACCGCCCAAAGATCTATCTACATGTACGTGATAGTCGAAAGCATGTTTATTGACATGTTTATTGACATGTTTATTGACATGTTTATTGACATGTTTATTGACAAAGTTGATGTTAGCAATACCCTCGGTTCGGAAATGAATGATTATACATATGAGGAATAAAAAGCCACAATACGGTGTCTGGAACCACACACAAATAACCTGTCATAAATCTGTCTCCTTCCTGCTGGTTATTTGTGGTTAATATATGTGGGTTGTGTCAATATTGATGCTTGGAGTATACTGGGGAAAATATCAATGCATTGTTCTGTCGCATGTGTACAGAATCACAGGATCAATTTCAGTGAAGCAACGGGGGTTAGGAGAGTTGTCCATACGTCTCTCCCTGCCTAGGAAGCTGCCAGATGCAGTTTCCTAGTATGGGCCAACAGGCCTGCTGCAGTGTTCCTCCTTTCTTATGTTCTTATAACATCTAGGTATCTATTTACTGCCTGGTGAACAGGAGCATCATGTTTGAAGAGACTTACCGTTACACCTCGAATCACCCAGGGTTGAACCCGATTCCCTCAGTTGTGAGCCAAAGGTGCTGCCATTAAGCTATGAACCATCTTATTTATATATATGTCGTGCATAATAGGTAAAATTAGTCAATTACCAAGAACTCGTATAATACTAAGTCCTTTCTAAAATTTTCTCTTATACGTTTAAAGATATATATTTTTTCATTTATGTTAATGTAAAAAATAATAATTTTGTACTAAAAAACCTTAGAAAACTTACTTAACCTTATTATATCAAGCGCAATTTAATTTAGCCTAATCCAACTAAATATATTTTAGAAAAGTTACAATAATTTAATAATAAACACAATGAAATATATTTTTATCGTTAATTTCAGAATAATTTTTGCGAAATTATTGCATACACAAATTTTCGTTTGCCTTATTCGGCAAGAAGAGCGTTGCTATTTAAGTTGAAATCGTAAGTTTTACCTATTCGGCACGATATATATATATTATATATATATATATATAGCGAGAGCAAGAGAGACTTGTGTAAAATGAAATATATATCGTTTTGATGCAAATGCAGAAGTTACTGGTGGAAGTGAAATTACTTTCTACGTAAATTTATAATTATATAATTAAAGAAGGAAGATAAATGATGTGGAGGGAGATATAGTGTGGGGGATTGATGGTGTATTGTACAGTCTCTTCACTGTATTCCTAACTGATGTGTGAGAGGGAACAGGAGGCGGGGAAGAGGAGAGTATGATAGTGTAACTTTCACCTCTTCCTGAAAGGGTAAGATTAGGCGTAGGATGACGGTGGAGGGGGCGGTCCTCACACAATAACACTGCTTGAAAGGGTAAGATTAGGGGTAGGATGATGGTGGAGGGGGCGGTCCTCTCACAATAACACTGCTTGAAGGGGTGAGATTAAGGGTAGGGTGATGGTGGAGGGGACGGTCCTCACACAATAACACTTCTTGAAAGGGTAAGATTAGGGGTAGGATGATGGTGGATGGCGGTCCTCTCACAATAACACTGCTTGAAGGGGTGAGATTAGGGTAGGGTGATGGTGGAGGGGCGGTCCTCACACAATAACACTGCTTGAAAGAGTAAGATTAGGGGTAGGATGATGGTGGAGGGGCGGTCCTCACACAATAACACTGCTTGAAGGGGTGAGATTAGGGGTAGGGTGATGGTGGAGGGGGCGGTCCTCACACAATAACACTGCTTGAAAGGGTAAGATTAGGGGTAGGATGATGGTGGAGGGGGCGGTCCTCTCACAATAACACTGCTTGAAGGGGTGAGATTAGGGGTAGGGTGATGGTGGAGGGGGCGGTCCTCGCACAATAACAATGCCTGAAGGGGTGAGATTAGGGGGTAGGCTGACAGTGGAGGGGATGGCGGTCCTCTAACAATAGCACTGCTTGATGGGGTGAGATTAGGGGTAGGGTGACGGTGTAGGGGGGCGGTTCTCCCACAATAACACTGCCTGAAGGGGTGAGATTAGGGGTAGGGTGAAGGTGGAAGGGTATTTTCATCACCCCCCTTTCCTAACACAACCTTTCCCATCATATATATCGGTTACCAATAAAAATTTCCATAAGTGTTACCAAGGATTGCCGTAGGCCGCCTCCACGTCCTGAATGTCTCCATCATGTCTCTGAGACACCTCCACACCACTTGGGGAAAGGGGAAGGGGACCTCTTCCTCTCCTTCACCCCTCTCTTTCCCAAACATCTTTCTTCTTTTCTTCTCTATACCTTGATGTTTCAAACAATGATTGTTTCAGAAAGTAAACAATGGAAAAATTCAGATACAGGAAGGATATAGGATGGCACTGGTTTGGTAATAGAGTTGTGGATGAGTGGAACAAACTCCCGAGTACCGTCATAGAAGCTAAAACGTTGTGTAGTTTTAAAAATAGGTTAGATAAATACATGAGTTTGTGTGAGTTGGACCCGACTAGCTTGGGCTAATAGGTCTGATGCCGTGCCCCTTACTTAAGGGTTAAGTGGATGTGACCTGACCTGACTAGGTGGGTCACTGGTTTAAGCCGGGAGGTGGCTTGTACCTGGTTCGCATGGTCCAGTAGGCCTGCTGCAGTGTTCCTTCTTTCTTATGTTCTTATATATTTATTTATATGTCTTGCCGAATAAGCCAAACCGGCGAGTTAGGCCTAAATTGCAAGGATGTTTTCTGCCGCCTAAGCAGAGTAAATTTTTTCCCATATATTTGCGAAAATCTATCTGAACATAATGAAAAAAAAATATATATAATTTATTTTAAGTAATACTAAATAAATCTATATTCACTTATGACATATTTAGTAGAATTTGGCTAAACAAATTACATTAATATATATAAAGTAAGATAAAGATTCTATGTTAGGTCTGGGGAAAATATTTTTTTTTTTACATTTAATGAAAAAATGTATTATTACTCTGATTTTCTTTTTGGAAAGTTAAATTTTTAAGGAAATTCAACCTACTCGCCAAGTTAGGCTTATTAGGCACGACATTATGTATGTATGTGTGTGTGTGTACACTCACCTATTTGTACTCACTTATTTGTGGTTGCAGGGGTCGAGTCATAGCTCCTGGCCCCGCCTCTTCACTGATTGCTACTAGGTCCTCTCTCTCCCTGCTCCATGAGCTTTATCAAACCTCGTCTTAAAACTATGTATGGTTCCTGCCTCCACTACGTCGCTTTCTAGGCTATTCCACTTCCTGACAACTCTATGACTGAAGAAATACTTCCTAACATCCCTTTGACTCATAGGAGTCTTCAACTTCCAACTGTGACCCCTTGTTTCTGTGTCCCCTCTCTGGAACATCTTGTCTCTGTCCACCTTATCTATTCCTCGCAGTATTTTATATGTCGTTATCATATCTCCCTTAACCCTCCTGTCCTCTAGTGTCGTCAGGCCGATTTCCCTTAACCTTCCTTCGTAGGACAATCCCCTTAGCGCTGGGACTAGTCTTGTTGCAAACCTTTGCACTTTCTCTAATTTCTTGATGTGCTTGACCAGGTGTGGGTTCCAAACTGGTGCTGCATACTCCAGTATGGGCCTGACGTATATGGTGTACAGAGTCTTGAACGATTCCTTTTTGAGGTATTGGAATGCTATTCTTAGGTTTGCCAGCCGCCCGTATGCTACAGCAGTTAACTGATTGATGTGTGCCTCAGGAGATGTGCTCGGTATTATACTCACCCCAAGATCTTTTTCTTTGAGTGAGGTTTGCAGTCATTGGCCACCTAGACTATACTCTGTCTGCGGTCTTCTTTGCCCTTCCCCGATCTTCATGACTTTACATTTGGCAGGGTTAAATTCAAGGAGCCAGTTACTGGACCAGGCTTGTAGCCTGTTCAGGTCTCTTTGTAGTCCTGCCTGATCCTCGACTGATTTAATTCTTCTCATTAACTTCACATCATCTGCAAACAGGGACACTTCTGAGTCAATCTCTTCCGTTATGTCATTCACATATACCAAAAACAGTACAGGTCATAGGACTGACCCCTGTGGAACCCCACTCGTCACAGGTGCCCACTCTGACACCTCGTCACGTACCATCACTCGTTGTTGCTTCCCTGTCAGATATTCTCTTATCCATTGCAGTGCCTTTCCTGTTACGTGTGCCTGATCCTCTAGCTTTTGCATTAACCTCTTGTGAGGAACTGTGTCGAACGTCTTCTTGCAGTCCAAGAAAATGCAGTCTATCCACCCCTCTCTCTCGTGTCTTACTTCTGTTACCTTGTCATAAAACTCCAGTAGGTTTGTGACACAGGATTTTCCTTCCCTGAAACCGTGCTGGTTGTCGTTTATAAGCTTGTGTCTTTCTAGGTGTTCCACCACTCTCCTCCTTATGTACATAAGAACATAAGAAAGGAGGAACACTGCAACAGGCCTACTGGCCCATACTAGGCAGGTCTATGTCAAAACCAACCCACCAACAAAAATATTTGCAAATCCCATCCCCAGCGGCACCCAAGCAACCTTCACAACCCTCAAGCCTTCACAACCCTCCAAGTCCCGTTTAAATCTAACCCCTCTCTCATAAGATTACAGAAGGAAGTAACACTGCAGCAGGCCAACCGGCCCACACTAGGCAGGTCCCCCTCAAACCCTAAACCAATCCCACAAACAAAAACACCTTTCGAACCCAACTTCTACTCCATCCATGGAACAAGCTCCGATAATCAGGGCACTACCATCACCCGGTCCATCACCAGGGCACTGAAGGAGCCGAAGCACCTGGCCCATCACCAGGGCACTGAAGGAGCCGAAGCACCTGGTCCATTACCAGGGCACTGAAGGAGCCGAAGCACCTGGTCCATCACCAGGGCACTGAAGGAGCCGAAGCACCTGGTCCATCACCAGGGCACTGAAGGAGCCGAAACAATCGGTCCATCACCAGGGCACTGAAGGAGCCGAAGCACCCGGTCCATCACCAGGGCACTGAAGGAGCCGAAGCACCTGGTCCATCACCAGGGCACTGAAGGAGCCGAAGCACCTGGTCCATCACAAGGGCACTGAAGGAGCCGAAGCACCCGGTCCATCACCAGGGCACTGAAGGAGCCGAAACACCCGGTCCATCACCATGTGTGTTTATGTATGTGTGTGTTTATGTATGTGTTTATGTATGTATGTGTGTGTTTATGTATGTACGTTTGTGTTTATGTATGTATGTACTCACCTAATTGTGGTTGCAGGGGTCGAGACTCAGCTCGTAGACCCGCCTCTTCACTGTCCGCTACTGGGTCTCTTCTCTCCCTGCTCCATGAGCTTTATCATACCTTGTCTTAAAGCTATGTATGGTTCCCGACTCCACTACATCGTTTGCTGGACTATTCCACTTCCTGACTACTCTATGGCTGAAGAAATGCTTCCTAACATCGCTTTGACTCATCTGAGTCTTCAGCTTCCAATTGTGCCCCCTTGTTTCTTTGTTCCCTCTCTGGAACATCCTGTCACTATCTACCTTGTCGATTCCCCGCAGTATTTTGTATGTCGTTATCATGTTTCCTCTAACCCTTCTGTCTTCCAGTGTTGTTAGTCCTATTTCCCTCAACCTTTCTTCATAGGATAGTCCCCTGAGCTGTGGAACTAACCTTGTCGCAAACCTTTGCACTTTCTCTAATTTCTTGACGTGCTTGACCAGGTGTGGTTTCCAGACTGGTGCTGCATACTCTAGTATGGGCCTGACGTACACGGTGTTCAGTGTCTTGAACGATTGTTTGTTAAGGTAACGGAACGCTAATTTTAGGTTTGCCAGTCGCCCATATGCTGCCGCAGTTATCTGATTGATGTGTGCTTCCGGAGACGTGCTTGATGTTATACTCACTCCAAGGTCTTTCTCCTTTAACGAGGTTTGTAGCCTTTGTCCACCTAGCCTGTACTCTGTCAGCGGTCTTCTTTGCCCTTCCCCGATCTTCATGACTTTGCATTTGGTGGGATTAAATTCGAGAAGCCAGTTGCTAGACCAGATGTCCAGCTTGTCCAGGTCTCTTTGAAGTCCTGCTTGGTCCTCCTCCGATGTGATTCTTCTCATTAATTTCACATAATCTACGAACAGAGACACTTCTGAGTCTATCCCGTCCGTTATGTCATTCTCATATACCAAGAATTGCACTGGTCCTAGGACTGACCCCTGCGGGACCCTGCTCGTCATAGGCGCCCACTGTGATACCTCATCACGCACAATGACCCGTTGTTGCCTCCCTGTGAGGTATTCCCTGATCCATTCCAGTGCCCTTCCTGTTATACACGCTTGGTCTTCCAGCTTCTTCACTAATCTCGTATGAGGAACTGTGTCGAAGGCCTTCCTGCAGTCCAGGAAAATGCAATCAACCCACCCTTCTCTCTCTTGTCTTACCTCTGTTACTTTGTCATAGAACTCCAGGAGGTTTGTTACACAGGATTTGCCTTCCATGAGTCCGTGCGGTCTGGCGTTGATTATCCTGTTCTGCTCCAGATGCTCCACCATTCTTTTCCTGATGATTTTCTCTAAGACTCTGCATACTATACACGTAAGTGACACTGGTCTATAGTTTAGTGCCTCTTTTCTGTCTCCTTTCTTAAAAATGGGGACTACGTTGGCCTTTTTTCATACCTCAGGTAGCTGCCCAGTTTCAAGGAATGTGTTGAATATTATGGTAAGTGGCACACTCAGTACCTCTGCTCCCTCCCGAAGGACCCACGGGAAGAATTGTCCGGACCCATCGCCTTTGAGGTGTCAAGGTCACTGAGTAACTGCTTCACCTCCTCCTCAGTTGTGTGTATGCCCTCCAGCACTTGATATATTCCTTGTTGGTGACGCACCCCGTCCTGTCTACCCAGCTGCCTTCCTGCCTTCACTGTGAATATCTCCTTAAACCTCGAGTTGAGCTCCTCACATACCTCTTGGTCGTTTCTTGTGAGTTCCCCATTTTCTCTCCTCAGCCTTATCACCTGGTCCTTGACTGTTGTCTTCCTTCTGATGTGACTGTACATCAGTTTCGAGTCAGACTTGACTTTCGATGCTATGTCATTTACGTACTGTTTCTGGGCCTCCCTCCGTACCTGTGCGTACTCGTTTCTAGCTCTACGACTAATCTCTTTGTCTTCTTGGGTTCTTTGCCTTCTGTACTTTTTCCATTCTCTGGCACTCTGAGTCTTTGCCTCCCTGCACCTTTGGTTAAACCAGGGGCTCTTTCTGGCCTTCCCATTTAATGTTTTGCCTTTGGGTATAAACTGTTCCTCTGCTTCCTTGCACTTTGTCGCTAAGTATTCCATCATTTAATTTACTGACTATCCTTCCATTTCCCTTTCCCACTGAACCTCCTGCAGGAAGTTCATCACACCCGTGTAGTCTCCTCTTTTAAAGTTTGGTTTGTCTCTTTCAGTACTGTTTTTCCCTCTCCACCTGTAGCTCTACTATGTACTCAAAGCTCAGCACCATATGGTCGCTGGCTCCCAGGGGGCTCTCGTGTGTTATGTCCTCAATGTCTGGGCTGCTCAGGGTGAATACAAGGTCCAGCCTTGCTGGTTTGTCCTCTCCTCTCTCTCTGGTCGTGTCCCTGACATGTTGGTGCATCAGGTTTTCCAGTACCACGTCCATCATCTTGGCTCACCAAGTTTCTGGACCCCCACGTGGTTCCTGGTTTTCCCAGTCGATCTCCCTGTGGTTGAAATCGCCCATGACCAGTAACTTCGCTCTGCTGGAGTGCGCTTTTCTTGCCACCTCCGCCAGTGTGTGTGTTTATGTATGTATGTATGTGTGTGTTTATGTATGTATGTGTGCATGTGTGTTAGTAACCATTTTGTCCTAGGCACATGTCGATTAGACACTAGGCCTGTTGTATATGCGAGTGTAGTATGTGTGTTCGTATGTGTGTGTGTGTGTGTTTATGAATGTACGTGTATATATATATATATATATATATATATATATATATATATATATATATATATATATATATATATATATATATATATATATATATATATTGTGTGTGTATTCACCTAGTGGTTGCAGGGGTCGAGACATAGCTCCTGTACTCACGTAATTGTGGTTGCAGGGGTCGAGACTCAGCTCCTGGCACCGCCTCTTCGCTGTCCGCTACTGGGTCTCTGCTCTCCCTGCTCCATGAGCTCTATCATACCTCGTCTTAAAACTATGTATGGTTCCTGCCTCCACTATATCTTTCTCTAGACTATTCCACTTCCTGACTACTCTGTGGCTGAAGAAATGCTTCCTAACATCCCTTTGACTCATCTGAGTCTTCAGCTTCCAGTTGTGTCCCCTTGTTTCTGTGTTCCCTCTCTGGAACATCCTGTCCCTGTCTACCTTGTCGATTCCCCGCAGTATTTTGTATGGCGTTATCATGTCTCCTCTGACCCTTCTTTCCTCCAGTGTTGTCAGTCCTATTTCCCTCAACCTTTCTTCATAGGACAGACCCCTGAGTTGTGGAACTAGCCTTGTCGCAAACCTTTGCACTTTCTCTAGTTTCTTTACGTGCTTGACCAGGTGTGGGTTCCAGACTGGTGCTGCATATTCTAGTATGGGCCTGACGTACACGGTGTACAGTGTCTTGAACGATTCCTTGTTTAGGTAACGGAACGCTAATCTTAGGTTTGCCAGTCGCCCATATGCTGCCGCAGTTATCTGGTTGATGTGTGCCTCCGGAGACGTACTTGGCGTTATACACACCCCAAGGTCTTTCTCCTTTGCCGAGGTTTGTAGTTCTTGTCCACCTAGCCTGTACTCTGTCAGCGGTCTTCTTTGCCCTTCTCCGATCTTCATGACTTTGCATTTGGTGGGATTGAATTCGAGAAGCCAGTTGCTAGACCAGATGTCAAGCTTGTCCAGGTCTGTTTGAAGTCCTGCTTGGTCCTCTTCCGATGTGATTCTCCTCATTAATTTCACATCATCTGCGAACAGAGACACTTCTGAGTGTGTGTGTGTGTGTGTGTGTGTGTGTGTGTGTGTGTGTACTCACCTAGTTGTGGTAGCGGGGGTCGAGTCATAGCTCCTGTGTGTGTGTGTATGTAAAACAATTACAGGCTTTCGTTTTACACTCACTTGGCAGGACGGTAGTATATATAGTATATATGTATATATATATATATATATATATATATATATATATATATATATATATATATATATATATATATATATATATAGTGTGTGTAAGCTGCAAAAGTTATTCGTAACTTTTTGAGAGTTGTAGGGAAATTGGAATGTAGTAAGTCAAAACAGAAGCCAACAACTTCCTCCCAAACTTCCTCTCTCTCTCCCTCCCACCTTACCTCGCACTCTCTCCCTCCCATCTTACATCCCACTCTTTCCCTCCCACCTTACCTCGCACTCTCTCCCTCCCACCTTACCTCGCACTCTCTCCCTCCCACTCTCTCCCTCCCACCTTCCCTCCCACTCTCCTAGCCTCCCACTCTCCTTCCCTCCCACTCTCCTAGCTTCCCACTCTCCTTCCCTCCCACTCTCCTAGCTTCCCACTCTTCTTCCTCCACTCTCCTTCCCTCCACTCTCCTAGCCTCCCACTCTCCTAGCCTCCCACTCTTCTTCCCTCCCACTCTCCTAGCCTCCTACTCTCCTTCCCTCCCACTATCCTAGCCTCCCACTCTCCTTCCCTCCCACTCTCCTTCCCTCCCACTCTCCTTCCCTCCCACTCTCCTTCCCTCCCACTCTCCTTCCCTCCCACTCTCCTTCCCTCCCACTCTCGTTCCCTCCCACTCTTCTTCCCTCCCACTCTCCTTCCCTCCCACTCTCCTAGCCTCCCACTCTCCTTCCCTCCCACTCTCCTTCCCTCCCTCTCCTAGCCTCCCACTCTCCTAGCTTCCCACTCTCCTTCCCTCCCACTCTCCTTCCCTCTCACTCTCCTTCCCTCCCACTCTCCTTCCCTCCCACTCTCCTTCCCTCCCACTCTCGTTCCCTCCCACTCTCCTTCCCTCCCACTCTTCTTCCAACTCTCCTTCCCTCCCACTCTCCTAGCCTCCCACTCTCCTTCCCTCCCACTCTCCTAGCTTCCCACTCTCCTTCCCTCCCACTCTCCTAGCTTCCCACTCTTCTTCCCTCCCACTCTCCTTCCTCCCCTCTCCTTCCCCCACTCTCCTTCCCTCCACTCTCCTTCCCTCCCACTCTCCTAGCCTCCACTCTCCTAGCCTCCCACTCTTCTTCCCTCCACTCTCCTTCCCTCCCACTCTCCTAGCCTCCCCTCTCCTTCCCTCCCACTCTCCTAGCCTCCCACTCTCCTTCCCTCCCACTCTCCTAGCCTCCCAATCTCCTTCCCTCCCACTCTCCTAGCCTCCCAATCTCCTTCCTCCCACTCTCCTAGCCTCCCACTCTCCTTCCCTCCACTCTCCTAGCTTCCACTCTCCTTCCCTCTTACTCTCCTAGCTTCCACTCTCCTTCCCTCCCACTCTCCTAGCTTCCACTCTTCTTCCTCCCACTCTCCTAGCCTCCCATCTCCTTCCTCCACTCTCCTAGCCTCCACTCTCCTTCCCTCCCACTCTCCTTCCTCCCCTCCTAGCCTCCCACTCTCCTAGCTTCCCACTCTCCTTCCTCCCACTCTCCTAGCTTCCCACTCTTCTTCCCTCCCACTCTCCTTCCCTCCCTCTCTCCTAGCCTCCACTCTCCTTCCCCTCCCACTCTCCTTCCCTCCCACTCTCCTAGCCTCCCACTCTCCTTCCCTCCCACTCTCCTAGCCTCCCACTCTCCTTCCCTCCCACTCTCCTAGCCTCCCACTATCCTTCCCTCCCACTCTCCTAGCCTCCCACTCTCCTTCCCTCCCACTCTCCTAGCTTCCCACTCTCCTTCCCTCCCACTCTCCTAGCTTCCCTCTCTCCTTCCCTCCCACTTTCCTTCCCCTCCCTCTCTCCTTCCCTCCCACTCTCCTTCCCTCCCACTCTCCTTCCCTCCCACTCTCCTTACTTCCCGGCAGCCAGTATACCTGACACATTCCCTCACAAAACACTAACTTAACAATGTCTCTCTCTTTCTTTCCTCTTCTTCCCTGGGTTCTTCTCACCCACACTGCTGTGTTTTCCAATCTTTCTCCCGGCCATTTCTTCCCAATCTTTCCCTCCCCTAGCTCCTCCCACGCCTGTTTTGTTTCCCTCCCAGGAATAATTTCCCCTTGAAGAAATTTTTATCCGCCAAAAGCATAGTTTTCCATCGAGGTTTTTTCTCCCCTTGAATGAATATATTCCCTCGTCGACCGAATATTATCCCGTCCAGGGATTTTTTTTTAGGTTGAAGAAAACCATTTCTCCTGTAAGAAATATTTTCCTATTGGGGGAATATTTTTCCCATTGAAGGAATGTTTTTAAAGAGGTTGGATTTTTTTTTTTTTAGCATTCGAAGTAATATTTTTCGCCTTTATTGGAATATTTTTCCGTTGAATGTATCTTTGCCTGTGAGAGAATGTTTAAAAGTTGTCCCATCTGAATGTTTACTGACGTCCAGTCGTTCTCTCTCACAGTGGCTGCTTGTGTGGCTCCTGGCCCCTGAGTCTATCAAGGGATTTCTAACTTTTACCCAACGACATACGTATATACTCCGATGGGTATCTTTGATTGTGTATATACCGGCAGGAGTGAATTTGTGCATATTCATCGGGAGGTTTTTATTTCTCAGTATATATTTATATATTCCCTGAGAAGTATGTATCTTGTAATATATGTATCCACGGGGATATGTAGGCAGGTATAAGGTTTGTCAGGAAACAGGACAAGTGTTTTCTGACGCTGGTGTTAGTCATATGATGACCTGCAGCTGGAGCTTTCGATCATCTGACCGAGGCCTTCCGCTGGCTTACCGGTCCACCCCTTTAAAAATTATGGTTATGATTATAATTGATTATAAATATATTGAAATGGTTATAATTATAACCATTTGAATACAATTAATACAGGAAGGTGTGCGTCTCTCATTGTATAAATAACGACGCAGGTTTGCTTACAGGTGTACGCACGCACAATATTCAGATATACAGGTGCCAATCTACACACACGCACATGCGCACGACGACGCACGTACTTATGTACGTACACGTGTACCTGACTAGACAAACACTAGTGTAGTTGGGCTCCTGCCTCACCAACAGTCTCCTGGCTGCACCACACTATAATTCCATTACTTGCACTGTCTTTACCACTACCACTGGCTCCCAGCGTGTATTTTCCACTACGCCGATAACGCCACATATAAAACAATTGGGAACACACTCAGCGCGGCCGCGTTTAGTCAACAATTCCGCTCTATGAACACCCACGGTTTTTTTTAAAGATTTTTTCGTGGCTATTTCCTTCAGCCTGATACACTTTCCGTGCTTGTAGTTTTTTGCCTTTTTATTTTAGTGTGAGACTACTCAGTGCGTTCTCATTATGTCTGTATGTGTACTAACTTATATGTACTCAAACTTTGTTTGGTTTAAAGGGTTGAGTGTGAGCTCACGGTCCCTCCTCTCCGCTGACAGATACTAAGTGCTGAATCTCCATTTCGTGGGCCTCGTAATGCGTATTCTTAAAGCTTTATGTTGACTGTGTCTTTACCTCTCGGCAGTCCATAGATCGTTCCACTTACTGACCACTCAGAGGCTAAAGAAATAGTGCCTAACACACTTGTTGTTACTTATCTGAGCTTATAACTTTCAGTCATGCTGTCTTGCTCTAATTTCCCGTTTTTCGAAATGTATGTCTGTCCATCCTATCAATTCCTCTCAATTATTGTACGTTGATATCATAGCTTCCCTGGTTCCAATGTTATTAGGGTCAGCTCCTTTAGTCTCTCCTTATTTCTCGTACCTCTTAGCTCCAGAACTTGCCTTCATATAAACACTTGGCCATTTTTTTCAACTTCATGATGTGTTTGACTAGGAGTGCGTATGTCAGGCGTGGAAGATAAGGACCAATGATCAGTCTTAGTGCAAGATAACGTAGTTTGTGGGTAAAGTTGGTGAGCCTGGGTCGTGTCCACACTCAGAGGCCTACATCCCAATGTGGCGTCAGAGGCGGGCAGGAACCCAGTCTGCTCATGAGCAGGTTGCACGTGAGCTGCTTGCAACAGTTAATACCAACAGCTGTAATAGTTGTTGACACGTTCCATATTGATGCTGCATATACGAAGATGAGCTTCTGTTTGTTGTATATTGTGTTTGTGAATGACTCCTTGTTGAGATTAGTGACTGCTAATTTTAGATTTGCCAGATGCACCTTTTCTGGTGAGTTTATTCGGTTTATGTACACTTTAGGTAATATACTTAGTATTATGCTCACCCCGAGATCCTCCTCCTCCTTGAGCGAGGTTTGTAGTTTTTGTCCCTCTAGCCTTCATTCCGTTGTCGGACTTTTTTTTACCCTTTGCATTTACTGGGTTAAACTCTAACAGCAACTTTGTCGACCAATCCTGCACCTTTTCCAGGTATGTTTGCAGTCTTTTCCGGTCTTCTCCTATCTGGATTCTTCTCATTAGTTTCACATGATCTATGAACAGGGTTTCCCCTGACTCACTTCAGTCATGTCGTTCACGTACACGAGAAATAATACCGGTTCCAGCACTAACCTTGTGAATCCCCACTCATCTCAAACTTGCCCATTCCGACACCTCTTTTCTGCTCCTCTATCTTTTGTTGCATCCTCTTTGGCGATACTGTGTATGAAAGCCTTCATACAGCAATTTAAAAAAAATAGATGCAGTCCACCCCTCTCTTTTTTGCCTCACTTCTATTAATTGCATAACGAGGATTTAATTTTTCATGTGTTTCCCAGCTCTTCACTGATACATTATATATTTTTTAAATAATTTTGGATGTAATAATATCTAGAACAAGTAAGTCTGTAATAAAATTATAAACCACATGGACGTAAGATTGTTAAACTGTTTCCAGCCGAGCAATAAACAGTAGGTATATGTAGTGTGGTGTGTGTGTTTATACTGTACTGCATATTATGAGATAAAGCTTGTTGGGTGACTGATTACCTTGTGAAAACAACTCTTAGTAGGTTTTGCGAGACAGGATTGCTGGTTGTTGTACATGAACCCTCTCCTTTCCCAGGTACTTCACTGCTTTTATCTGTTTATCTTCTCCATCACTTTGCATGCTACTGTGTGCATGTCAGTGCCACAGGCTGGTGGTTTAATGCCACCTGTGCGCGTGTTTTATTAATGTCTACGTTCGTATATCTGTGTTTTTTCTGTATTTCTGTATTTTCAGTGTTTTTCTGTGTAATTTTTAGTTGAGTCTCCATGTATGTGTCTGTATGTATGCGTGTATTTCTTTTAATGTATCTGTATGAATGTATCTTTGTGAGTGGAAAGGAGGTGGGTGAGACAGTGGATATTATGAGCAGCAGGAATAGGTAAGTTGATTGATAAACTGAAAGCAGGAAATATATAGTTCTGGAATTATTTATATATTGTTTAATATAAATATGAAAGAAGGGAAGGAACCAAATATTGCAACAAAAACATGTACAGTTGTTTATAAGAAGGGGAAAGGAGAAAGAGAAAGAGAGGGGGAAAGAGACAGAGAGAGAGAGAGAGAGAGTGGGGAAAGTTTGAGTGTAGAGGAACAAAGAAGGTTCAGGATGGGAAAGTGATGAGTGGATCAAGTGTTTGAGTTTGTGTGAAAGTGAGCAGTTCTTTGATAATTAAAGGGAACTGCTTATTAGGGTTATAGATCTGGAAATGATATACGATTGGACGTATGAATGAGTAATATGACAGCTGGATGAAAACTCAGATATGCGCAATAAGGAATAAGCCTTTATTTGGAAAACGTCTCTCTCTGAACAGAGTTTGGAAAAACTCTGCTTAGGTTTTTTCTCCATATTGTCCACAGGTTGGCATTACGCCCTTCAAAACTAGTGTGGCAGGTTTTACTCATATATGGAACAAGTGATCAGTCTGTATGAACTGTAGGTTCTCTTACTAGAGCGAGGTTCAACCTATGTTGGAGATTAGGACAGTATTTTGCAGTAGTGGTAGACCTTAAGAATATGTGATGTCACCATAGTAGTTTAATGTGTTAATGGATTGGGTTGTGAAAGGATTGATTACCTGCTTGTTGGGGAGACGTGAGGCATGAAAGAAAACGATAAATGGAATGAAATGAGTTATTATAGTAGCTCTTTGCTGATGATGCAGTGAGTTAGGGAGATTCGGAAGAGAAACTGTAAACATTAATGGAGTTTGAGGGTGTGTATAAGAAGGAATTTTAAAATAAACAAAGAAAAGAGTAAGGTGACGAGAGTAAGGAAAAGACTGGATTCATAATGAAGGATTAATGGGAGGGAGAGTGGAGGAATTTAATGCATTTCGGTATTTGAGAATGGAAGTGTCGGCCTATGGTTGTATGAAATATTAGGTGAATCATACAGTAAACGATATAAAAGGTAGTAGGTGAAGTGTTTAAGAGTCTGTGAGAAATATTTTTTAATGGATGCTAAATGGAAAATGTACCAGCAAATAGTGGCACCAAAACTTTTGTATGGCTTGAGGCATAGTATGGGTGTTGCAGCGAGGAGTGTTGCAGCGAGGAGTGTTGCAGCGAGGAGTGGGCTGCAAGAGTGGGATATAATGTTTGAGATCAGTGTCATGTGTATAAAATACAGAGAAAAGAGAATGAAGAAATTAGATATTATTAAGTTTCTGAAAAGTATAATTTAGAGTGAAGGAGATAGTGTGGCGATTTATAAGTTTCAACCGATATGGAAAAAGATAATTTGTCTAAATCAGGTGTGGCTGGGAGGGAGAATTGGATGTCCTAGGAAGGGTTGGATGGAGGAGGTGACGGAAGTTTCATCAGCTAAGGGTATGAATATCCAAAGGCACTTTGGTAGAGTAGAGACAAGTGGTCATAAGAATTTAACGAGCTGTTGGAGCGAGAGCATTGATGAAGGGATTCAGGAAACTGGTTAGTGGGTCTTCAGTTGTGTGGATGGAGAGCATATCACCCTCACTGCGAATGATGGGTGGCGATGGTGAGAATCATCACCTACACTGCGAGTGATGGGTGGCGATGGTGAGAATCATCACCTTCACTGCGAATGATGGGTGACGATGGTGAGAATCATCACCTACACTGCGAATGATGGGTGACGATGGTGAGATCATCACCTACACTGCGAGTGATGGGTGACGATGGTGAGAATCACCTACACTGCGAGTGATGGGTGACGATGGAGATAATCATCACCTTCACTGCGAGTGATGGGTGACGATGGTGAGAATCATCACCTTCACTGCGAATGATGGGTGACGATGGTGAGAATCATCACCTTCACTGTGAATGATGGGTGACGATGGTGAGAATCATCACCTTCACTGCGAGTGATGGGTGACGATGGTGAGAATCATCACCTTCACTGCGAGTGATGGGTGACGATGGTGAGAATCATCACCTTCACTGCGAGTGATGGGTGACGATGGTGAGAATCATCACCTTCACTGCGAGTGATGGGTGACGATGGTGAGAATCAGTGGGTCATTTAAATTACGACACTTGCACAGTTTTTTTCAAGACATTGAAAAAGAGAGAGTGATTGTGTTTATTTCTTTAAGTCACCTTTGTTTTGAGACTATTGGTGAGAGAGACGCGCCTCACACACACACACACACACACACACACACACAGTCAATGTGTGTGTGTGTGTGTCTTTGAGAAGTGGTAACACACACCACTGAAGTGTTTACGTCCAGCCACTAAGAGTGACCAACAGTGACTAACAACAAGCAACATAATTAAGGATCCCTGAAGGGATACATTAAGAGGTTCTCTCACTTTTTCTATTGTCGTATTTTTTTCTTCCTTCCTTCAACTTTTTTATTTAATTTTGCTCATAATTCGAGAACGTCTTTTCCAATGGGCCTCAAATTTTCAACACTTGTGTATGGAAGGAGGACGAAATTACCTGAAGTTTACCTGGAGAGAGTTCCGGGGGTCAACGCCCCCACGGCCCGGTCTGTGACCAGGCCTCATGATGGATCAGGGCCTGATCAACCAGGCTGTTACTGCTGGCCGCACGCAGTCCAACGTACGGACCACAGCCTGGCTAGTCAGGTACCGACTTTAGGTGTCTGTCCAGTGCCTGCTTGAAGACAACTAGGGGTCTATTGGAACAGCTGGAACGTTCACGTGCCCTATGATCCAAGTTGTTGAACACATTCCTTGCAACCTAGAAAGACTGGGATAACCTCCTAAATCCTCAGTTGTTGAGCATCAAGTATTTAAAAAAGGTGCCAAAATATACGACGATTGGGCAGGTGAAATTCAGAAGTGTGGATAAAAATTTGATCATTTTGTCTGTAAAATAGTGTTTTTTGTTTTATTTCGGCTTACCTCTTCTGATCGATTATAATATTTAATGACTGATGCATCTTAACGCCAGAATAGTACCTGTTAAGTTTCGTTTACCTGTAGGAAAATTTGTTGTCTGAAGGAAAATTTATACTCCTTGTCATAACTGGAAAATAAATAATCTGATTGCCTTCAATTTTTTTTCCTACTCTTGTGGTTTCCTCAACACAACCGATCGTCTTCAAACATTTACCATTGATGGGTTTTATTAAATCACAGCTTGTCACTCACCTTCAGCTGTGTAAATTTTGATTTGCCAATTTTTTGGGGGGCAAATTTTAGCCCATGCAATAACTAGAGAATGCCTCTTCTGGTCAACTTCAAACCCTAAATGGTCGTGGATTTCAATAAGAACTATTTTTTCATTAATTCTGAGCTACTTGGGGTACTAATTCGCTATTTCTTGTTAGTTTTATTAAATAAGAGTTTAAAAAAACAAAATGGATAATTTTTCATCACAGAATTGTAAAGAATTTTGAATAAAACGTAAATGAGAAAATAAACTGGAAAAAACTTGAGGTCGAGAATTTATAATTTTTTTAAGTTTAACAAAGACTTTCCTATTATTCAGAATATATTTAGAAACATTTTTGTTTTTCCTTTATCACAAATTATCATTTATTACTCAAGAACGTCTTATTCGATAGGCTTCAAAATTTCAACGCTTGTGTAATGCATATTGATGGAGATTCATGGGTCGTTGCCTAGGTGACTGTGCTCACTGCTACATAGACCATAACTATTTTTGTTTCTGTGTGATTACTGGGGAAAGGCTTCTATGATCGGCCATTTTGCCACTTTTACCCTCGAAATAGTATTGGACTTTTTTACCGTATTGCATTATTTTCCCCTTGATGCTAGTGAGGGGGCTCTTGATCCAAGGATGTTTGCATCTTCCCTTTGCTTGGATAGAATTTGAATGCTTCTTATTCCACCGGAGCTGTACTCACCTATTTGTGGTTGATGGGGTTGATACTCAGCGCCTGGCCCCGCCTCTTCACTGATCGCTACTAGGTCCTCTCTCTCCCTGCTCCATGAGCTTGATAATAACTCGTCTTAAAACTATGTATGGTTCCTTCCTCCACTACGTCACTTTCTAGGCTATTCCACTTCCTGACAACTCTATGACTGAAGAAATACTTCCTAACATCCCTTTGACTCATAGGAGTCTTCAACTTCCAATTGTGACCCCTTGTTTCTGTGTCCCCTCTCTGGAACATCTTGTCTCTGTCCACCTTATCTATTCCTCGCAGTATTTTGTATGTCGTTATCATGTCTCCCTTAACCCTCCTGTCCTCCAGTGTTGTCGGGCCGATTTCCCTTAACCTTTCTTCGTAGGACAATCCCCTTAGCTCTGGAACTAGCCTTGTTGCAAACCTTTGCACTTTCTCTAATTTCTTGACGTGCTTGACCAGGTGTGGGTTCCAAACTGGTGCTGCATACTCCAGTATGGGCCCGACGTACACGGTTTACAGAGTCTTGAACGATTCCTTACTGAGGTATCGGAACGCTGTTTTATAAATTATTTATTAATTTGCTCCAACTCAGTCAATGTCCGAGTTGGAGCAAATTTGGTGTTTTACTGAAATTGTTGAAAAACTTGTAATTATTGGAACCAGATCAATCACGGAACAATGCTCCTTCTTATCGGCTTCAAACTATTGTCATTTGTAGCTTTTCACTCGCTCTCAGCCACGTAAATTTCAATACCATAGTTAAAAATCAACTTTGTTCTCTAACCATAAAACTTGCTTATCCTAGTTACTTTTTAAAAGCTGATCAATCATAGAGAATTTTTTTTATTTTATTTTAACCTGATTATATCCCAATTTTTTTTTTTTTTTTTTTTTTTTGGAAGAAACTGGAAAATTTTAATTAGTACTACTTTTCATGCACTAATTTCTCAACGCCTCATCTGATTAGCTTCAACCCTTCCAATCAGAAATCTTAAAACAACATCTGAGTGGTTTCAGGCTTAATGTACTTACGTACGTATTGCAGGATATTAATCTCGCTGGACTTTTGAAAAGGTCTGAATTACTTTTGGTCCGTGTATGCCCTAATTTACCATTTTTATTGAAGAAATTTGGGTTTTAGTTTCCATATGATTTGTGAATGCCTCTTCTGATTCCCTGTAAATCTTCAACTCTAATATTTAACTGCAATATCAACTTATGCCTCACTCTGCACTATTCCATCAGTCGTTTGCATTGATGCACAAGTGACTAGGGTTATGAAATACAGGGATACCTTCCTCGGATCACACAGCGAACGATATCCAGTTTATTTACTATGAGGTGAATATAGGCAGCAGGTGCGAGGAACCTAACACCTAGGTGCAGATCTATATATATTGCTAGGTGAACAAAGGCATCAGGTACGAGGAACCTAACACCTAGGTACAGAACTATATATTGCTAGGTGAACAAAGGCAGCAGGTACGAGGAACCTAACACCTAGGTACAGAACTATATATTGCTAGGTGAACAAAGGCAGCAGATACGAGGATCCTAACACGTATTTACAGAATTATATATTGCTAGGTGAACAAAGGCAGCAGGTACAAGGAACCTAACACCTATTTACAGAACTATATATTGCTAGATGAACAAAGGCAGCAGGTGTGAGGAACCTAACACCTAGGTACAGACCTATATATTGCTAGGTGAACAAAGGCAGCAGGTGTGAGGAACCTAACACCTAGGTACAGACCTATATATTGCTAGGTGAACAAAGGCAGCAGGTGTGAGGAACCTAACACCTAGGTACAGAACTATATATTGCTAGATGAACAAAGGCAGCAGGTGCGAGGAACCTAACACCTAGGTACAATTATTTACTGCTAGGTGAACATAAGTATGAACTACTCGGGACACCCTTCTAGAACAGTGCCTTGATGCTGATGAAAGGCTTTTTATCCGAGGAACTGGAGTTACCGTCCATTTTCTTGAATGAAATGTGATTTTGTATTCCCCATGTTATGTATGACTTATGGGTTTAGCGCATCCACCATGAAAATTTAGACACATGTGCAACATCTGTAGACGTTTCGCCATCCAGTGGCTTTACCAATACAAATTCTAGGACATAATTGAAGAGAGTAGAACTATATACAAAAGTTGAGGTAATCAGTCCCTCCCTAGAATTTGTATTGATAAAGCCACTGGAGGGCGAAACGTCTACAATAAAGATACCCAGATGTTGCACATGTGTCTTAATTTTCATCTTGTTGGTATTGTATATTATTCTTGTACAAGGTATGTATTGGTGACACTAACGGAGTGCACCTGGTTTTTAATACATCCGTGTCTAGCACCTTCCTTATCCAGTCCCCTTCCTTGTCCAGCCCCCTTCCTTGTCCAGCCCCCTTCCTTGTCCAGCCCCCTTCCTTGTCCAGCCCCCTTCCTTGTCCAGCCCCCTTCCTTGTCCAGCCCCCTTCCTTGTCCAGCCCCTTCCTTGTCCAGCCCCTTCCTTGTCCAGCCCCCTTCCTTGTCCAGCCCCTTCCTTGTCCAGCCCCTTCCTTGTCCAGCCCCTTCCTTGTCCAGCCCCTTCCTTGTCCAGCCCCCTTCCTTGTCCAGCCCCATCCTTAACCAGACCCTTTCTTAACCAGCCCTTTCCTTGTCCAGCACCTTCCTTGCCTTGCACATTTCGTTTCCGTGTCCAGTACCTTCTGGTCTAGCACATTTCATTTCCGTGTTAGCATCTCCCATGTCTGTGTCCAGCACCTCTTTCCTCCATGTCCAGCACTTTCTGTGTCCAGCATAATTTCTCCCTATGCGTACAGACTACGTCTGGTGGGCTTCACATTACCTGATGCGTCCGTGGCCTCGTTCCTCTTCCTCTAGTACCCATCAAGGAGACGGACAGAGCCTCCAAAATAGGTAATGATGTACCACTGACGTAGTACTCACCGACCTTCATATACCTGCAGTCTTCTACTGACACTCACCTACCAGCACTCACCTGCCAGCACTCGCTAGTGCCTTTGACAACTAGTAACTACTACTGCTACTACTACTACTACTACTACTACTACTACTTAGCAACATTCACCTACACGCACACACAGTTTGGTATGAACCTTGGTAATAGATACCGACAATTTTTTTTTGAGAGAGACGTAAGCAAACACTAAGAGATATTTATTAGAAAACGTTTCGGTCCTGGGACCTTGATCAGAAGTGATCAAGGTCCTGGGACTGAAACGTTTTCTAAAATGTCCTAGTGTTTGCTCACGTGTCTTTGTAAATCATACACACGTAATTTAACGATACCATGATCACTAGTCGTGTTTCTGTGTCCCAGGTGACTATACACGCAGGTGTAAGGCCTCACTTATGTTGTGGTCTGTGACCAGTCTGTGATACCGTTGTGCCAGACCATAGCCGCAGTCTTTATAAATATAAGGTCTAAGGTGTTTCCTGGTCTGGTATGTTCTGTAATTTGCTAGCTTATGATAAATATATTACAGATATTTACTAATCGTATGTAAAAGACTGATCCTCGAAATTAGCCTCTGAAACTCTCTCTAATTTAGTCTTTGCTACTTTCTTCCATTTAAGTTGTCTCAATTTGAAGTAAATAAATAAGATATTTAAGGCCGAGTTTGACAGGTGTTAAAGGCCATGTTCTATCATCATTAGTTCGTTCTTGAATTATTTGGATGCTGTATCCGGTGCCTTATATGTCAGCACAATAACAAGATTCCGTTTTTCGATTTTGACCGCATAAACTTTGACTACATCATTTATGGTATTCATTAACTCAGTACATATGAGCTGGTAATTAAGATCCAGTCCAGCCGCTTCCCCTTAACCCTTTTTCCCAGTCTCGTCTACACAGTATTTACAGGAAACCATATTTCGTTATTAAAATAGTATTTGGCGAGTGTCTCCATTAAAGCTGTAAACACTGCATGTGACTTCTAAACTGTTGGAGCAACAACAGTGAGACAGGTGAAGGGTGAGTGAATTTCATTTTTTTTCTAGACCGCACCAACGCATCGACATTGTTCTCCACAAGAGGCTGGATCAAAATTTTGAGGTGCAGGCAAGAATAACAGGAAAATACTCAGGTGGATCAAAGGGTACCTTAGGGAAAGGAAAAAAAAGGAGCTGTTATCAGGGAAGAGATGTCAAGTTGGGGAGAGTAACTATGCAACCTGTAAGGATCGGTCTTAGGACCAGTACTATTGTTTATTTGAACCGCATACCAGACGGGATTGAATCAAATACATTCTTGTTTGAGAATGATGTAAAACTAATGCGCATAAAGAAATTAAGACAGGAAAAGTGTCAATAACGCCCCTTCGATGCCTGTAATGGTATTCAGACACTGGTATGGAAATACCGTTTCTGTAGCAGTGTCTGCTAGAACACGACACGGCAACATAATCCTTATGTTAGCATGGTACCATGAACTGCGCATACCTGAAACGCTCAGTGTGCTAGCTGACTCTGGCCTTAGACGCCAGTTAGAATCTTAGAGGTCTTGGACGAGGACGTGTGGCCGAAGTTCTACTTTCGATAAACCACAAGGTCATTATAGATATTTTTATCTTACTGTAACACAAAATATAAACCAGGAGGTGCTCAGAGGAGGGAGTAACACACATGATTGCGGTGAACCTTGTGATAGTGTTTCAGTGAAAATTAGTGTAGGAGACAGGAGGCTCTCTCCAGAGAAATCACCGGCTAGATGGGTTTCATCTCCTCTCATCGGCTCCTCTCCTGCCCACCGCACCTCTCAACACATTCGGTAATGCACAGCGTTGTGATTAGAGAGCTGTGCCTGGATGGCTGTGTGCACGCTGCCACTGTATGCATCTGGGCGCCGAGCTGCAGTCAGCGACTATCAAAAAAGCAATCATCCTTATGGTCATTGCTGTTTACTGCGTGTGCAGCCCTGATTTCCAGTGAAATGCTGTCTGTAAGAAGGCTGTTCCCTGCTCAGCCTCACTGCCATAATAATGCTTGCTGTCAACATCAATGTCTCAGCTTCAGTGCTTCGGTTCAGGCGAGCTCTCCTACCCAGATCTAAGTCACCGGCTTCATCTCATAAGCCAGTGGAAGCTACCTGTATACCTGACTGATCCAGTGTGCAAGCCTCGTTTGTCCATGCATAGGCAAGCCAGTCTATGCAACTTAGTATGCAACAGTGTACGCAACTTAGTGCGCTAAACCTGATATGCTCATAATAGTGTCTTGCAGCATCCGCCAGCTGCTCTCTTGCTGGTCCAGGGTAGCAGCGTTAACTTGCCGTACATTGGTATGAAGCATTTAGAGTGAGATTACGAGATTATCACACAAAGATACATGGTTGAAAAGCCAAGCTGGTGAAGTCACTCACTGGACCAATGGTCCTCGTCTTGATATATTCGCTTCGTCACTCAGCTTTTAAGCGTCGGTTTTAGTTTAAGACGTCTGGGGTGAAGACATGTGTAGCTGCACCTCTACTTTTGTTAAATAAACGACAACTCCATTATAAGTGTGTTAACCTTCACCATACCACAAGGTGTAATCCATACGATGCCCGCAGAAAGGTATAACTTAAAGCTACAAATGGATCTGGACAAACATTAAGATTGGTCAGATAAGTAGTGGCTAAAATTCATTCCTACCATAATACAAGGTCATTAAGACTGGGAAGGAGCAAGACCGAGTATAGATTCGGGGGAAGAAAGGTCACAGACTTAATTCGGAGGCAATATGCCAGGCATATCACCGAAGGTTCACAACAACAGAATATCCTCTGCAGTCAATCCTCGTCTGGTAAATCTAAGAATAGCCTTCAAAAATCTCAACAAAGTAATTGCAGGCTTTTTTTATACAAATGTGTCAGGCTGGTCTTTGAATACTCACACCTGAAAAAAAAAATGTTAAGAAACTGTAGAAAGTTCAGAGGTATGTATGCTAAGAGGTTGTTTACAGAGCTGAGGGGTATGAGCTACGAGGAAAGGCTAACGAAATTGAACCTGACGACACTGGAGGACAGAAGAACCAGGGAAGACATGAAGACAACATAGAAAATACTCAAAGGAATTAACAGGGTAGAGAAGGACTGGCAAGAAACAGGTACTCAGGGGCACAGCTTGAAGTTGAAGACAGATGAGTCATACGGGTGTCAGGAAGCAATTCTTCAGCCTCTGGGTGGTCAGGAAGTGGAATGATCTTGACGAATAAGTACGATACAGTCCACAAGGCTAGGAGAGAGATAATCTGCCATGAAGCAAGTTGAAAGTCGGGGCCAGGAGTTAAGACTCGACACCAACCGTTGATTACTATCTCTAAGAGGGAGGGGAATATGATAAGATTAATGGAGAATTACAAAATATTACTACAAAGAAAATTATTGATAAGGTAATCACGATAAGGAAAAAATGTAGTTGCAGATTTTAATTGTACATAAATAAATTGAGCAGCCTATAAGGTTGGAACTGTAAATATATCAGTAGAATTTATCATTAATTTAGTTATTTGTTTTATGCATCAGTTAATGTATGATGCAACAGATGTTAAGTAAAAGGACACAAATGCAACTAAGTGACATTTTATTGTGGCAATCAGTTTGACCAGCCGATTTCTCCCTTTCAAGTACCTCCCTATTCTCTGAAAATTTACTATCTCAGTCATGTCCTCCTCACCTATTTCTTTGATGGTGTTTTCAATCTCCTGTTTTTTTCCTGCCATCTTTCATTGTGTCCTCCCTTCGCTCTCCTGAAGCCCATGAATAAACACTGACTTCTTCCTCTCCTCCTCCCATTGCCTTTTCCTCTGTGTCTCTGGGTCCTGTTTCTACCTAACCATTGTCTCGCTTATTTTTTTCCTGTAACTCTTGGTGGCATGGTTGTGCCTCTGCATGGAACCTATCACCTTCTCTACCTTCTCCCCCCCTCACTGCTATCCCTGCTCTCAACAGCTCATCCCTTCATTCCTCGACCCTGCTTGGTGGACTGATAGGGCCTTAGCATAAGTCTTGTCTCCTATCTTTCCATTGGGCTCCTCGTTCAGTAGGGGTGTACCTGCTTTAGATGCCATGTCTCCTCTGGGTAATAGCCCTGTAACTCGTTTCAGTATATTTACCTCATATTCTAGGGTCTGTATCCAGGCTTCTGTGGCTTCAGCTTGCGACTCCCATTTCTTCATCTCTGCCTCCATCCTCTTCTCCATTTTCACAGAAAGCTCACCTAGTTTGCTCTCCCACTCTTGTTCCATCTTTTTACATTCCTCTTCTATCCATTCTTCCTTCCCAGGACCATCATCCTTTTATCCCCTTAGCGTTCGACCCTCTGAGCCCCCATTATTTTTTTGTGTGTACTCGCCTAATTGTGGTTGCAGGGATCAAGTCTGTGTGTGTGTACTTACCTTTTCGTGGTTGCAGGGATCAATACACAGCTCCTGGCGTGTGCTCATCAATTTGTACTCATCTCTTTGTTGTGTGTGTGTGTGGGTGGGTGGGTGTGTATGTGGGTTAACATGGGTGTGGGTTTTTATGGGTGTGTGGGCGTATATGGGTGGTTGGTAGCAGAGTGGGGAAGAAATAGACAGGCTGGGCAAAGAGCCCCTGCGGCCATACCCAAACACAGCCTCTATTATCCCAGTGTTTACACTGGTGTGTAGCGTATCACTGTGAGCTCCAGACCATAACAGGAGAGGCTGGATGCTGCTGGGATAGTCGGTGGGGTGGTTGATGGCTGGTTGGGTGGATTCCATAGGCTTGGGGTTTGTAGTGATAGGTAGGGGAGGAGAGATATGGATAAGAGAGGTTGGGGATGGGTGGGAGTAAGCAAGGGGATTAGTGTGGGGTCTGACAGAAACAGTACATACGGAGATGAAGGTGGGGTCTTGTAGATGGTGCATTATGGTTGCCAGATATGGGCAGAAGAAATGAGTTTTGCCATGTATACCTGTAACGCAAGACAACCACAGGGTGAGATGAATGATAGTCCTAGGCCTTTCCTGTTGCAATCAACATATTAACAGGAGCTTCCAATGTTGCAGAAATGAGTAGGAAGTCTAAGCAGATTAGTTCAGAGTAACGTTCTAGCTCGAGCTAGAACGTTGCCCTGAACGTTGTTAGAATTTATCTGAACGTTTCTAGAATGTTGTATAGATTGTTCGCGATTATTGCATACCTGTAATATACCTTTGACTGGACTCTAGAGTTTTTCTTACCTTCGCAGACTGGCTCTGCTCCAAACTTGTCTGGTGCTTGCCTGGTCAACCAAGCTGTTGCTGCTGGCAACCTGGTGGTCCACATATTCTTCACAGCCTGGTTGATCTGGCACTTACCTGGACTCTACCTGGAGGCTCCTAGGGTCAAATCCCCCCGCCTTCTCTCCAGTCCTCAATCAGGTGGATCAGAGCCTTCTCAACAAGACTGTTACTGGCGCATGCAATCCAACGGACGAACCACAGCTAGGCTGATCGGACACTGACTTTGGATATCTGTTCAGTTCAGTTCAGGGGTCTATTGGTAGGCCCCTTTAAGTATGATGGGAGGTTGTAGAACAGTCTCGGTCCCCGGAAACTTATTGTGATTTTTCTTTGGACCACTGCTTTTAAACCACGGTACGGGTGGGGATTGAACTCGCGGCTAGCGAGTCGTAAAACTCCAGACCGACGCATTAGCCACTGGGCTAGCTGGTTACATATATATATATATATATATATATATATATATATATATATATATATATACAATGAACCCCGGTGTTCGTCCTGCTCGAAACTCGCCCTTTTATGTAAGTGTATTTTTTAAATGCTTTTATAAGTGTATTTTTGGGGGTCTAAAAGGACTAGTCTACTTTACATTTTTCCTTATGGGAATAAATTCGTTTGGTAATGGCACTTGAACAGCATTCTGGAACGAAAAAATCACGAAAACCGGAGGTCCACTTATATATATATATATATATATATATATATATATATATATATATACAAAGTAGTGCCGAACAGGTAAATCTGGTCTATTAGCAAGAACTCGTTTAAAATTAAGTCGATTCTAAAAAAAAATCTTTTACGTTTAAAGATATATTTTTTTCATTTATGTTAATGTAAAAAATAATATTTTTTTACCAAAAGTACCTTAGAAAACTTACCTAACCTTATTATAACAAGCGCAATTTAATTTGGCCTAATTCATCTAAATATATTTTAGATAATTTTACAATAATTTAATAATAAAGAAACACAATGAAATATATATTTTTCGTTAGGTTCAGAATGATTTTTGCGAAATTATTGCATACACAAATTTCCGCTTGCCTTATTCGGCAAGAAGAGAGTTGCTATTTAAGCGAAAATAGCAAGTTTTACCTATTTGGCACGACATATACAGCATAGGAAGGTTAGCATAGGCACCACTGTGACCACAAATGCAAGTTTTTATAGATGAATCCCCCGCCAGCGTGGCCGTGACTAACTCCCCTCAAAGCCGGTCTGGAATTTTACGACTCACTAGCCGCGGGTTCAATCCCCGCCTGTTCCGTGGTTTGTTTGCAATCGTGTCATTACGATTTCGTGAGTCACCAATGCTTTTCATTGAGGGTGTGTTGCACCGTCTGCCGAGTCTTTTGCTTATGTAGAGAATAATTGTTGTGTGCAGATTTGGGATCAGTCCCCTCTAAGAATTTCCAGATGTAGATTATGATATATTATTCTTGCCTACATTCCAGGAAGTACAGGTCAAGGGACTTCAAACGTTCACAGTAATTCATATATTTGACTGAAATTATATGTGCAGTGAAGGGTTTCTGTGTATTCTCTAGATCTCATATTTTTTCTGCCTTGAATGGGGCTGTTAGTTTACAGTGGTATTCGAATCCAAAGAGATCAAGTGACTTAAAGAGTATTATTCGTAAATTGCATCTCTTGTTTTGAAGGTTCTCGTTATCTGTCCTCTCATTTTCTTCGCAGATGTGATAATGACACAATTGTGGTTCTTAAAGGTGAGATCCTCTGACATTTTCACTCCCAAGTCCTTCACATTACCTTTTTGCTCTATCGTGTGTTAGAATTCGTTTTATACTGCGTTCTAGCTATTATTTTATCAAGTTTTCCATAATAGATTAACGGAAATTTGTCCTTATTGAAGATCATATTATTATCCGTGGCTCATTGGAAACCTTGGTTATATTTACTTAGAGATTTGACGTGTCGTCAATGGATGACAGTTTCATGCTGATACTAGTATCGTCTGCAAAGGAAGACACTGTGCTATGATTGACATCCGGTTGATATAACGATGGGCGCGAGTACCGTACCTTATTGAACAGTGGCAGAGTCCGATTTAAGGAAGTTGTCTAATTTCCTCTTGAAGACACCTGCACTTGTTCCCAATTGTTTCAGTAGTGTTTCTGATATTTTCTGGCAAGATGCTAAAAATTCTGGGATCACTTATATTCATACATTATTCTCTTATAGTGCCCTGCAGAACTTTCCATGTATATATTAAGAACATAAGAAGAAGGAACACTGCAGCAGGCCTACTGGCCCATGCGAGGCAGGTCCAATTCTCCCACCGGCTTAAGTCAATGCCTTAACCCAGTTAAGATGCCTTATCATGTACCGGGCCGCGGAGACCTTGACCCCCCGGAACTTCCTCCATGTAAGTAGGTTCTGCTCCAGAGAATACATATATAGAACCTTGAGGCATTCCCAGTAATTTAAATTCTTCATTGGATAGATGCCAGCCATAATTTTCATTGTATATGTTTCAGCTCTTATATCTCTCCTCTGATATTTTAAAAAATGTCACCATTGGTCCTATTTTCCTTGTTCTCTAAGTCCTCATTTTCCACTCCTTCATCTACCTTACCGTCGTGAAATTGCTTATAATGTGTTCTTGAAAGGAAGGTCAGCAGACATTATTGCATCCAGGTTCATCTCATGTACCTTTTGTTCTGCTGCTGCTCCTCTAATGACTTAATAAAACCCACTGTGTGGGTGAAACGTTGTCAGTGAAGGTTAGTATTATACTGAATTTGTTTCTTTAGTTATACAATGTTCCTTTTTGTGTTCTTCATTATTATCGTAGCTAAAAGTAAGATCTTATCACCATTAAAAGTCGTGTTATTTCCCATTACCGACTGAAGGACTTTGCTTATATTATTTGTAATTTATTCCACGTCTTCTACCACGTGATTTTCATTCCAATTTTTTTAATATCCGCAAATGATGGTTCGAAACTATGGCGAGGGGTTTTAACTATGTCTGAAAAAGATGATTTTCAGTAGAGAAATATATAAAACCAACAGTTCAATAAAGTCGATGAAATCACTAGCTGGAACTTGAAGGACAAGGGAGCGTTCAGTTTTCAGGCGTAGGAGATCAATAGCTTGTGTTGTGGGTACCTTAATACCCACAACACAACTGTAGGCTGGAGAGTTTCTTGTTCCTGATATTAATGTTGTGGATGCGATTGAGGAGATCACCAGAGTGTTTAAGATATGCTCGACTGATTGTGCCCAAGAGTTTAGAAAGGTGTTTAGCAAGAATCCCTGAGAGTTGGTGGGTAGCACTGTCTGTTCCAGAGGAGATGAGCCTCAGTGGAATTCCTGGCTTGTGAGTTTTTGGCAGGCCGTACATTCTGGCGGGTCTGGGGTTGCTGGGAACAGTATGCTGAAGACAAGTTTTGGTTTGGTTGTCCACTTGGTCTGTTCTTTAACTCTATGTTGGTTTTACGTGTTTCTCTTTTGAAAATCATCTTTTTCAGCATACTTTTGGACTGCCTATTGGCTCCCCACTTAGTGGGGTGTAAGGAGAGGAGGAGTTTGAGGTAATCAGTCCCTCGGCCTGGAGTCGATGTGTTCAGTCCATCAATCTTGTTTGAAGTGCAGTACAAGGCCGTATTGGACTGATGAAGCCACTGTGTGGGGAAACGTTTCCTCAATAAAGAAACCCAAGTGTTGCATATGTGTCTAATTTATAACTTGTCGGTTCTCTGAACCATTCATCTACATTCTGTCTGACACAGCAACAGCTTGGGATCTTGATACAAACGAATTCTTCAACACTTGTCCAACCTTTGGACGAAGACCTACTTCGACTAGTGGATGGTACCACTATGACCCCGCCTCCTCCTGCTTCACCTCACCTGACTACAGTATATAAGCCACCTCTACGGCCTTGTACTGTACTTCCAACAAGATTGATGGACTGAACACATCGACTCCAGGCCGAGGGACTGATTACCTCAAACTACTCCTCTCCTTACACCTTTCTACTTTGTATTGGACTGATGAAGCCACTGTGTGGCGAAACGTTTCCTCAATAAAGATACCCAAGTGTTGCATATGTGTCTAATTAATATTAATTTGCCAGTTTTATTAAATAATATGGTTTCCATGTAATAGGTAGAAAATGCTTCATCTGATCGGCTTCAAACTTAATGTTTTTGTGATGACTTTACGCCTTGAAATGCTAATTTTCTTATTTTCTAGTAAAAATATATCAATAAAAAAAAATACTAATTGAAATATGTTTTCTTCCGGGATTGTACAGAATTTAAAATAAAATGGAACTGCAAAAACTGAGAATACTCGTATACTGAAATTTTGCGTTTCTATGACATGATGTTTAAGAATTTAAATTTTATATATCTTGCCAGAGCTGACACTTCGTTAAGTCTTTCGTTTATAACTTAAGAATGACTTACCCGATTGGCTTCAAATTTTCAACCCTGGTAAACTAAACCTAGGAAAAGGTTCGAGGAGCATTTGGCATGTGTGGGTGCCCTCTTCTCAATTTTATATAGACCATTTTATAAGTAAGTTTCCATGCGATACTTTTAGAAAGCCTCTCCTGACCGGCTTCAAAATCTGAACACCTGTGTATCCTGTTTAGAAGAAGGGATGAGGTAGTGTGGGGGTGGGATAGTGTGGGGTTGGGTAGGGTGTGCTGGGGAAGTGTGGGGTGGGGTAGTGTGAGGTGGGGAAGTGTGGGGTGTGGAAGTGTGGGGTGTGGAAGGTGTGGGGTGTGGAAGTTGGGTGTGGAAGTGTGGGGTGTGGAAGTGTGGGGTGGAAGTGTGGGGTGTGGAAGTGGGGGGTGGAAGTGTGGGTGGAAGTGTGGGTGTGGAAGTGTGGGGTGTGGAAGTGTGGAGGTGTGGAAGTGTGGGTGTGGAAGTGTGGGGTGTGGAAGTGTGGGGTGTGGAAGTGTGGGGTGTGGAAGTGTGGGGTGTGGAAGTGTGGGGTGTGGAAGTGTGGGGTGTGGAAGTGTGGGGTGTGGAAGTGTGGGGTGTGGAAGTGTGGGGTGTGGAAGTGTGGGGTGTGGAAGTGTGGGGTAGTGTGAGGTGGGAAAGTGTGGAGTGGAGTAGTGTGGGATGGGGAAGTGTGAGGTGGGGAAGTGTGGGGTGGGGTAGTGTGGGTTGGGGTAGTGTGTGGTGGGGTAGTGTGGGGTGGGGTAGTGTGGGTTGGGGTAGTGTGGGTTGAGGTACATGTTCTGCATTGCGGGCGGCTGGCACTAACAGCCTTGGCAATCAGTTCAAGGCAACATTCAAGAAGCCTGGTCTGGGAGCGGGCCGTGGGTTCGGTGACTCCCGGAACTGACGTAAGATAAACCTAAGATAAAGGAATGGAAGATAATCAATTTGGTAAATTAAATGTAGTGTGTAGGGACTATTTTTCAACTTTTACTCTCTAAATGTTATAATATTTTGGATTAAATAACTGGGTTATATTTACTGAAGAGTAGTGCTTTGATGGGCTTTTGATTCAAGGAACTGGAGTTATTCTCATCTTTTATGGGTCGGCGAATAATGCCTTTAGATTCTATCATATATTAAAATAAAACAAATCAGAACACTATTACTCTTTATTTGCTGATGTTTAGGTACAGATTTTGTTGTAATCCTCGTACTAAGAGAGGAACACTTCTGCTGATCGTCTTCAAACTTTTAGTGTTGATGTGTTTTCCTCAAACGACGCTTCGCCTTGATTTTAGGCTCTTAAGTTTTATTGTGTCATTTTTAATTAATTAAAATAGCTTTTGTGAAAAATACTGGAGAATATTTCTTCCGATTCAAAATAATACACTGGTTTAATTTATTAAGTATCCCCGAAGGGGGACCTTTAAATGGTTGCCTAATTTTTTCTTCCAACTTTTCGTTTCTATTTCGCAATAATATGAGAAGGCCTCATCCAGTCCTCTTTAAATTTTCATATCAGGTGTACAATAAGACGGGTAACATTCTAAGAACAACTGGTATGTGCAGGTCCACTATGACCATAGTTATTGCACCCATTCTCTGCATTCTGCAATAGATTCAATATCTTCCAGAACTCCCTGAGGAATAGGATCGTTAACAAGAGGTCTTCTAGTTCCACTACGGCCAAGAGTAACATTAAAGTGTATATGTGTATATCTGTCTGTTTTATGTGTAAGTGTGAAATTTTCATCCCTATTAAATCATATTAAAAATATTTGAGTCTACATCGTTCAAAGGTCTTCAATATTTAGATGTATCTTATAACCAGGGTAGTACCCATTAAGTTTCTTTGCATACATGTAAATTTGTCAGAACATTAAATTTTATCATCAAACTTGGAATCCTTGGAATCTGAGCGATAACTTGAGAATTCATCTACTTAGCAACTGAAAGTTTTTAGCTCTCTTGAGGCTTCCAGAAAAGAAGCTTCGTGTTCCATTGTTACTGGGTTCCATACGACCCCATTTACCAGTTTTTGAAATGAATAGTAATTGTGATTTCCGTTCAGTAAGTAAAGAATGCCTCATCTCGTCAGCCTCAAAATATATACGCTGATTCCTTCCGTATTGACACCCTATATGTATAGAATGTTTAGATATAATTTTGAAAAATAAATGAGACTGTTAGAAAAGTTTAATCGATTTATTCGGAACAATTACTGGACAATGCCTTTTGTGATAGGCTTCAAACTTTCAGTGTTGATGGGCTTTATGAAAAGAAAGCATGGCATGAATTTTTAAATTTATTAAATAAATTTATTTTCATGTAACTAAAGAATGGCTGTTCTAGTCGGCTTCAAACTCTTAAGCACTGATGTACCCTAATTGGAAGTATTTATTGTCTTGAATTGGTTGGGCTTTATATGTTCCAATTTACAATTTTTATGGACTTATTTAATCAAATTGAACTAAGTGATTTTTCTTTGAGGATTTTTGAGAATTTTTAATGGAATAGAAATATATCAATGAAATTGAGAAATATTTTATACACGCATTTTATATTTTTTAAAATTTACTAGTCAATAAACCTTTAAATGTACGACATGATTCGAAAGTCGGCACATTGTAAGCTACAATATTCTCATCTTCCACAAACTTCTTCCTAGGCCTTTTTATATACTTTCCTAGGGTCTCGTCTGACAAGTGCAAGAGCCTCTATTAAATTTCATGTAGCCCACTCCCGATATTGGTTTCCTTGAGACAACGTTAAGACAGCAGTTCTCTTATGGGCTTCCCAGTTCCGTCACTCGGGTATCCTACTTGAAAGAAAGTTGGTATTGATAGCAAAGTGTGTTGATGCCATTTTACTTCTTTTAATCTCCAAATGGTATTGTAATATTTTTCATTATATAACAGTAGTGTCCTTCATGATGGGGGATACCTTCATGCTGGTGAGGGGTTCTTGATTCAAGGAACTGAACTTATCCACTCCCTTACTTGGATTGAACCCGAATGTCTCCCATTCCATCGGCGCTGTATAAACCACTACTGGTTTAGTTATTTTTCCCTGGCTAAAACAGCTCTTATCGGCATCAGTCTTTGATAATGGCGGACTCATCGTATGATATGAGTGAATAGTTTTTTGGGCATAGGCTGTATAAGGTGTAAATTTTGTTGGGTTTTGTGCAAAAATACTAATAAATTTATTTTATGGTCGTTTTCGAATTTTCAACAATGATGTGATTTCATCAAAGGAAGATTTTCCTTGATTTTGGGTTGTGTAAGTTATAATGTTACCTATTTTATTAATCTAACTGGTATCTGTGAAATAACTGCAGTGTTTGACTTTAGTGGATTATCTTAGGTTAAATGTACACGGTTTTGTGTCCATAACATGTGGGTGTCTGCAGTATTGTCCTAAAAAATTGGCGGGTTATGTACCCAGTGCTTAAGTCAGTTATTCTTGGGGGAAAAATGACTGTGGTAGTCCGAATTTGCCTTTTTTTATGGTAGGAATTGGGAAAATTGAATACTGTACTTCTTACTTGATAATTTCTGATTGCTTCGTCCGACTGGATTCAATCTTCAACGCTAATAGCTTCATATTACAACTTCTGAAAGGCTTAAAACTTATGTGATAGTGTTTTCTAAATGTACTGTTCACTGAGATAACAAGAGAATGTCTCTTCAGTATTCTGGTTAAGCTTGTTTATTAGTGGAAAGTTGGAATTAGATTTGGGCTCTATATGTCATAATTTCCCCTTTTATTGAAGAAACTGCAATATAATTTCCATGTGATGACTGGTGAATACCTCTTCTGATTAGCTTAAGTCTACAATGGTACTGTTTAGCTACATTATAGACTGATGCACGTTAGGTGCCTCTCCCCGTACCTCGTGTGCACTGAGGTATAGTAGGAGATAACTTTCTCGGATTGCCCAGCGAGTGTGATATATTTGGTTTATGATCAGCGTCATTACCTGCTGACTCAACGTCAACTTATAGAAAAAAAATTGTTTTGTTTTTGTGTGCTTGTTAATCTTTTTACTTTCAATATTATTTCTGATACAAAGTGTTATGTTAATTTTCATAGTACTTTTATACATTTATCTAAGATTCGTATTTATTCAATGGAATTATTTGCTGAGAATAATTACCAAGTGTGACAGACTTGCATCTCACCAGACCAGAAGTTAGACCCTGACAGCAGCCCGTTTTCTTGAGTGCAAAAAAAAAAAAAAAAAAAAGATAAATGTTGATTGAACTTGAAGAATTATAATTTTGGTGGTGGGAATGATCGAGAATGTTCATAGAACATTTATTGCAAGAATTCAACGTTTCGGTGATAAATCCATCATCTCCAGGAATCTTGTTCTGAAACATGACATAATATTGTACAAAAATATTACATAATATAAATTATAATACGCCTTAGCAAAAAATTTAGAACGTTTTAAAAAAAAATTAGGTAAACAAATCAGTAAGGAGGTGATGCTATGTGTGCATGATCTGTCATGGAGAGTAATACCTGATTCCTTCACAACATAACCTAACCTAACCTCCTTAATAGCTTGTTTTCCTATATTTTTTAAATTTCTCATGTTTTGCTAATGAGTATAGTAATTTCTATTATGTAGTACGTTTGTTCAATATTATGTCATGTTTCTGAATATGATTCCCGAAGATGGTGATGGCTTTATCATCGAAACGTTGAAATCTTGTAATAAATCTTCTATGAAGATATTCTCGGTCATTCTCACCTGCAAAATTAAAAAAATTATATATAATTTTGCCTCCCTATTTTTTATTATAATCAGCAGGAGAGAGTTATTAATAACTACCTTCCTTAGTATTCCCGGGTCTCAGAAACATAGAACTTCATTATTCATAAGAACTTTTAACCCATAGTTATTCAGCAGATATCAGTATTCGTTTCAAATACTTCACAGGTTCAAAGACTTGAGATGTTTTTATTTTTTTTAAGAAATTAAACAAGAAAATCCAAGGGGTCAATTTGTAAAGGATTTTTTTTTATTTTTTACTTTAGAGATAAGGATTTATATAATTAAAGAGGTAAAGACGTGATCCAATGTGACCATGATACGTACATACATCTTCCATCTGTAGTTAGTGTGGCTTTGATACAACTCCCGAATAACATCACAAACTTAAATATTATTTATCCTTCCTGGGATAGATATGAAAAACACCAAGAAAACGTACGACATCTGAATCACAGCAAACATACGTGACCACAGTGGGAAAAACAGAGGCACTGGCAAGAGCAATCAAACGTGTGTCTGAGCTTGGACACAACTGATTTCTCAGAGGATTGATGCGCACTCGTGTATGTGTATGACACATAAATCATGACTAAGTCCTCACGAACCAAGGTGTAGAGTGTAACAGGAGTGAATTGGATCGGCAATGAGACAAGTGACTAGGCTGAAGGTCCTAACTCAGTCGAGTGGACGGTGTCCCAGACCAAATTGACGGATGACGAGTCCAGTGAATTCCAGCCAAACTACTCACCCTGCCTGTCTCTGGCAGGCCTTGATCCACCTTGATCCACTGGTCGAACACCGGCCCGCGGGGGCACTGACACCCAGAACAACCTCCAGGTAGGTAGGGAGAGAAGGGAACAGTTAAGAGGCGGCTAGAGTAATTGACCATACTAGAACATTACCTCACAACTGTACGCCATAATAACATTACTCTGGATACATCTTAACCCAAAATAGCCATAAAACATACTCTAAGACCTATACACATACGTAAACTGGTATAAGCTATGAATCAGCATCCTGAACTTCAGTGGTGATAGACTGCTCTTAACCATTCATTTTAAAATAATTAAAAAAAATGGGTAGAGCTTTGAGGTCTTGTGAAGCCCGATAGGTAAGGTGCTGTCGCTCACAGCACCAACATCTTGCTCTTAATTTTGATTATCACTTAATGTTTTCAACAAAGTTTCTCAAATTGGGGCCAACTCCTCCCTGCGACTTATTACTCCATCACCCCTATACACGTTATTTGATATCCAGGGTTCACTGCCCTAAATGTGCCTTGCATGTCTCTCTAAGAGGCCTCATTCATTCTATTTGTTTCTCTAAAGAGGTTGGATAAATACATGAGTGGGTGTGGGTGGGTGTGAGTTGGACTTGACTAGTTTGTGCTACTATGTCAGATGCCGTGCTCCTCCCTTAAGTGAATGTGACGGACCTGCCTCGCATGGGCCAGTAGGCCTGCTGCAGTGTTTCTTCTTTCTTATGTTCTTATGTAATTGTACTGTAACATCAGTTGTCTTTCTCACTCCCTCTGAAATGTAATTGTACTGTAACATCAGTTGTCTTCCTCGCTCCCTCTGCCATGTAATTGTACTGTAACATCAGTTGTCTTTCTCGCTCCCTCTGCCATGTAATTGTACTGTAACATCAGTTGTCTTTCTCACTCTCTCTGCCATGTAATTGTACTGTAACATCAGTTGTCTTTCTCGCTCCCTCTGCCATGTAATTGTACTGTAACATCAGTTGTCTTTCTCCTCCTCTCTGCCATGTAATTGTACTGTAAATCAGTTGTCTTCTCCTCCTCTGCCATGTAATTGTACTGTAACATCAGTTGTCTTTCTCGCTCCCTCTGCCATGTAATTGTACTGTAACATCAGTTGTCTTTCTCACTCTCTCTGCCATGTAATTGTACTGTAACATCAGTTGTCTTTCTCGCTCCCTCTGCCATGTAATTGTACTGTAACATCAGTTGTCTTTCTCACTCTCTCTGCCATGTAATTGTACTGTAACATCAGTTGTCTTTCTCACTCCCTCTGCCATGCAATTGTACTATAACATCAGTTGTCTTTCGCTTGCATCTAAATATCATGCTGTCGAGAATAGTGGATATCATGTCCCAGTGTATCTCTTAATCATCCCTTCAACAACAATATACTGATCATGTTACCTTTTCATGTATATAATGCAATTGTCCTCTCACAGCTCTGCCTATGTCAGACTTGTGCAAGGTCAAAGCTGATTGATGAGTATGAGTGGTTTGTATATTTCTAAATTAAATTGATCTTAAATAGTTTATTCCTTCACATTTCAGAGTAATAACGAAGACGTTTATTAACATTATGTAAATTCCAAAACGTCTGTGTTCAGAAGTTATCTTGGCGGAAGTCAGACAAGATGATTTGTTTTGGCTTCACAGTGAGTGAGTCAATGTGACTTGAGAGAAAGTGACTCACCCATACTCTAACTCACTATACTACACTATACTATACTATACTACACTATACTCACCTAGACTCTTTGTATACTAATCATTGAGCCAGTTGTTGAAACATCTGAAATACGTGCTAACTAGGTTCCTGTGTTATCAAAGTTTAGGATTAATCTGTTGGGAAAATTAAATAATTAAACTTGGGCAATTTGAATAACTTTACAATAGCATTTAATTGTACTCGCCGTACTGTGTTTTTACTTTGAATTTAAAATGTTTTTTTTTCGGTATTTCTAATTTCTTTTCCATTAAAGTTTTAATTACATACACAAGTAACCCACACATAGGAGACTGAAGCTTGGACTATAAACTAGTCCTATGTGCGGGTTATTTGTGTATTGTTCCCGTCACGGTATTTTGGCTATTTATTCTTCAATTACTTATAGGTAGTCAAATAGTCATTACTTTCAGGATATATTTAACCAGGTCCACTTAACGTTCCAGAACATATTTTTTTTGGACATTTCATTCTGTGCAGAACTATGTAATGATATCAAATCTATGGCTTGTCGAAGCTCAACACTCAGCAAATAGTTGTCCCAGTAACAGCTAGTTGTACAATATGTCTTTTTCACAGCTTCATCTCCTCAGTTTGTTGCTATTGCAACTTTGTGATCCTTTCAAGTGCAACTTCCAGTACCATCGGCACAGCATCTTGAGCGGCTGCCCATCTCTGGGTGAAAATATAAATAATTTATATAAACAATTACACTGTTTCGGGTTTTATAATGTTTGTTCCGATCATCGATATTGGTATATTATGTTGAGTTACGTATATGATTCCGTTTGCCTTCAACTGTGGATGTTACCATTGTATTGACACTGTTGCTCACTGAGTGTTCCTCTGTCTGCCTCAGAGTCTGTTTTATCAGTCTGTTTTTGTGTGGTGGTGTCATTAACTGCGGCAGGTGGTGATGAGTGCTACCAGCTGTGGTAGATGGTGGTTGCTACCAGCTGTGGGAGGTGGTGGTTGCTACCAGCTGTGGTAGGTGGTGGTTCGTACCAGCGGTGGTAGATGGTTGTTGCTACCAGCTGTGGTAGGTGTTACCGGCAGTGGTAGGAGGTGGTGGTCGTTGGTACTAGCTGTCGTAGGTGGTGGTTGCTATTAACTGTGGTAGGTGGCGGTTCCTACCAGTTGCGACAGGTGGTGGTAGTGATTGCTACCAGCTGCGACAGGTGGTGGTAGTGAGTGAATATCATGACCTTGGCTTCAATTACATCACAACGTGGCGTAATCAAACCAAAATGTGTTATTTGTAGGGAAGTCTTGAACAATGAGTTATTCAAGCAGAACACGCTTAGAAGGCACTTAGAAGGAAAGCACAGTTCACTTGTGAACAGTGAGCCGAGTTCCACTGAAAGGAAAGAACAAGAACTGAAACGGCACACACTGGATGCTGCTACATCACAGCTCTTGGTTCCGTGCGGCAAGCAACACTCGCTTCATATTTCGTAGCTTGGAGGATTGCAAAAGAAGCAATACACCATTGGTGAGGAATTGGTAAAACCAGCAGCCTCGAGGTGGGGCAGACAGTTTGTGATATTGAAGCTGCGAAGAAAATTGAAGCGATACCTCTCTTAAATGACACAGTGAGTCAACGAATTAAGGACATGTTGCGTGATATAAAATGCCAGGTGACTGCAGCCACAAAAGTGTGCGGACAGTTTAGTCTACAGGTGGACGAGTCTACGGATGTTAGTAATAATGCACAACTCATGGCTTACGTACGGTATCAAGGTCCAGAAGACATGGAAGAGGATTTTTTGTTTTGCTGGTCATTAGTCATCACAGCTGGATATTTTCAAGATTGTTGTCTCATTCTTCAAGAAAAAGAAGTGTCAAGTGTCAATGTAACTAATTAGTGTTTGTGTGTGTTGTGGTGGTACACCAGCAATGTTAGTACATCGAGATGTCTCTGTTAGAGTGAAAGATTGCATAAAATTGCGGAACGAGACTGATTTTTTGGTTGAAAAAAATCATTGGCCCCAGACAAAGTCTGTCATCTAAATCACCCTGATTTGAGGAGCTCGTTAAAACCATGCAGTGCCAGGGATCTCAGCAATTACTGACACAACTCAGGGAACGGGTGGGGCTTCAGCCCATGACAAGCGAGTCCTAAAACTCACAGGCCAGTGCGTTAACTACTGGGCCAGTTGCCTCTAAGTATTTTTCTATACATCATAGGGAGGTCAGCATCGGCCTTTGCATGATTGCTTTGCAATCGTGTTATTACGATTTCTTAAGTTACTGACACATCCCCGACGATACCCTCAGTCCTCCTACTGAACAGCTGTTATATTTATTTGGATATTCATTATAATTTATATTATTCACATTAATACCGCCATTTAAATTTTGTTTTGCTTTGTCATTTTTTATAGCCAAGATAATTTTTCATTTATGTTACAAATTAAGATTATGAACATGTGAGTGATATGATGTGACTTGACCTGACAGGACCTGACGACTTGGTTAGTATGATGTAGATTCTCGACAGGATTTTGGGTCACTGCCCCCCAAAAATTAAGACCCCGCTTAGATAATGGTAGCTAACAGCTGCTGCAGGTGGTAGTAATGGTTACTTCCATCTGCTGCAGGTGGTAGTAATGGTTACTACCATTTGCTGCAGGTGGTAGTAATGGTTACTACCATCTGCTGCAGGTGGTAGTAATGGTTGATAACAGCTGCTGCAGGTGGTGGTAGTGGTTGCTACCACCTGCTAAAGGTGGCGATTCTGGTTGCTACCAGCTGATGAAAATGGTGGTAGTAATTGCTACCAGCTGCTGAATATGGTGGTAATGGCTGCTACCAACTGCTGAAGGTGGTGTTTGCTACCAGCTGCTGCAAGATATGGTAGTGGTTGCTACCACTTGCTTCAGATGGTGGTACTGGTTGTCACTAGCTGCTGAAGGTGGTGGTTGCTACCAGCTGCTGAAGGTGGTGGTTGCTACCAGCTGCTGAAGGTGGTGGTTGCTACCAGCTGCTGAAGGTGGTGGTTGCTACCAGCTGCTGAAGGTGGTGGTTGCTACCAGCTGAGAGATGTGGCGGAAACCAACTCCGGCAGGTGGTGGCTACCAGCAGCGGAAGATAATAATTGCTACCAGGTGAGGTAGGTAGTTCGATATTACCATCTTCGACAGGTGGTGGTGGTTATCATCTGCGGTAGCTGGTGATTGCTATTAGATGCGGCAGGCCGTGTTGGCTACCAGCTGCGGCAGGTGGTGGCGGCAACCAGCTCCGGCGGGTGGTCTTGGTGGCTACCAGCTGTGGCAGGTGTTGGTGACAGCTACCAGCTGCGGCAGGTGTTGGTGGCAGCTACCAGCTGCGGCAGGTGGTAGCGGCCGGCATCAGGTCCACCAGGAACATTTTGTCCAACTTAAAGTTGCCCTCTCGTTCCCCCAGCACTGAAACACCCCCCTCCCCCCTCTCACCTGGGACTCACCTGGGACTAACCTGCGGTCACCTGGGACCACCTGTGACTCACTCACCAGCACATGGGGCCCACCTGCGACCACCTGGCGCTTATTTGAGTCAAGTTGGGACTCTGTTTATCTACTTGGGGACCACCTAAAATTAGCTGGGACCACCTGTGACTTAGTTAAGACCACTTGGGGACCCTTTGGGATCAGCTGGGACCACTTTGAGCCACGTGTCAGCTACTTTCCATCACTTAAAACCACTTAGAACCGCCTCCAATTCTATGGGATCCATCTGAGATATACTCAGAACCTTGTGCGATCCCATGTGACCACGTGAATCTTACTTGGGAGCACTTGATGCCCGTGGAGACCAGCTGGGACTACCATAGACCACCTAGTATACACTACGGATGACTTGGGACTACCTAGGATATCTTGGAGAATCAAGATCCATTTGGGATCCCCTCTGAAACCTATTTAAACCCACTTGGAACAGTCTCGGATCACCAACAATCGCCTGGGACCACCTGGGAGCAGCTAGGGTCAGCTGGGACCACCTGAACACTCTTGGAATCATTTTGAACTGATTTGCAGCCACCTACATCCACCTGGAACCACTTGGGAATTATCTGTTACCATCTTGAACTTTGAAATAGACAAGTTGAAGAATTGAGACACTTATTCAACATATGGAAATCTTTATTGAAGAAACGTTTTGCCACACAGTGGCTTCATCAGTCCAATACAAAGCAGGAAGGTGTAAGGAGAGGAGGAGTTTGAGGTAATCAGTCCCTTAGCCTGGAATCAATGTGTTCAGTCCATCAATCTTGTAGGAAGTACAACATATGGCCGTAGAAGTGGCCATCGAATCCAGAACACATCGATTCCAGGCTGAGGGACTAATTACCTCAAACTCCTCCTCTCCTTACACCTTCCTGCTTTGTATTGGACTGATGAAGCCACTGTGTGGCTTGAACTTTGATTATTTTTTTTAATATTGATATTAATTTTTATCATTGGGAAACGCTAAACCCGAAGGGGTCATAAAACACCTGGGATGTGGGAGGGAATGCAGTTGACAAGAGGACGGAGAGGGTAGCTCCAATTCCTTGGATTAAAAGCGTTTCACCATCCTCGTAGCATGCATGAAATTTTTTTTTACAGGAGAGAGAGGATGTAGAGATGTATTTGTACTATTGTAACTACCACAACCACCACCATTACTGTAACCACTATTACTACTACTACTAGTAGTAGTAATAATACTTCCACTACCATAACCACTACCATTACTGTAACCACTATTACTACTACTACTACTACTCCTTAAGTGGATGTAACCTGACCTGACTAGGTTGGGTCAATGGCTTAAGCCGGTGGGAGACTTGGACCTGCCACGCATGGGCCAGTAGGCCTGCTGCAGTGTTCCTGCTTTCTTATGTTCTTACCATTACCTCTCCCACTGCCACTAGCAATACCTCAGCTACTACATCTATCATTGTCACAAATACTATTACCAGTATCACTCCTGATATCACTACCACTATTTCCACGTCTATTACTATACAAATACCTCCACTAATTCCACTACTATTACTACCACTTAAGCTGTCGTTAGGAATATCACTATTAGTACTACTTTCACTATTAATGTGAATATGACAACCACAACCATTGTCACGCTAATGTCATTACTACTAACACTACCACAAATACATCTACTACAATTCCTAAGCTAGTCACAAATATCACTACTGACACTGCAGTGTTAGTACTGGACTGTGACTGACATAAACGTAAAGGTTAGAGTACAATAAATACCCAAATCTCGAGTACCAAAACATCTTGAAACGCACTTATTGATATCTTAAGTGATTAGAAATAAGAAGTATGTGTGTTTTGCGCTCAGATACTGAGGATCGAGCCTCCATCACATCTTGCGCTGAATGACCCACATAGCTTTAGTGCTTAATTATATTATTATATAATATACCTAATATCATAAGAAACTAGCGTACATAGTGTTAGCCATCTAAATACCGTTGAAAAACAAACATGATTTATCGTACCTAAATTGAGAAACGTAAATACTTAAACATGGGGATTACAATATACAAAGTAATATTAAATCCTTTCTTTACTTTTTTATTTCATATTTCAACAATAATACTCTTTTGTATAATATCCTTTGTTATTAACTTGTAAGGAATGTAATATACATAACTACCTTCATGATGATTACCTGAGTTCCTGGTAAGAGAAAACATATACAAACAAAATCCAGCTCACCATAATAATGGCCAATCTTGCAGGAAAACATTAAGAAATTGCAAGATAACGAGGATCTTGGGCAACAGCTGTTTTCTTTATAATCACCTGAGCTCCTAGGCCAGAGCAACGTATAGTCCGGCACAGTAATTAGTAATAATTGTACCCAAGAGGTGGCAAAGAGATAGTTACCAAAGAGGTCGATTGTGGCACTATGGTCTTGTCCATCTTTAAGGATTTACTTAAAACGAGACTTGCTATGACTATCGAGACCAGCACAGGTGTGAGTTGTACCATGTAGGAGATACGATAAGGTATATGTTGGTGAGAACAATCTGGAGCTTAAACAAGCGCCTTGGCGAACACAAATACACTTGTAATAATATTGGTAGAATTACCGACAATATGTTAAGTAAAAGGACACAAATGCAACTAATGTGACATTTTATTGTGGCAACGTTTCGCTCTCCAGGAGTTTTTTCAAGCTCTCTACTTGCAGTAGAGACGAAACTATTTTAGTAATATATCGTAAGTCGCGAGGGCACTTGATGGGATGGAAATATGTGAAGTTGGTCGTGAAGAATAGAACAGAAATATTGTTGCTCAAGCTACAATGATCACGGTTTTCGAAAATTAGTTTGTCACAGAAACGGCTACTTTATTGGTAAATTAGACACATATGCAACACTTGAGTATCTTTATTGAGGAAACGTTTCGCCACACAGTGGCTTCATCAGTCCATACAAAGGAGAATCGTGAAGAACAGGAGGAGTATGAGGTGGTCAGTCCCTCAATCTTGAGTCGATGTTGTCAGTCCATCAAGTAGGTTCACAAACATATTATTTTCAATGAAAAATATCACAATAAAACGCGTGATTGAAAATACGTAAAAATACCACAGCGAAAATACTAAATAAAACCAGAGTGGTTTTATTTGCCTACACGCATAGCTTCCTCTGAAGATTATGTAAGCACATGAAAGCGCTCAGATTTTATTTCCTATTTTCACTGTGATATATTTTCATGTCTGACATTTTAACGTGAACTGTCAGCTACGAGGATACAGTCAGATAGCGTGTCTGTCTCCTGTTTCCTGTCAGCTACGAGGGTACAGTCAGGTAGCGTCTGTCTCCTGTTTCCTGTCAGCTACGAGGGTACAGTCAGGTAGCGTCTGTCTCCTGTTTTCTAGACAGACTTGCACTGAATGACTCACACGGGTTCACTGCTTATATAAGTAAAACAACAACAACAACATCATAATACATGGAAATGCATTACTTTACACGTCAACAGTGAAATTCATTTTGCAAGTCTAAAACCACTGCGCCTACCACCACTGCGCCTACCACCACTGCGCCTACCACCACTGCGCTACCACCACTGCGCCTACCACCACTGCGCCTACCACCCCTGCTCTTACCACCATTGCTCCTACCACCACTGCTCCTACCACCACTCCGCCTTCCACCACTGCTCCTACCACTACTGCTCCTACCACCACTGCTCCTACCACCACTGCGCCTTCCACCACTGCTCCTACCACCACTGCGCCTTAAACCACTGCTCCTACCACCACTGTTCCTACCACCACTTCTACCACCACTGCTCTTACCACCACTGCTCCTACCACCACTGCTCCTACCACCACTGCTCCTACCACCACTGCGCCTTCCACCACTGCTCCTACCACCACTGCTCCTACCACCACTGCGCCTTCCACCACTGCTCCTACCACCACTGCTCCTACCACCACTGCGCCTTCCACCACTGCTCCTACCACCACTGCTCCTACCACCACTGCGCCTACCACCACTGCTCCTAACACCACTGCTACTACCACCACTGCTCCTACCACCACTGCTTCTACCACCACTGCTACTACCAAAACTGCGCCTACCACCACTGCGTCTATTACCACTGCGCCTACAACCACTGCGCCTATTACCACTGCTCCTACCACCACTGCTACTACCACCACTGCTCGTACCACCACTGCGCCTACCTCCACTGTTCCTACCACCACTGCGCCTACCACCACTGCGCCTACCACCACTGCTCCTACCACCACTGCTCTTACCACCACTTCGCCTACCACCACTGCGCCTACCTCCACTGTACCTACCATCACTGCGCCTACCACTACTGCTCCTACCACCACTGCGCCTACCACCACTGCTCCTACCACCACTGCTCCTACCACCACTGCGCCTACCACCACTGCTCCTACAACCACTGCTCCTACCACCACTGTTCCTACCATCACTGCGCCTACCATCACTGCGCCTACCATCACTGCGCCTACCATCACTGCGCCTACCGTCACTGCTCCTACCATCACTGTTCCTACCATCACTGCGCCTAACACCGCTGCGCCTACCATCCCTGCGCCTACTACCACTGCTCCTACCACCACTGCGCCTACCACCACTGCTCCTACCACCACTGCGCCTACCACCACTGCTCCTACCACCACTGCGCCTACCATCACTGCTCCTACCACCACTGCGCCTACCTCTCCAGGATTCTGAATGTTCGACCATGAGCGCTTCATGTTTTTTCTCCCTATTTCGTGTTGTCTACGATTTTTTGCGGTTTCATAAGATAATATATTTACGACACCATTTCTGGAAATTGCTAAAAAGACTGAAACGTTATCAGTATTATATGAGGCGCTATTCTGGTTAAGGAATCTCAGTCCAATCAGGAAGAGAACTGTAGTAAGGAACTGAGAAAAAAAAATACTTCTTTATCATTAATTGATACAGTTCAGTCCTGGAGAAAATCTCAAGAATTAGTTTACTTTCGCATTATCTAAATACTGACCAGACAGGCTGTTGGTGTTGTTCGTTAGAGGATCACCAGTCAAGGATGGATCCCATAGGAACTTCCTCGCGGGTTCGATTGCCACCCAATTTTTGAGTTTAGTTAGTCTTTCATTACGACTATTCCATGTAAATTGGCACTGGCTGTAAAGCGACATGGACTAGTTCTCCACCTGTGTTGTGATGGGGAAGATGCCTATTAAAAATTATTGACTGACGGCGCACTTACGTATATCACAAATATTAGACAGATTATCAATATTACTGAAGGAGGTACCTCCCTTTTATATATGTGCCTAATAGGTAAAAATTTGCTTTTTTGGCTTAGATAACAACGCTCTTCTTGCCCAATAAGGCAAGCGAAAATTTGTGTATTCAATAATCTAGCAAAAATCATTCTGAACCTAACGAAAAAAAAATATTTCATTGCTTATTATTAAATTATTGTAAACTTATCTTAAGCATATTTAGTTGGATTAGGCTCAATTAAATTGCGCTTTTTAAAATAAGGTTAGGAAAGTTTTCTAAGGTTCTTTTGGTACAAAATTAATTTTTACATTAACATAAATTGAAAAAATATATATCTTTAAACGTATAAGAGAAAATTTCAGAAAGTACTTAATTTTAAACTAGTTTTTGCTAATTGACCAATTTTTCTTATTTGAGCTGTGAATCGACCCCTGCAACCACAAATAGGTGAGTACACACACACACACACACAGTCAAGGACCAGGTAATCAGGCTGAGGAAAGGAGGAGGAGAGCTCACAAAGAGTGACCAGGATGTATGTGATGAACTAAACACAAAATTTAGGGAAGTATTTACAATAGACAGGAATGCTTCCAGCAAACCGTGGAGGTAGGGTGCACCAGAAGGTGCTGAACACAATACACATAACCAAGGTAGAGGTGAAGAAACTGCTAGGTGAACTAGATACCTCAAAGGCGGTGGGCCCAGATAACATATCTCCTTGGATACTGAGAGAGGGAGCAGAGGAACTGCGTGTACCGCTAGCAGCAATCTTCAGTAAATCTATCAAAACGGGACAATTGCTGAGGCGTGGAAGACAGCAAATATAGTTCCAATTTTTAAGAAAGGAGACAGACAGGCAGCGCTAAACTACCGACCAGTGTCACTGACTTGTATAGTATGCAAAATCATTGAAAAGATCATCAGGAGAAGAGTGGTGGAACACATTGAAAAGATTGGGCTCATATATGACAATCAGCACGGCTTCAGAGATGGGAAATCCTGTGTCACAAATCTACTCGAGTTCTACGATAAGGTAACAGAAGTAAGACAGGAGAGGGAGGGATGGGTAGATTGCATCTTTGTGGACTGTAAGAAGGATTTTGACACAGTTCCACACAAGAGACTGGTACAAAAATTAGAGAAGCAGGCAGGAATAATAGGGAAAGTACTGCAATGGATCAGGGAATACCTGACAGGAAGGAAACAAAGAGTGTTGGTACGTGATGAAGTGTCAGAGTGGGCGCATGTGTCGAGTGGGGTTCCACAAGGGTAAGTCCTAGGTCCAGTGCTGTTTCTTGTATATGTGAATGACATGATGGAAGGAATAGATTCAGAAGTATTACTGTTCGCTGTGATGTGAAACTGATGAGGAGAATACAAGCGGACGATTATCAGTTAAGATTACAAGGGGATCTGGACAGACTACAAGTCTGGTCCAACAAATGGCTCCTGGAGTTTAACCCCAGTAAGTGTAAGGTCATGAAGATTTGGGAAGAACACAGAAGACCGCAGACGGCATAAAAGTTAGGGAATCAAAGGGTGCAAACGTCACTTAAAGAAAAGGATCTTGGGGTAAGCATTATAACGAACATGTCTCCTGAGGCACACATCAATCAAATAACTGCTGCAGCATATGGGCGATTGGCAAACCTGAGATTAGCGTTTAGACATCTGAGTAAGGAGTCATTCACGACATTGTACACTGTGTACGTCAGGCCTATACTGGAGTATGCAGCACCAGTATGGAACCCTCACCTAGTCAAACACGTCACGAAATTGGAGAAAGTGCAAAAAATTGCAACACGTTTAGTCCCGGAACTGAGAGGTATGTCTTATGAGGAGAGATTAAGGGAACTCAACCTGATGACACTAGAGGATAGGATGGACAGGGAGGACATGATGATAACTGTATAAAATACTGAAAGGAATTGACAAGGTGGACAGGGCTCGAATGTTTCAGAGATGGGATACAGGAACAAGGGGCCACAATTGGAAGCTGAAAACCCATATGAGTCATAGGGATGTTAGGAAGTATTTTTGTAGCCTTAGAGTTGTCAGGAAGTGGAATAATCTGGAGAGTGAAGTAGTGGAAGCAAGTTCCATACATAGCTTTAAGAAGAGGTATGATAAAGCTTATCGAGCAGGGAGATAGTGAATTAGTATCGACCAATGAAGAGGCGGGGCCAGGAGATATGACTTGACCCCTGCAACCACATATAGGTGAGAACATACACACACATTATTAGTATTAATATTAGCAGCATAAGTATTATAATTATTAAATTTACTAGTATTATTATAAGTATTTTATTAGTAATATTGATGCATAGAAGTGAGGAGTATTTCTGGGCACACAAACATAGATGTGCGCACATACATACACATACGCACAAGGTTTCACATCTTCTGAAAGCTGACCTGACATATCCTCTCTCCCACTCTCAATCCCATACACACACACAGAAGGCAAAGAAGCCAAGTAAACAAAGAGATTAGTAGAAGAGCTAGAAACGAGTATGAACAAGTACGGAGGGAGGCCAAGAAACAGTACGAAAACGACATAGCATCGAAAGTTAAGTCCGACCCGAAGCTGATGTACAGTCACATCAGAAGGAAGACAACAGTTAAAGACCAGGTGATAAGGCTGAGGAGAGAAGATGGGGAACTCACAAGTAACGATCAAGAGGTATGTGAGGAGCTCAACTTGAGGTTTAAGGAAGTATTCACAGTGGAGGAAGGCAGGCAGCTGGGTAGACAGGACGGGGTGCGTCACCAACAAGGGATGTATAAAGTGCTAGAGGGCATACACACAACTGAGGAGGAGGTGAAGCAGTTACTCAGTGACCTTGATACCTCAAAGGCGATGGGTCCGGACAATATCTCCCCGTGGGTTCTTCGGGAATGAGCTGAGGTACTGAGTGTGCCACTTACCATAATATTCAACACATCCCTTGAAAATGGGCAGATAACTGAGATATGGAAGAAGGCCAACGTAGTCCCCATCTTTAAAAAAGGAGACCGAAAAGAGGCACTAAACTATAGACCGGTGTCACTTACATGTATAGTGTGCAAAGTCCTAGAGAAAATCATCAGGAAAAGAATGGTGGAGCACCTCGAGCTGAACAGGATAATAAACACCAGACAGCACGGATTTCGGGAAAGCAAATCCTGTGTAACAAACCTCCTAGAGTTCTATGATAAAGTAACAGAGGTAAGGCAAGAGAGAGAGAAGGGTGGGTTGATTGCATTTTCCTGGACTGCAGGAAGGCATTTGACACAGTTCCTCACATGAGATTAGTAAAGAAGTTGGAAGAACAAGCATGTATAACAGGAAGGGCACTGGAATGGATCAGGAATACCTCACAGGGAGGCAACAATGGGTCACGGTGCGAGATGAGGTATCACAGTGGGCGCCTGTGACGAGCGGCGTACCGCAGGGGTCAGTCCTAGGACTAGTGTTATTCTTGGTATATGTAAACGACATGACGGATGGGATAGACTCAGAAGTGTCTCTGTTCGCAGATGATGTGAAATTAATGAGGAGAATCACATCGGAAGAGGACAAAGCAGGACTTCAAACAGACCTGGACAAGCTTGACATCTGGTCTAGGAACTGGCTTCTCGAATTCAATCCCACCAAATGCAAAGTCATGAAGATCGGAGAAGGGCAAAGAAGACCGCTGACAGAGTACAGGCTAGGCGAACAAAGGCTACAAACCTCGGCAAAGGAGAAAGACCTTGGGGTGAGTATAACGCCAAGCACGTCTCCGGAGGCACACATCAATCAGATAACTGCAGCATATGGGCGACTGGCAAACCTAAGATTAGCGTTCCGTTACCTTAACAAGGAATCGTTCAAGACACTGTACACCGTGTACGTCAGGCCCATACTAGAATATGCAGCACCAGTCTGGAACCCACACCTGGTCAAGCACATAAAGAAACTAGAGAAAGTGCAAAGGTTTGCGACAAGGTTAGTTCCACAACTCAGGGGTCTGTCCTATGAAGAAAGGTTGAGGGAAATAGGACTAACAACACTGGAGGAAAGAAGGGTCAGAGGAGACATGATAACGACATATAAAATACTGCGGGGAATCGACAAGGTAGACAGTGACAGGATGTTCCAGAGAGGGAACACAGAAACAATGGGACACAACTGGAAGCTGAAGACTCAGATGAGTCAAAGGGATGTTAGGAAGCATTTCTTCAGCCACAGAGTTGTCAGGAAGTGGAATAGTCTAGAGAAAGATATAGTGGAGGCAGGAACCATACATAGTTTTAAGACGAGGTATGATAAAGCTCATGAAGCAGGGAGAGCAGAGACCCAGTAGCAGACAGCGAAGAGGCGGGGCCAAGAGCTGAGTCTCGACCCCTGCAACCACAATTAGGTGAGTACACACACACACACACACACACAGCCCCCAGTGGCCTAGTGGGTAAAGCTCTTGCTTCACGCACGGAGGGGCCGGGTTCAATTCCCGGTGGGGCAGAAACATTTCGAAGTGTTTCCTTACATACACATACATACACATACTATACAACAGGCCTAGTGTCTAATTGACATGTGCCTAGGACAAAATGGTAACTAACACAAGCAAATGGTCTCTCCCCCCTTTAAGGTTCCCGACCTCAAGGACTCTCCTCCCTCAACCCCTACTGTCCCACCACACAGTCCACCACTCCACCCCCTCAGGCATTCCCCCACACTCCCCTCTCCCTTTTTTCACCTACTACTACTCTCCACTTCTCTCGACACCCTGCAACCAAAATTAGGTGAGTACACTGCACGCACTCAACAATCATGACTTGTGTTGTTTTTGGTATACGTGAATGACATAACGGAAGTGATAGACTCAGAAGTGTCCCTGTTTGCAGATGATGTGAAGTTAATGAGAAGAATTAAATCAGTCGAGGATCAGGCAGGACTACAAAGGGACCTGGACAGGCTACAAGCCTGGTCCAGTAACTGGCTCCTTGAATTTAACCCTGCCAAATATAAAGTCATGAAGATCGGGGAAGGGCAAAGAAGACCGCAGACAGAGTATAGTCTAGGTGGCCAAAGACTGCAAACCTCACTCAAGGAAAAAGATCTTGGGGTGAGTATAATACAGAGCACATCTCCTGAGGCACACATCAATCAGATAACTGCTGCAGCATATGGGCCGCTGGCAAACCTAAGAATAGCGTTCCAATACCTCACTAGGGAATCGTTCAAGATTCTGTACACCATATACGTCAGGCCCATACTGGAGTATGCAGCACCAGTTTGGAACCCACACCTGGTCAAGCACGTTAAGAAATTAGAGAAAGTGCAAAGGTTTGCAACAAGACTAGTCACAGAGCTAAGGGGATTGTCCTACGAAGAAAGGTTAAGGGAAATCGGCCTGACGACACTAGAGGACAGGAGGGTTAGGGAAGACATGATAACAACATATAAAATACTGCGAGGAATAGATAAGGTGGACAGAGACAAGATGTTCCAGAGATGGGACACAGAAACAAGGGGTCACAATTGGAAGTTGAAGACTCCTATGAGTCAAAGGGATGTTAGGAAGTATTTCTTCAGTCATAGAGTTGTCAGGAAGTGGACTAGCCTAGAAAGTGACGTAGTGGAGGCAGGAACCATACATAGTTTTAAGACGAGGTTTGATAAAGCTCATGGAGCAGGGAGAGAGGGGACCTAGTAGCAATCAGTGAAGAGGCAGGGCCAGGAGCTATGAATCGACCCCAGCAATCACAAATAGGTGAAATAGGTGAGTACACACACACACACCTCCCTTATCCTCTTTCTCCTTCCCTTCTCCTCCTTTTCCACTCAAGTCCATTAGTTTCACTCTCTCTCTCTCTCCCTCCTACTCCAGACCACCCACCTCCCATATCCTCTTTCTCCCCCCTCTCATCCTTTTTTTCTCTAGTCCCCTAGTCTCTCTCTCCATCTTTCTCCTCTACCTCTCCCTTCTCTCTCACTCTTTCCCCTCTCCCTTTTCTCTCTCTCCCTTCTCTACCTCTCCCTTCTCTCTCACTCTTTCCCCTCTCCCTTTTCTCTCTCTCCCTTCTCTCTCTCTCCCTCTCTCTTCATCTCTCCATCTATCTCTCTTTCCCCTCTACCTTTCCCTTCTATCTCTCTCACTGTATAACTTACGCTAAGGCCCTAGCAGCCTACCAAGCAGGGCCAAGGAGTGAAGGGAGAGAGCAGCTGGGTGCAGGTGGAGAGGGGGATAGGTCAAATGCAGAGGCACGACCATGCCACCAAGGGCTACAGGAAAAAAAAGGGAGAAAATGGCCATGTACAGACAGGAACCAGAGTCACAGAGGGAAAGGCAATGGGAGGAGGAGAGTGTGAAGTCAGTGTTTATTCATGGGCTCCAGGAAAGCGAGGGAAGGACACACACTGAAAGACGGCAGGCAGAAAGAAAGGAAATTGAGAACATCATCACAGAAATAGGTGAAGAGGACATGTCCAAGATTGTAAATTTTCAGAGAATAAAGGGTACGTGAAGGGGAGAAAACGACCAACCAAGCTGATTTTCAGGACAGAAACAGTGTGAAACAGGATCCTCCAAGAGAAACCACGGTTGAAGGAATCGGCAGAATACAAGAGGGTGCTCCTAGACCGAGACAGAACAAAAACAGAATGACAGCAGCTGAGGAAAAGCACACAAAAGCGAAAGAAGCTAGGAGGAGAGACAAGGACAGAATCAGCAGAGGACAACCAGATGAGAGTAGAGCAACAAGTGCAAGCACACACACAACCATCCTCAGAACCCTACAACCAATCACACTATCCCAACACAAACCACAATCCCCACCCAGCACTCCGCTATAGAATCCTGCAGTACACTGCCAGGTCCCCCACCCCTACAGACCCCCCAAAACACAGTGTTGGAGAGGAAACTGAAGGTATGGTACACCAACGCTGACGGAATAACAAATAAGTGGGAGGAGTGGCACAAAAGAGTCAGAGGCATCACCAGACATCATAGCTCTTACAGAAACCAAGCTCATAGGTATGATAACAGAAGCTATCTTTCCAATGGGATATCAGATCCTGGAAAGACAAAGGAAACAGAGGGGTGGAGGAGTGGCACTGCTGATCAAAAACCGATGGGATTTTGATGAGCTGGAGACAGGAGAAGCAAGAGATTACATAGTAGGAAAAATTCAGTTTGGAGGTCCCAAGGTGGTAATTGCAGTGATGTATAACCCACCACAGAACAGCAGGTGGCCAAGGCAAGAGTATGATGAGAGTAATAGAGCGATGGTTGATACACTGGCTGAAGTGGCCAGAAGGGCTCATGAGAGCAGGGCGAAGCTACTGATCATGGGTGACTTCAACCACAAGGAAATCGATTGGAGCCACATGGGGGCCAAGAAACGTGGAGGGCTATAATGATGGAGGTGGTACTGGAAAACTTTATGTATCAACACGTAAGGGACACTACCAGAGAGAGAGGAGAGGATGAACCAGCTAGACTGGACCTAATATTCACCTTGAGTAGTACAGATATTGAGGACATCACATATGAAAGACCCCTTGGGGCCAGTGATAATGTGGTTTTAAGCTTTGAATACACAGTAGAGTTACAAGTGGAGGGGAAAGCAGGAAGGGCTGGACGAATGAAGCCAAACTACAAGAAAGGGAACTACATGGGCATGAAGAACTTCCTGAACAGGGTTGAGTGGGACAGAGAACTGGCAGGGAAGTCAGTAAACGAGATGATGGAAACCATACCATGGGTATGGTTTCCATACCCAAGGGTAATATGAATAATGAAAAAACCAGGATGAGCTCATAGTTCACCCAAAGGTGTAGGGAGGCCAAAACCAAGTGTGCTAGGGAATGGAAGAAGTATAGAAGGCAAAGGACCCAGGAGAATAAGGAGAGCAGCTGTAGAGCCAGAAATGAATATGAACAGGTAAGAAGGGAGGCCCAGCAACAATATGAAAATGACATAGCAGCAAAAGCCAAATCTGACCCTAAGCTGTTGTATAGCCACATCAGGAGGAAAACAACAGTCAAGGACCAGGTGATCAGGCTAAGGAAGGAAGGAGGAGAGATCACAAGAAACGACTGTGAAGTATGTGAGGAACTCAACATGAGATTCAAAGAAGTGTTCACAGAGGAGACAGAAGGGACTCCAGAAAGACGGAGAGGTAGGGTACACCATCAAGTGCTGGACACAATACATGCAGTACATACACACACATACACAGTACATACACACACGTACACACACACATACACAGTACATACACACACACATATAACGACGGGTTATTTGGGCGTTTTGGAGGCGTGGTTGAAATGATAAGGCTTCGGAGGCTTCTGACTTTATTTGTAATAAAGGGTGGGGTACACAAGGTGTGTGTCTGTGGCCATGGCCCAGTGGGCCATGCCCTGCGAGGGAGAGGAGTTTGGCCTTGTCTGAGAGAAGTCTGGGCGCCAAGTGAGAGTCGGCCAGGGCGAATCTGGTAGACGTGGTACCAGGCTTGACCTCTGGCGGAAACTATGAAAACTAGCATTGTGCGAAATATGAAACATCTGGAGGTCGTAACAGCATACACCTTACTACAGTGAGTGGGCTAGCAGTCAAAGTGACATCATCTTTGTGCAGGCTGCTCACTGAAGCTGTGACATGAGGCTGACAGTCGCCTGCCGACAGGCTTGACTGCGGTTTGACGAGTGTCATCTCTCGACAGTTGAGTTACAGCAGAAGGATGTCTAAGCGTCCCCAGACGGGTCTACAATAACTGGACTGACAGTCTTGGAGGTGAAGTGGAACGGTCTCAATGGAAGAATCATCGCGGGTACGATTCAACAAAGGCATCTACGAGCGGCGAACAATAAGAGCTTTCTGTACAAGGTGCTCGAACGCTCGTAACTGACGCCTGGACTGGCAAATGTCAGCTGTACAGCGAGCGGGGTGCGGGTCACACCGGGTGACAAAGTAACACACAGGTGCTACATAGGACACACGAGAAAACAGCACACATACTACACATGTGGCACAACAGCTTACCAGCTCATGAAACTTTTCTGTATAAAAATCGTCACTAAGCAATACTTGAACATGTGAGAACACTGACTGAGAGGAATAATGAACACTCGACTTATCTTCTCTCAAACTTCTCGACAAATAATGAAAATAAAATGCTCACTGTGAATCTAGAACACTCGGTGACGTCGTGACGGATGTCATAGGTTGACATCGCAAGTGACGTCAGGCAGCATCGTGGTGACGTCAGTGGAGTCAGGCAGCATCGTGGTGACGTCAGTGGAGTCAGGCAGCATCGTGGTGACGTCAGTGAGTCAGGCAGCATCGTGGTGACGTCAGTGGAGTCAGGCAGCATCGTGGTGACGTCAGTGGAGTCAGGCAGCATCGTGGTGACGTCAGTGGAGTCAGGCAGCATCGTGGTGACGTCAGTGGAGTCAGGCAGCATCGTGGTGACGTCAGGTCGGAGTCTACGGGAGCAGGCATCGTGGTGACGTCAGTGGAGTCAGGCAGCATCGTGGTGACGTCAGTGAAGTCAGGCAGCATCATGATGTCAGCAGAAAGGGTTGATGCGGGCGCAGACCACATGTGACTTGGGATCTGGCTTAACCCACATGGCGTGCTGATCACGTGGCTTGGTCACACATGGCTTCGAGTGGCATCGGACACTCGGATACACAGCTCTGACAATAATTCACAAGGAAATTCACAGAAAACAGCAGAGAGGGAGTGAGTGGAGTGTGTGGCGTACACTAGGGTGGCTTTGTATGGTGAGAGACGGCCGCGCGCTTACCTCACCGCACCCATACAGGAGGGAGACACCCACACTAGACGCTGAAATCACCACAAACTCACCTCTGAAGTGCTGAAATAGCAGTGCTGAGCTGAACAACAACAACAGCAGAACATGCTGGCAAGGCTGAACACATGACTGAGAAACAGCGTGGGACGCTGTGGCGTGAAGTCACTGACGTCATTTCTCGGAGAATTCAACAAATTTCGGCCTGAATCCTGCTTGTACCTGTGTCTGGATGCTGAGATTTGCAGACACGACATCAGGATAACTCGTTGAGAGACGGATGCTTCTTGTGTAGGCTGATGAAGTAAAGACAAACTTCAGTCCTCTTCCTCCCCTCGCGGGCAAACAAAACTGCTGCGAGGCACCGCTGTCACCATTTATAACGACGGGTTATTTGGGCGTTTTGGAGGCGTGGTTGAAATGATAAGGCTTCGGAGGCTTCTGACTTTATTTGTAATAAAGGGTGGGGAACACAAGCTGTGTGTCTGTGGCCATGGCCCGGTGGGCCATGCCTTGCGAGGGAGAGGAGTTAGGCCTTGTCTAAGAGAAGTCTGGGCGCCAAGTGAGAGTCGGCCAGGGCGGGTCTGGTAGACATGGGTACGCCTGCCAGGCTTGCCCTCTGGTGGAAACTATGGAAACTAGCATGGCGCAAAATATGAACTCAGCTGGCAGACAGCATGGCTGTCTATGCAGACAGTCAGGCTGTCTACACACACACACACACACATACACAGGATGGAACAAGAGTGAGAAAGGAAGCTAGGTGAGCTTAACGCAAAACTGGAGAAGAGGATAGATGCAGAGAGCAGAAAGCATTGCTGTGAGTTGAAGCTACAGAAGCCAGGACACAGAGCCAAGAAGATGAAATGAAAATGCTGAAACAAGATACAGAGCAAACGAGCAGAAGGGGCATGGCATCAGGGGCTGGTACACTAATATCCAACAAGGGGACCGAAAGAAAGGAAGAAGCTATGTCCTATGTTAAGGCCTCATCAGGCTACCAGGAAATGTCAAGGAACAAAAATTACATGCAGTTGTGCAAAGAGACAGCAGTAAGTGATGGGGAGGGGAGTATATAGGTAAATAAGTTGATAGGCCCCCTGCAGAGGCGTGATAAGCCACTGGGAAATTGAAGAAATGATAAGGGAAGGAGCAATGGCTGTTTAAATGGGTCCCAGAGTTGGGGAGGAAAAAACAATGGGAAGAGGAGGAGGAGATCAATTTTTACCAATGGGTTTCAGGAGAATAAGGAAAGGACATACTAAAGAAAGACGACAGAGAGAAAAAAAGAGATTGAAAACATTATTAGACAAACAGGAGAAGACATGTCTGAACTGATTAATTTTCAGAGAATAGGGAAATACTCTAGGGGAAGAAACTGGCCATTCAAATTGATTCTCAAGACAGAAAGGTGCGAAACAGGATCCTGCAAAATACCAGAGGGTGTACCTAGAACTGAGAGGATACAAAGGCGAAAGGGGCAAGAAAGAGAGACAAAACTAAAGTCAGGAGGAGCAGCAAGTGAAGGCCCCCACAGAAACATCCATAGAACCCTGCAACCAAACATATTAACGAAAAACAAACCACACTCCACACTTACAGCTCTCACCTCACCCTACACAGTTGACTCCCATAGCACCCTGCCAGGTTTCCCACTCCCCAAGCCCCCACAAACCCCCCAGAATATGTTGGAAATGAAGCTGAAAGTATGGTATACCAATGCTGATGGAATAATGAATAAGGGTGAGAAGTGACACGAGAGAATCACAGAGGCATCACCAGACATCATAGCACTCATAGAAACCAAGCTCACATGAATGATGATAGATTCCATCTTTCCAAATGGATATCAGTGTAGCTTTGAGGAGTTGGGAGGGGACAGAGCAGAAGCAATGGACTACATAATAGAAACACTTCAGACTGTGGGTACCTAGGTGGTGATTGCAGTGATGTACAACTCACCACAGAATATCAGGAGGTCAAGACAAGAATATGATGAGAGCAAGAGAGTAATGGTTGATACATTAGCTGAGGTGACCAGAAGGGCTCACATGGGCAGGGCAAAGTTACTAGTTGTAGGGGATTCCAGTCACATGGAAATTTACTGGGAAAACCTGGAGCAACATGGGGGACCAGAAAAGTGGAGGTGGTATTGGAAAACCTTACGCATCAACACGTTAGGAACACTACCAGAGAGAGAGAGAGAGAGAGGAGATGATGAACCAGCAAGACTGGACCTCATTTTCACCTTGAGTAGTTAAGACAGAGGACATCACATATGAAAGGCCCATTGGAGTTAGTGACCACGTGGTCTTGAGTTGTAAATACATAGTAGGGTTACAAGCGTAGAGGGAAGCAGGAAGAATGGGATGGGAAGAAAAAAACTGCAAAAGAGAGGATTACACAGGCATGAGAATTTTCTGCACGAGGTTCAGTAGGAAAGATAACTGGTGGGTAAACCAGTAAATGAAATGATGGAATACGTAATAACAAAATGCAAGGAGGCAGAGGACAGGTTCGTATCCAAGGGAAACAGAAATAATAAAGACCAGAACGAGCCCTTGGTTCACCCAAAGGTGTGGAGAAGCCAAAACTAAGTGTGCTAGAGAATGGAAAAAGTATAAAAGGGAAAGGACCCAGGAAAATAAGGAGATTATTCAAAGAGCCAGAAACGATATGCACAGATAAGGAGGGAGGCCAGCGGCAATACGAAAATGACATAGCATCGAAAGCCAAATCTGACTTGAAGCTGTTGTACAGCCACATCAGGAGGAATACAACAGTCAAGGACCAGGTAATCAGGCTGAGGAAGGAAGGAGGGAAGATCACAGGAAACGACCGAGAATTGTGTGAAGAGTTAAACATGAGATTTAAAGAAGTATTTTCCACGGAGACAGAAAGGACTCCAGAAAGCCAGAATGGTGGGGTACACCAACAAGTGCTGGACACAATACACACAACCAGAGAGGTGGTGAAGAGGCTGCATAGTGAACTAGATACCTCAAAGGCAGTGGGGGCGAAAAACATCTCTGAAGGGGAGAGGGAGCGGAGATGCTGTGTGTGCCACTAACAACAATCTTCTACACATCAATCAAGTCAGGGCGACAATCTGCAGTTCCAATTTTTAAGAAAGGAGACAGACACGCAGCAATAAACTGCAGACCAGTGTCACTGACATTTATAGTATGCAAAGTCTTGGAGAAGATTATCAGAGAAGAGTCGTGGAGCACGGTTTTAGGGAGTGAAAATCCTATGCCACAAATACTGGAGTTTCACAACAAGGTGATGGCAGAGAGAGAGAGAGAGAGAGAGAGAGAGAGAGAGAGAGAGAGAGAGAGAGAGAGAGAGAGAGAGAGAGAGAGAGAGAGAGAGAGAGAGAGGGTAGATTGAATTTTTTTGGTCTGTAAGAAGGCTTTCGACACAGTTCAACACAAGAGATTAGTGCATAAGCTATAGGAGCAGGCAGGCTTAACAGGAAAAGCACTGCAATGGGTCAGTGAATACCTGACAGGAAGGCAGCAACGAGTCATGGTACGTGACGATGTGTCAGAGTGGGCGCCTATGACGTGCGGGGTTCCACAGGGGTCAGTCTTAGGACCGGTGCTGTTTCTGTTATATGTAAATGACATAACGGCAGGGATAGATTGAGAAGTGTCCCTGTTTGCAGACGATGTGAAGCTAATGAGGAGACTTCAATCGGATGAGGATCAGGCAGGACTACAAATGGATCTGGACAGGCTGCAAGCCTGGTCCAGCAACTTTTTCCGGGAGTTTTATCCCCCCAAGTGCAAATGCATAAAGATTGGGGAAGGGCAGAGAAGATCGCAGACAGAATACAGGCTAGGGATGGGGGTGCCAAAGACTACAAACCTCACTCAAGAAAAAGTGTCTTGGGGTGAGTATAATACCGAGCACATCTCTTGAGGCGCACATCAACCAGATAACTGCAGTAGCATATGGGCGCCTGGCAAAGCTAAGAATAGCACCTCAGTAAGGAATCGTTCAAGAGTGTACACTGTGTACGTCAGGCCCATACTGGAGTATGCAGCACCAGTATGGAACCCACACCTGGTCAAGCACGTCAAGAAATTAGAGAAAGTGCAAAAGTTTGCAAGACTAGTCCCGGAGGTAAGGGAGGTATGTCGTACGAGGAAGGTTAAGGGAAATCGACCTGACGACACTGGAGGATAGGACAGAGAGAGAGAAACATGATAAGGACATAAAAACACTGAGATTAATTGACAAGGTGCATAGGGACAGTATGTTTCAGAGATGGGACACAGCAACAAGGGGTCACAACTGGAAGTTGAAGACTTAGATGAGTCACAGGGATGTTAGCAAGTACTTCTTCTGTCAGAGTTGTCAGGAAGTGGAACAGTCTGGAGAGTGATGTAGTGGAAGCAGGATCCATACATAGCTTTAAGAAGAGGTATGATTAAGCTCATGGAGCAGGCAGAGAGTGGACCTAGTAGCGACCAGTGAAGAGGCGGGATGAGTACGTACACACACACACACACACACACACACACACACACACACACACACACAGCCCCTGTGGCCTGATGGCTAAAGCTCTCGCCTGATGCACGGAGGGCCCGGGTTCAATTCCCGGCGGGGCGGAAACATTTCGAAGTGTTCTACACACACATACATACAACAGGCCTAGTGTCAAATCGACATGTGCCTAGGACAAAATGGTAACTAACACACACACACACCCACACACACACACACACACAATCACTCTCTCTCTGTCGTGCCAAAAAGGTAAAGCTGGTCAATTAGCGAGAACTCATTTAAAATTAAGTCCTTTCTAAAAATTTCTCTTGTACATTTAAAGATATATATTTTTCAATTATGTTAATATAAAAGTTACTGATTTTGTACCAAAAGAACCTTAGGAAACTTACCTAACCTTATTATAGCAAGCGCAGTTTAATTTAGCCTAATCCAACTAAATATATTTTATATAAGTCTTCAATAATTTAATACTAAACAAACACAATGAAATATATTTTTCCGATGAGTGGAACAAACTCCCGAGTACCGTCATAGATGCTAAGACGTTGTGTAGTTTTAAAAATAGGTTAGATAAATACATGGGTGGGTGTGGATGGGTGTGAGTTTGGATCTGACTAGCTTGTACTAGGTCAGATGCAGTGCTCCTTCCTTAAGTGAATGTAACCTGACCTGTACTAATTCCTTAAGTGGAAGTGACCTGACCAAGTGGTCGGCTGGACAATTATATGGGTGGGTGCGGTTGGGTGTGAATTGGTCCTGACTAGCTTGTGCTACTAGGTCAGATGCAGTGCTCCTTCCTTAAGTGAATGTAACCTGACCTGGCTGGGTCGGTGCATTGGCTTAAGCCGTTGGAGATTTGGACCTGCCTCGCATGGGCCAGTAGGCCTGCTGCAGTGTTCCTTCTTTCTTATGTTCTTATGTTCTTATGATAGATTCAGAATGATTTTTTTGCGAAATTATTGCATACACAATTTTCTCTTGCCCTATTCGGCAAGAAGTGAGTTGCTATTGATTAAGTACCACTTGTTCTTGGTTACAATAATATTATATAGTATATATATATATATATATATATATATATATATATATAATATATATATATATATATATATATATATATATATATATATATATATATATATATATATATATATATGTCGTGCCTAATAGGTAAAACTGGTCAATTAGCAAGAACTCATCTAAAATTAAGTCCTTTCTAAAATTTTCTCTTATACGTTTGAAGATCATTTTTTTTCATTTATGTTAATGTAAAAATTTATAATTTTGCACCAAAAGAATCTTAGAAAACTTACCTAACCTTATTATAACAAGCGCGATTTAATTTAGCCTAATCCAACTAAATATATTTTAGATACGTTTACAATAATTTAATAATAAACAAACACAATGAAATATATTTATTTCCTTAGGTTCAGAATGATTTTTGCGAAATTATTGCATACACAAATTTTCGCTTGTCTTATATGGCAAGATGAGCGTTGCTATTTAAGCCAAAATTGCAAGTTTTACCTAATCGGCACGACATATATGTATGTATGTATATATATATATATATATATATATATATATATATATATATATATATATATATATATATATATATATATATATATATATATATTCTTTCTTTCAACACGCCGGCCGCCTCCCACCGAAGCGGGGTGGCCCAAAAGGAAAAACGGAAGTTTCTCCTTTTACATTTAGTAATATATACAGGAGAAGGGGTTACTAGACCCTTGCTCCCGGCATTTTAGTCGCCTCTTACGACACGCATGGCTTACGGAGGAAAAATTCTGTTCCACTTCCCCATGGAGATAAGAGGAAATAAGAACAAGAACTAGTAAGAAAATAGAAGAAAACCCAGAGGGGTGTGTATATATATATGCTTGTACATGAATGTGTAATGTGACCTAAGTGTAAGTAGAAGTAGCAAGACGTACCTGAAATCTTGCATGTTTATGAGACAGAAAAAAGACATCAGCAATCCTACCATCATGTAAAACAATTACAGGCTTTCGTTTTACACTACTTGGCAGGACGGTAGTACCTCCCTGGGTGGATGCTGACTACCAACCTACTACCTGTATATATATATATATATATATATATATATATATATATATATATATATATATATATATATATATATACCTTCAGGGAGTCCCAAAAGTCAAGAAAATATGGAGAACTTACCCATCATTATATGTTTGTTCCCATAGGCTCAGAGACCCTTGGCTCATGGGGAAAGAGTGCATCTAAGTTCCTAAAGGGGCTGGGCAAAAGACTCAACAGGGTAACTAGGGATCCCAGGGCAGCTAGTTTTCTGTTCCAGCGACTCAGCGCTGCTGTTCAGAGGGGTAATGCATGCTGTATTCTGGGCACGCGCTCCAGCTCTGAGGAGCTGGATGAGATTTTCGCATTATAATCAGTGACAAACACGTAACAATATGTACTAGACATGTATCTCTCACACCTCGTGTACTGTATATGCCATCAATATATATATATATATATATATATATATATATATATATATATATATAAAGGAAGTATTATACTGTAGTTCACCTTCCTAAAACCTCCACGCTCACAAACAAAACAAAGACTGCTTGATCTCCATGCTGGTGTAAGGGATCAATCAGTGCGGGCAGTACCTGGTCTTACCTGGGGTGAAGGGAGGCAGGAAATGTGTCGGGGTGTTGTTAAGGGGGTGCTAGTTACAGTACTAGCTTGGTGGGTTATAGGGAGGCGTGTGTTGCACTGGGGGGATGTAGGGGCAATGCCAAGTCTCAGTGTCAGCGTGGGGATAAATGAGCAGTGTCTGGTCATTGTGTTAGTGTGGGAGGAGTGTAAGGTGCAGTGCCTGGTTACAATGTTAGCTAAGGTGCTTCGCCTGGTTACAATGTTAGCTAAGGTGCTTCGCCTGGTTACAATGTTAGCTAAGGTGCTTCGCCTGGTTACAATGTTAGCTAAGGTGCTGCACCTGGTTACATTGTTAGTGTGGGGGCAGTGTCTAGTTACATTGTTAGGTAAGGTGCATGCCTTTTACATTGTTAGTGTGGGCAGGCTTACGTAGTCAGTGTCTGTACATTGTTAGTGTGGGGGCAGTGTCTGGTTACATTGTTAGTGTGGGGGCAGTGTCTTTTTACATTGTTAGTGTGGGGGCAGTGTCTAGTTACATTGTTAGTGTGGGGGCAGTGTCTGGTTACATTGTTAGTGTGGGGGTGGTAAAGGGAAGAGCAGTGTTCTTGAGTGGAGGAGTGGGGGCAGTGCCTATTAACGATGTTAGCGTGGGGTTGGAAGTGGAAAGCAGTGCCAGGTCACAATGTTAACGTGGGGGTGGAGGTGGCGTGGGAGGAGAAGCGTAGGGTGGGTTGCGTTGGAGGAGCAGCGTGGGGAAGGGTAGCCTAAGAAGATCAGCGTGGGAAGGGGTGGCGTGGGAGGAGCAGCGTGGGAAGAGCAGTGTGGGGAGGGGTGGCTTGGGAGGAGCAGCGTGAGGATTGGTGGCATAGAAAGAGCAGCGTGGTGATTGGTGGCGGGGAAGAGCAGCGTTAGGAGGGGTTGCGTGGAAGGAGCAGCGTGCAGAGGGGTGGCGTGGGAGGAGCAGCGTGGGGAGGAGGCAGCGTGGAAGGAGCCGCGGGGGGGGGGAGGGGGAAGAAGTTCAATATTCCGCACCAATGCCTCTACACTTTATACAAATTTCTCCGGCCATTCTATAAAGCAGACAGTCCTCCTCAATTCATAAAAAATCCGGCCAAAAACTCGTCAATCCTGAGTCACGTTGAAAGCATGTAGGTGGTAGGTGACTAGTAGGTGGTGGCAGGTGACTAGTAGGTGGTGGCAGGTGACTAGTAGGTGGTGGCAGGTGACTAGTAGGTACTGGCAGGTAACTAGTAGGTGGTGGCAGGTGACTAGTAGGTGGTGGCAGGTGACTAGTAGGTGACTAGTAGGTGGTGGTAGGTGACTAGTAGGTGGTGGCAGGTGACTAGTAGGTGGTGGCAGGTGACTAGTAGGTGGTGGCAGGTAACTAGTAGGTGGTGGCAGGTGACTAGTAGGTGGTGGCAGGTGACTAGTAGGTGACTAGTAGGTGGTGGTAGGTGACTAGTAGGTGGTGGCATGTGACTAGTAGGTGTTAAAAGGTGGTAGGTGGCTAGTAGGTACTTCTATATGGTAGGTGACAAGCAGGTGCTGGTAGGTTCCTATCAAGAGACAACATTTAGAATAATAAGGTTCTCGTGCAAGCAGTGAACCGTGTAATCAAAGAAGCAAGATTGATGTGTAAATCCAATTGGAAAAGAACAGTAATGCTAAGAATCCACTCTTGTTCGAAAATATATGACCTTGTTCAGTCGTCTATAAATGTAAAAAGTCAGTGAATGTATTCGTAAGAAAAGGCTTAGGAAATTCTGGCTTGGGAGGAAAATCCAAGTGTTTTGTGAAGGAGGGTAAAACTGTTGTAAGAAAATCTCTCACTGTAGATATCACAGAGCTAAGCAACATGATCTTTAGATCTTTAGATTACATCCATGTATTGTATTGATAAAGCCACTGGATAGCGAAACGTTTACAAGTAAAAATACCCAGATGTTGCACATGTCTAATTCTTCATCATCTTAAAATATTCTTTTTAGATGCTGGTTTTTTCGACTAAGAATTAAGTGCAGTATGTACTCACTAATCTCCAGGTACAGTGTTATGTACCCTCAAGAAATAACACAATTATCAGCAATAATGGTAGAATTACCGACAAAATGTTAGGTAAATGGATACAGATGCAACTAATGTGACAAAGCTCCTGGAGAGCGAAACGTTGCCACAGTAAAATGTCACATTAGTTGCACTTGTGTTCATTTACCCAACAACACAATCATCATGGCGGTGTTCCTTAATCTCTTAATTCTGATAAAATTCCACTTACCCTACACATATTTGACAATATTGTCTGGTACTTGTGTTTAATCTTGTATCTCTCGTCTTTGTTCATAAGTTAGCTCCTCCTCTCTAATACCCACTTTCATACGGTCATTCTCTTTACCCCCTCATCCCTATACCCACTTTCATACGGTCGTTCTCTTTACCTCGTCATCCCTATACCCACTATCATATTGTCGTTCTCTTTACCTCGTCATCCCTATACCCACTGTCATATTGTCGTTCTCTTTACCTCGTCATCCCTATACCCACTGTCATATTGACGTTCTCTTTACCTCGTCATCCTTACACCCACTGTCATACGGTCGTTCTCTTTACCTCGTCATCCCTATACCCACTGTCATACAGTCGTTCTCTTTACCTCGTCATCCCTACACCCACTGTCATACAGTCGTTCTCTTTACCTCGTCTTCCCTACACCCACTGTCATAAAGTCGTTCTCTTTACCTCGTCATCCCTACACCCACTGTCATACAGTCGTTCTCTTTACCTCGTCATCCTTACACCCACTGTCATACGGTCGTTCTCTTTACCTCGTTACAAACATCCACCAGCTTTAGTGATGTCGCTACATTTCACTGAACTGTGATAATAATCCTGTTTATAAAAATGTTTTCCTTTGTTCCCAGATATTTTACTTAATACAGTTGAAGCAAGAGTCATTTTTTAGGGCTAATAACTGCTTGTATTTTTTTCCCCTTCTATGCAATATCAGGGCTTAAATTTTATTTCTATTTTTATTTGTTTTCCTTGCTTTATATATTTTTTATTTTTGACAGTGCCTTTCATAATTAGTTTTAAAATTTATACGTTTCCATTACGTTATTTCTCACAGAAACGAATTCTATCCACTACTCTGACTTGTCATTCAATATTTATCAGTATTGTTTAAAAATTATATTTTTCGTCGTCATCAGCGATTTTATTTTTAACCATCAGTTCGTAAGAATTTGTTATTACTATTATTTACATTTACTTTCTTATTATAAGCAACAATCTGACATATAATTGCAGTTACATCTTTATTTAGAATTTGTAGTACTACATTGCTTTACAGTTTTGTGTACATTTGTACTTTTTAAAAACTCTTATTTTTTCCTTGCTTGCAGTGTATTTGTTGATATTTTACTCTCATATTCTCAAGAACTTGCAGGTTAGGTTAGGTAAGATTCATCAGGAATCAGGACAATTGTTTCCTAACGCGGGTCATATTGACCCGCCACTAGGGCTTTTGGTCATTTGATCGAGGCCTTCCACTGGCTTACCAATCCACTCCTTTCCCTTTATGGAAGTTTTCACTGTGTATACGGGGATAATGCCAGCATGAAGGGTCGAAAGGGCAGATCAGCATATATTGGATAGAAATAATGTATCAAAGGAGCGGAAGACTTCTATGAACATGTCCCTTGATATGGGAAACGTACAGGACAGCTGGAAAACTATAAACGTGATCCCAATATACAATCAAGGGGACAGACAAAAGAATCTAAATTTTAGACCAGTATCACTGACAAGAATACTGTCCAAAGTATTGGAACGATAATCAAGAAAAGATTGGATAAAAATTCAGAGAGGTGGGTCTTGTTTACAAAAAGCCTGCATGGATTTAGGGAAGGTAAGTGTTGCCTCACTAACGTATTGAGTTCTGTTGAATAACAAGTCAAGAAGGAAAGGCAGGGACGGACTGACTGAATATTCTTGGGCTATAAAATATCATTTGACACCGTATCCCAACATAAATTGATTCACAAGTTAGAGGAGCATGAAGGGATACCAGGTAAACTCCAACAAGATAAAAGAATACCTAACGAACAGAAGACAGGGTTATGATATGGACAGATGTTTCAGGATGGGAAAGTGTACTAAGTGGGAACTCCCAAGGATCAGTTTTAAAGCTTTTGTTATTCTTAATATTCGTAAATGATCTGCCAGAGAGGATTGACTCATTTGTTTCATTGTTGCTGATGACATAAATCTAGTGAGAATAATGCAAATGGAATGGGATAGACAGGTCTCAGGTAGACCTGGAGAAACTGAAGAATAGTCAGACAAATGGTGACAGGAGTTCGACCTAAAGCAAGTAAAATATCATGGAAATTGGGAATGGAGAGGCTACCATACACGGAATACAGATTGAGAGGCGAAAACTACAAATATTGCTTGGAGTAAACATTACCTCCATCATATAGTCAGAAGTGCATATAAATTACGTAACATCTGAAGTATATTTGTGGACAGCTAATTTTTCAACTGCGTTCACAAACCTTAAATTTTTTTTTAGGACTCTTTTTCACGGCAAATGTTAAACCCATGAAGTATGCAGCACCAGCATATAGCCCTAACTTGGTCGAGCATGTATAAAAACTAGAAAAAAATTTAAAAGTTTTCAAGAAGATTAGTCCCATCTTTAGAAGACTTACGAAGAAAGAAGAATTACGGGAGACGGAGTTACAACACACAAGATACTCGGATCCTTTGACAAATCAGAGAGAGCACAGGGGCAAGGGGTTATAGATGGAAGCAAAAGACTCTGATGAGCCACAGGGAAGGAAGGAAATGCTTTTTTAGCCTCAGGGTGGTAAATAAATGGAATGAGTCTGAGGACGTGGTAGTCACACTCAGTACACTGTTTCCAGTGGAGGTATAGCAGAGCCAACGAGGCCAAGAACCTGTAGTGGCGGCGACTGTGATTTAAGAGGACGGGCCATGAGATGAGACTCGATACAACTCAGTGAGCAAAGTAAGCACGCACGCACCCACGCAAACACCCACGCACGCACACATATACACACAAAAAAAACAAAAAAAGCACACACACAGAAGCACACACTCAACAGGAGATTCAAAGAAGTGTTCACAGAAGGGACTACAGAAAGACAGAGAGGAGGGGTACACCACCAAGTGTTGGACACAATACATACAGCCGAGGAAGAAGTGAAGAGGCTGCTGAGTGAGCTAGATACCTCAAAGGCGAGGGACGGACAACATTCTCCATGGGTCCTAGAGAGGAGCAGAGAGTGCTATGTGTCCACTAACAACAATATTCAACACATCTATCGAAACTGGGAGACTACCTGAGGTATGGAAGACAGCAAATGTAGTCCCAATTTTTAAAAAAAGAGACAGAAACGAGTCACTAAACTATAGACCAGTGTCACTGACATGTATAGTATGCAAAGTCATGGAGAAGATTATTAGGAAAGTGGTGGAACGCCTAGAACGTAACAAGCTTATAAACGACAACCAGCACGGATTCATGGCAGTCAAATCCTGTGTCACGAACCTACTGGAGTTTTATGACAAGGTAACGAAGAAAGACAAGAGAGAGAGGGGTGGGTAGATTGCATTTTCTTGGACTGCAAGAGGCTTCGCACAGTTCCTCACAAGAGATTAGTGCAAAACTAGAGGATAAGGCACTATAACAGGAAGGAACTGCAATAGATCAGAAAATACCTGACAGGGAGGCAACAACGAGTCCTGGTACGTGACGAGATTCACAGTGGGCACCTTGACGATGGACCCAAGGGTCAGTCCTAGGACCAGTGCTGTTTTTGGTATATGTGAATGACATAAGGGAAAGGGGATAGACTCAGAAGTGTCCTGTTTGCAGATGATGTGAAGTTAATGAGAAGAATCAAATCATGAGATCCAGGCAGGACTACAAAGAGACCTGGGCAGGTTAGAAGCTTCTCAGCAACTGGTTCCTGAATTTAACCCTGTCAAATGTAAAGTCATGAATATCGGGGAAGGGTAAAGAAGACCGCAGATAGATATAGTCTAGGTGGCCAAAGACTGCAAACCTCACTCAAAGGAAAGATCTTGGGTGAGTATAATACCGAGACACTCTGAAGCGCGCATCAACAGATAACTGCTGCAGCATTGGGCGCCTGGCAAACCTGAGAATAGCGTTCCAATACCTCACTAAGGAATCATTCAAACTCTGATACCATATACGTCAGGCCCATACTGGAGTATGCAGCACCAGTTTGGAACCCACACCTGGTCAAGCAGTCAAGAAATTAGAGAAAGTGCAAGGTTTGCAACAAGACCAGTCCCAGAGCTAAGGGAATTGTCCTACGAAGAAAGGTTAAGGGAAATCGGCCTGACGACACTAGAGGACAGGAGGGTTAGGGAGACATGATACGACATATCAAAATACTGCGAGGAATAGATAAGGTGGACAGAGACAAGATGTTCCAGAGAGGGACACAGAAACAAGGTTCACAATTGGAAGTTGAAGACTCATGAGTCAAAGGATGTTAGGAAGTATTTCTTCAGTCATAGAGTTGTCAGGAAGTGGAATAGCTTAGAAAGGACATAGTGGAGGCAGGAACCATACATAGTTTTAAGACAGGTTTGATAAAGCTCACGGGGCAGAGAGAGAGAGGACCAGTAGCAACCAGTGAAGAGGCGGGGCCAGGAGTTATGACTCGACCCCTGCAACCACAAATAGGTGAGTACAAATAGGTGAGTACACACACGCGCCGTGGCATGGTGTATTTGCTTCACAGAGCGTTCAGGCCAACATTCAGTGTTTCTACACACACACACACACACACACACACAACAACAGGCCTAGTGTCTAATCGAAGTGCCTAGGACAAATGGTAACTAACTAACACACACACACACACATGTATAGTGCAAACGAAAAGCATCAGGAAAAGAATGGTGGAGCACCTCGAGCTGAACAGGATAATAAACACCAGACAGCTCGAATTCCGGGAAGAACAAGCATGTATAACAGGAAGGGCACTGGAATGGATCAGGAAATACCTCACAGGGAGGCAACAACGGATCATGGTGCGTGATGAGGTATCACAGTTTGCGCCTGTGACGAGCGGCGTACCGCAGGGGTCAGTCCTAGGACCAGTGTTATTCTTGGTATATGTAAATGACATGACGGATGGGATAGACTCAGAAGTGTGTCTGTTCGCAGATGATGTAAAATTAATGAGGAGAATCACATCGGAAGAGGACCAGGCAGGACTTCAAAACAGACCTGGACAAGCTTGACATCTGGTCTAGCAAGTGGCTTCTCGAATTCAATCCCACCAAATGCAAAGTCATGAAGATCAGAGAAGGGCAAAGAAGACCGCTGACAGAGTACAGGCTAGGCGGACAAAGGCTACAAACCTCGGCAAAAGAGAAAGACCTTGGGGTGAGTATAACGCCAAGCACGTCTCCGGAGGCACACATCAACCAGATAACTGCGGCAGCATATGGACGACTGGCAAACCTAAGATTAGCGTTCCGTTACCTTAACAAGGAATCGTTCAAGACACTGTACACCGTGTACGTCAGGCCCATATTAGAATATGCAGCACCAGTCTGGAACCCACACCTGGTCAAGCACGTAAAGAAACTAGAGAAAGTGCAAAGGTTTGCGAAAGGTTGAGGGAAATAGGACTAACAACACTGGAGGAAAGAAGGGTCAGAGGAGACATGATAACGACATACAAAATACTGCGGGGAATTGAAAAGGTAGACAGTGACAGGATGTTCCAGAGAGGGAACACAGAAACAAGGGGACACAACTGGAAGCTGAAGACTCAGATGATTCACAGAGATGTTAGGAAGCATTTCTTCAGCCACAGAGTAGTCAGGAAGTGGAATAGTCTAGGGAAAGATATAGTAGAGGCAGGAACCATACATAGTTTTTAGACAAGTTATGATAAAGCTCATGGAGCAGGGAGAGCAGAGACCTAGTAGCAGACAGAGAAGAGGCGGGGCCAGGAGCTGTCTCTCGACCCCTGCAACCACAATTAGGTGAGTACAATTAGGCGAGTACACACACACATACACACACACACACACACACACTAACACACACACTAACAACATATAAGATACTGAGAGGAATTGACAAAGTGGACAGAGACAGAATGTTCCAGAGATGGGACACAGCAACAAGGGGACACAGTTGGAAGCTGAAGACTCAGATGAATCACAGAGATGTTAGGAAGTATTTCTTCAGTCACAGAGTGGTTGGGAAGTGGAATAGTTTAGGAAGCGATGTAGTCGAGGCAGGCTCAATACATAGCTTTAAGCAGAGGTATGATAAAGCTCATGACGCAGGGAGAGTGACCCAGTAGCGGCCAGTGAAGAGGCGGGGCCAGGAGCTATGAATCGACCCCTGCAACCACAACTAGGTGAGTACTAAGTGAGTACACACACACTAACTCACACACAAAGTGCAAGGAGGCGGAGGAACGGTCTATACCCAGAGGAAAAAGATTAAGCGGGAAGGCCAGAAAGAGCCCCTCGTTTACCCAAAGGTGCAGGGAGGCAAAGACTAGAAAACGAGTATGCACAAGTACGGAGGGAGGCCCAGAAACTGATGTACAGTCACATCAGAAGGAAGACAACAGTCAAGGACCAGGTGATAAGGCTGAGGAGAGAAGATGGGGAACTCACAAGTAACGATCAAGAGGTATGTGAGGAGCTCAACTTGAGGTTTAAGGAAGTATTCACAGTGGAGGAAGGAAGGCAGCTGGGTAGACAGGACGGGGTTCGTCACCAACAAGGGATGTATCATGTGCTAGAGGGCATACACACAACTGAGGAGGAAGTGAAGCAATTACTCAGTGACCTCGATACCTCAAAGGCGATGGGTCCGGACAATATCTCCCCGTGGGTTCTTCGGGAAGGAGCTGAGGTACTGAGTGTGCCACTTACCATAATATTCAACACATCCCTTGAAACTGGGCAGCTACCTGAGGTATGGAAGAAGGCCAACGTAGTCCCCATCTTTAAAAAAGGAGACAGAAAAGAGGCACTAAACTATAGACCAGTGTCACTTACGTGTATAGTGTGCAAAGTCCTGGAGACAATCATCAGGAAAAGAATGGTGGAGCACCTCGAGCTGAACAGGATAATAAACACCAGACAGCACGGATTCCGGGAAGGCAAATCCTGTGTAACAAACCTCCTAGAGTTCTATGATAAAGTAACAGAGGTAAGGCAAGAGAGAGAAGGGTGGGTTGATTGCATTTTCCTGGACTGCAGGAAGGACTTCGACACAGTTCCTCACATGAGATTAGTAAAGAAGTTGGAAGAACAAGCATGTATAACAGGAATGGCACTGGAATGGATCAGGGAATACCTCACAGGGAGGCAACAACGGGTCATGGTGCGTGATGAGGTATCACAGTGGGCGCCTGTGACGAGCGGTGTACCGCAGGGGTCAGTCCTAGGACCAGTGTTATTCTTGGTATATGTAAATGACATGACGGACGGGATAGACTCAGAAATGTCTCTGTTCGCAGATGATGTGAAATTAATGAGGAGAATCACATCGGAAAAGGACCAATCAGGACTGCAAACAGACCTGGACAAGCTTGACATCTGTCTTCTGGAATTCAATCCCACCAAATGCAAAGTCATGAAGATCGGAGAAGGGCAAAGAAGACCGCTGACAGAGTACAGGCTAGGCGGACAAAGGCTACAAACCTCGGACAGACCCCTGAGTTGTGGCACTAACCTTGTCGCAAACCTTTGCACTTTCTCTAGTTTCTTCACGTGCTTGACCAGGTGTGGGTTCCAGACTGGTGCTGCATATTCTAGTATGGGCCTGACGTACAAGGTGTACAGTGTCTTGAACGATTCCTTGTTAAGGTAACGGAACGCTAATCTTAGGTTTGCCAGTCGCCCATATGCTGCCGCAGTTATCTGGTTGATGTGTGCCTCCGGAGACGTGCTTGGCGTTATAGTCACCCCAAGGTCAACGTCTCCGGAGGCACACATCAACCAGATAACTGCGGCAGCATATGGGGGACTGGCAAACCTAAGATTAGCGTTCCGTTACCTTAACAAGGAATCGTTAGGAAGCATTTCTTCAGCCACAGATAAGTCAGGAAGTGGAATAGTCTAGAGAAAGATATAGTGGAGGCAGGAACCATACATAGTTTTAAGACGAGGTATGATAAAGCTCATGGAGCAGGGAGAGCAGAGACCCAGTAGCGGACAGCGAAGAGGCGGGGCCAGGAGCTGAGTTTCGACCCCTGCAACCACAATTAGGTGAGTACAATTAGGTGAGTACACACACACACTAACACACACACACACACACACACACACACTAACACACACACTAACACACACGCGCTTAGTTGACACAATTATCTTGGGCGACTCACATAACTTACCAAGTTTAATCTGTTTCAACACTCCATTAAACTCCAGCAATTGACTAACTTGTTCCAGTTGCCAGAGTTTGCCAGTATGACTCTCACAGCTGAGGTGTCAATATGGCATTTGTATATGAGGTGCCAGTGTGGCACTGTCATCTGTAATACCGGTGTGGCACTCCCATCTGTGACGCCAGGGTAGGTTACAGTGCTCTGATGCCAACGTGGCATCTCAAATGTGGAGCCAGTCCTCTAGTGGTGCCAGTATGGTGCTGTACCATGCTTATTCTACGATAATTATGGACTAGACAAGCATAAGACCAACAACAATTCTTGTAGTCGTGGTTGCCAGGTGTAAGCAAAAACGGAACCAGAGCCATCTAGTGGCGGTATACAATCCTAGATGCAGACACTTTCAGACCATCACCCGACGTAGGTATTCAATCCTAGATGCAGACACTTTCAGACCATCACCCGACGTAGGTATACAATCCTAGATGCAGACACTTTCAGACCATCACCCGACGTAGGTATACAATCCTAGATGAAGACACTTTCAGACCATCACCTGACGTAGGTATACAATCCTAGATGCAGACACTTTCAGACCATCACCTGACGTAGGTATACAATCCTAGATGCAGACACTTTCAGACCATCACCTGACGTAGTTATACAATCCTAGATGCAGACACTTTCAGACCATCACCTGACGTAGGTATACAATCCTAGATGAAGACACTTTCAGACCATCACCTGACGTAGGTATACAATCCTAGATGCAGACACTTTCAGACCATCACCCGACGTAGGTATACAATCCTAGATGCAGACACTTTAAGACCATCACCTGACGTAGGTATACAATCCTAGATGCAGACACTTTCAGACCATCACCTGACGGAGGTATACAATCCTAGATGCAGACACTTTCAGACCATCACCTGACGTAGGTATACAATCCTAGATGCAGACACTTTCAGACCATCACCCGACGTAGGTATACAATCCTAGATGCAGACACTTTCAGACCATCACCCGACGTACATATCTCTGTGACATTTACCTGAGTGTGATATTTGTGGTCACTGTTCATCCTTTATTTGGCTTGAGTTTAAATCCTTGTACATTCGTGAATATTGGGCATAGTGATTTAGCGAAGGATGAATACACACACACACACACACACACACACACACACACACACACACACACACACACACACACACACACAATATATATATATATATATATATATATATATATATATATATATATATATATATATATATATTTTTTGTATATATAATGTCGTGTCGAATATGCAGAGGTGTTGATTCGCAGGGAATTCTCCCGGCCCGGGTCTATTCCAGATGGCGACCTGGCTCCGGCTCCCTGTCGTGGGAGTATCAGAGACCTATGTCTCTCATCTGAGGAGGTACAAGTATCCCCTCACCGTTGGAACCAACTGTCCCCATGCCTAGCCACATTCCCCACCAGCACCGGGCTTTTAGGGAGAAGCTAGGCCTCTCTGGTCTGCAATCTTCCCCGCCCCAGGGAGGCTGATGGGAAGGACAGTCTTGCGAGCTGCAGATGGTAGCAAGCTCTAGCTTTGGCACCTACCCTACATGAATAGGCAGAGCTTTCGATTTTGGCTTAAATAGCATCGCTCATCTTGCCATATAACACAAGCGAAAATTTGTGTATGCAATGATTTCGCAAAAATCATTCTGAACCTAACAAAAAAAATATTTCATTGTGTTTGTTTATTAAATTATTGTAAACGTATCAAAAATATATTTAGTTGGATTAGGCTAAATTAAATTGAGCTTGTTATAATAAGTTTTGGTAAGTTTTCTAAGATTTTTTTGGTGCAAAATTATAAATTTTTACATTAACATAAATGAAAAAAATATATTTTCAAACGTATAAGAGAAAATTTTAGAAAGGACCTTATTTTAGATGAGTTTTTGCTAATTCACCAGTTTTACCTATTAGGCACGACATATATATATATATATATATATATATATATATATATATATATATATATATATATATATATATATATATATATATATATATATATAGTCGTGCCGATTAGGTAAAACTTGCGATTTTGGCTTAAATAGAACGCTCACCTTGCCAAGTGAAAATTTGTGTATGCAATAATTTCGCCAAAATCATTCTGAACATAACGAAAAGATTATATTTCATTGTGTTTGTTTATTATTAAATTAATGTTAACGTATCTAAAATATATTTAGTTGGGTTAGGTTAAATTAAATTGCGCTTGTTGTAATAAGGTTAGGTAGGTTTTCAAAGTTTCTCTTGGTACAAAATTATAAATTCTTACATTAAGATAAATGAAAAAATATATCTTTAAACGTATAAGAGAAAACTTTAGAAAGGACTTAATTTAGATGAGTTCTTGCTAATTGACCAGTTTTACCTAATCGGCACGACATATATATATATATATATATATATATATATATATATATATATATATATATATATATATATATATATATATATATATATATATATGTATATATATATATATATATAATTGATATAAATATATATAAATAATATGAATAAATATATATTATATATTTATATATATATATATAGATATATATATATATAATATATATATTTTATATATTTAACATGTGATATAACAATATACAAAATAGCCACTATGAATAAAAATAGTGAATTTTCAAGCGCTCTTGTTATTTCTCACATTATCGAGGAACAGCTTCTTGATATATCACACAAGTTATTATTGAGTCATACTTTTTCCCTTGTTGATTAATATTTGTGACACTGTTACTGGCCGTTGCTGATAGCACACCAGTACTTCAGACCTGCGACAAACGTACTTAAATTTGTGAAATGGGGTTTTGTTCTTATAGTTTCTACGTTATTGATGTGCAATTAGTAGGTAATGACAACGATAAGACTTTGCTTAACGTTTCATTTCAGCGTTGTTGGCGTGTGGCAGATAAGATTTGGATCGTTTATAAGCAGAGGATAACAGCTGTGAAACATTCTGAACTCAAATGGAACCTATCGCAATCTTGTACAAAATTTAGAAGGCATCGTACCGGACGGGGAGGGGAGAGCAAGATTTATACACAATGAATTTTGCTTTTGAAATGGCACAAAACCATTTAGATGCTACTCAAAACATCAGCGGGCCTTAACTACTGAGGAAAATCATTGGGAGGAGAAGACAGAACTTCTTAACGAAAATGTTGAACGATTCAACTTACAAAAATCTGTGCCATAACTACCACGTGTTAGCGAACATTGATTAGCAGGTGCTTGTAAATGGTCGTTGGTGGATAGTAAGTTCCTGTAGGACGGTCAGACTAACAATGTTTGAACAGGAGGTATAAACATACAGGGTTAAAAATTTTAGTAACCTGAAGCAAATTTTATTGGTAGATAACTTTTTACAAAACAGAATTCCCATAGTTCATACGTTTCTGGATCATAAACTTGAGTGTTTTAGTCAACTAAGTAGGCTGACCCACTCGAAGTGAACCAAGAATTTAACGAGAGAATGAATAAAGCAATTTGTTTCTCAGGACCAAACTCAGGTTGGTGACAGGGGGTCTCAGAAAAATTTCTTCTGGTGTTTGGGATAAACAACGTATGTTACAATCCTATAGACAAGAACAAAAAATAATGAACAAAGATCACATAGAGTATTTGAACCTTGAGATATAAATACTTTAATAAATTAGGTCATACGACTGCAGACTGATTCAGACTTCGAGAACAGTAACAACAACAAACAAAAGAACCCGTGCAAAAAAGGGAAAAACCTACGGATTTTATGAAACTAACAGATTCCGCAGTATCTCAGGAAAGGGTCACAGAATGTAAGACACCTTTATGTAGCACTTAATAAGGACTGTAACAATTACATTGAAGGATTCTGGTTCATTCTACATACTATTGAGGGAAAGTTTTGTATCGATTACCATCTGAGTACACTTAACCATAATATCCTGTAAGAGGCTTACGGGTGTGTAATTATTTATCTTCCCTTGCATAGAATTTTTGTATGGAGTCGATGATACTAATGTTATATGGTTAGAACCACAAGAAGGATGTATAGTTATTAATTGGTAACGATGTTTTTGGCCACTATTTTTAGTCTAGACCCTAGTACTGGGTACTGATTTAAGTATGTGGGTACTGATTTAAGTATGTGAATACGAATTTAAGTATGTCAATACTGATTTAGGTATATGGGTACTGTTTTAGGTATGTGGGTACTGTTTTAGGTATGTGGGTACTGTTTTAGGTATGTGAGTACTGTTTTAGGTATGTGGGTACTGTTTTAGGTATGTGGGTACTGTTTTAGGTATGTGGGTACTGTTTTAGGTATGTGGGTACTGATTTAAGTATGTGGGTACTGATTCAAATATGTGGGTACTGTTTTAGGTATGTGGGTACTGTTTTAGGTATGTGGGTACTGATTTAAGTATGGATAAACAAGAACATCATTACCTATGTTATTCCCAGTGAATGTAATAACATGAGTTACGTCCAAGAGAAATTCTGGCGAATGAGCCAGACTTTAGGTCTGACCTGTTGTTGAACGAAGGCTTCCTGTCGGAGCTAGCTAACTCAAATGGAAAACTCAAAGCCAGCACCTCCTAATAAAAGCCAGCACCTCCTGATCAGTTGTTGCGGTAATGTCAGTTGCTCATGTCTCCCTGCCTGAAAAAATGACGTTCGGGGAATGACGTTCATCTCCTTGGTTGCAATGTAGCAGTTTCTGAAACCGAAACAATTAGTATTCATTCTTTTTTTGCCTGAATTCAAGTTCTCGTGAAGAAAAACTATTCTAAAACTGGTAATGGGATAATGGGCAAAAGAATTTTAGAGACGACAGTATCTGAAAATGTCTAAAACATTTGGCCGCTTTAAAAATAAGTTACAAAAATATATGAGTGAGAAAGGTTGGATTTGAGCAAGACCTGCCTAGCATGGGCCAGTAGGCCTAGTGTGGGAGACTATATGAGAGTAATAAGATGGAGTTTAGGACAGCCAGAAATTTGTTCTGGCCGGGATTGAGAAAAATGTAAAGAAACTCATCAATGTCTGTCATGAATGCCATGTGGAAGATAGACCAGAGCATTTCATGAAGCCGGATCTCTCTGCTGAGGTGCCTGTTTGTGTGTATGTTTATATATATATATATATATATATATATATATATATATATATATATATATATATATATATATATATATATATATATAGATAGCAATGAAACCACGAAACTAGTGGTATTGAAACATTTACCAAACTGCGGGAGGCCACAATGTCCCGCCTCAAGAGACAACACAACGTACGTGTCACCATATCCATTCCATGAATGACTTGCTCGAGGCATCTTTCACGCTTAATCCCGCGCGGAAAAGGGAGATCAGCCCTGAACGGGATGCGTCACACAGAGCATGCCAGCCAGGATGCGTCACACACAGCATGCCAGCCAGGATGCGTCACACAGAGCATGCAGAGCATGCAGAGCAAGCATCCTGCCCCACTCGACCAAACCATAAAGGGACAGATGCCAGAAGTTCAATAGGCATTTTAAGTAACAGTGGAAAAAAAGACAGCTGGCCCATAAATGTTGCAAATATAATATTTGACTTTAGAATATATCGCCACGTTAAAAGTCCAATTAGAGCTCTCAGATATTCTAATGAGTAACAACAAATGTTTCTCGTGTAAGTGACCAAATATCCTTTTGCAGCTTAGAAAACCACGGACATTTGACCGAGAAACACTCAACACTTACAAAAGTATGGTTTATGGAGCTATACGCAAACTGGTTCAATTGAATTACCCCCAGCGTTTTTTTTTTAAGTCATTCGAAGAATTAAGAAATGGGCCTAAACATCACCTTGGGAAAGCTGGCTAAGCGGATGTGGTAATGGTTATGGACAAGGTGGATTGAAGTGGTAAAATCAATCTTTTACTAAAGGTCAGAGAAACCTACGTTTCTCTTGATGAGGATAGTCTCGACCAGGTTAACAGTAAGTTCAATAAACAGCTTAAAACGTTACTTAAGGTCACAACGAACTAGTTAAACAATTGTCAGCTAGATCTGTGTCACACCCATATATGTGTACCTCGGGATTTCCAGTTAAACCCATTATTAGTTTTCTTGGGTCAGCAACATATAACTTATCCAAATGGCTGGCCAATATGCTAACACTAATTGTACGTAACACCTAGGAAGCCCACATAAAAAAAAATAATGAAGACCTCATTTGATAAATTGCTGAAACTATATATTTCGAAAGACTTTATATTAGTAAGTTTAACGTTACTGCGTTGTTCACCAACGTTCCAGTACCTGATTGGCTATGCTACTTGGAAGATGAATTGGATAGGTTCTCTATGCCGTTCCCCAAGAATATTATCACTGAATTCAGCTGTGTGTTGTTGATTGCAAATTCGTATTTGAGGGAAAATATTATTCCCAAAAACAAGGAATGACAATGAGGATTCCAATATTGATACTGTTACTGATGCTCTTACTGGCGCTGTTGGTGGTGCTACTAGTGACGATGCTGCCACTAATGCTGCTGTTGGTGGTGCTACTAGTGCCGATGCTGCCACTAATGCTGCTGTTGGTGGTGCTACTAGTGCCGATGCTGCCACTAATGCTGCTGTTGGTGGTGCTACTAGTGCCGATGCTGCCACTAATGCTGCTGTTGGTGGTGCTACTGATGCTGATGCTACTAATATTGGTGCTGCTACTACTGTTGTTGCTACCACTACTGGTGTTGCTATCATTACTGGTATTGCTACTACTACTGGTGTTGCTACTACTATTGGTGTTGCTACTACTATTGGTGTTGCTACCACTACTGGTGTTGCTACAACTGGTGTTGCTACCATTACTGGTGTTGCTACAACTGGTGTTGCTACCATTACTGGTGTTGCTACCATTACTGGTGTTGCTACTACTACTGGTGTTGCTACTACTACTGGTGTTGCTACCACTACTGGTCTTGCTACCACTACTGGTCTTGCTACCACTACTGGTGTTGCTACCACTACTGGTCTTGCTACCACTACTGCTCTTGCTACCACTACTGGTCTTGCTACCATTACTAGTGTTGCTACCATTACTGGTCTTGCTACTACTACTGGTGTTGCTACTACAACTGGTGCTGCTGCTACTACTGGTGTTGCTACCATTACTGGTGTTGCTACCACTACTGGTGTTGCTACCACTACTGGTGTTGCTACCACCACTGGTGCTGCTACCACCACTGGTGTTGCTACCACTACTGGTGTTGCTACCACTACTGGTGTTGCTACCACTACTGGTGTTGCTACTACTACTGGTGTTGCTACTACTACTGGTGTTGTTACTACTACTGCAATTGCTACCACTACTGTTGTTCCTACCACTACTGGTGTTGCAACTACGACTGGTGTTGCTACCACTACTGGTGCTACCACCACTGGTGTTGCTACTACTACTGGTGTTGCTACCACTACTGATGTGGCTACCACTACTTGTGTTGCTACTACTACTGGTATTGCTACTACTACTGGTGTTGCTACTACTACTGGTGTTGCTACCACTACTGGTGTTGCTACCACTTCTGGTGTTGCTACCACTTCTGGTGATGCTACCACTACTGGTGGTGTTGCTACTGGCGTTGCTACTACTACTGGTATTGCTGCTACTACTGGTGTTGCTACTACTGCTGTTGATACTACTACTGGTATTGCTGCTACTACTGGTATTGCTGCTACTACTGGTGTTGTTACCACTACTGGTGTTGCTACTACTACTGGTGTTGCTACTACTACTGGTATTGCTACCACTTCTGATGTTGCTACCACTACTGGTATTGCTGCTACTACTGGTGTTGCTACAACTACTGTTGTTACTACTACTACTGGTGTTGCTACCACCACTAGTGTTGCTACCATTACTGGTGTTGCTACTACTACTGGTGTTCCTACCACCACTGGTGTTGCTACCATTACTGGTGTTTCTACCACTACTGTTGTTCTACTACCACTGGTGTTGCTACCACCACTAGTGTTGCTACCATTACTGGTGTTGCTACTACTAGTGTTGCTATCACTACTGGTGTTGCTACCACTACTGGTGTTGCTACCACTACTGGTGTTGCTACCACTACTGATGTTGCTACCACTACTGGTGATGCTAACACTACTGATGTTGCTACCACTACTGGTGATGCTAACACTACTGATGTTGCTACTACTACTGGTGTTGCTACCATTACTGGTGTTGCTACTACTACTGGTGTTGCTACTACTACTGGTGTTGCTACTACTACTGGTGTTGCTACTACTACTGGTATTGCTGCTACTACTAGTATTGCTGCTACCACTTCTGGTGTTGCTACTACTGGTATTGCTGCTACTACTGGTATTGCTACTACTACTGGTGTTGCTATCACTACTGGTGTTACTACCACTACTGGTGTTACTACCACTACTGGTGTTGCTACTGCCACTGGTGTTGCTACCACTACTAGTGTTGCTACTGATGTTGCTACCACTACGGGTGTTACTATCACTACTGATGTTGCTACCACTACTGGTGTTGCTACCACTACTGCTGTTGCTACCACTACTGGTGTTGCTACCACTACTGGTGTTGCTACCACTACTGGTGTTGCTACCACTACTGGTGTTGCTACCACTACTGGTGTTGTTACCACTACTGGTGTTGCTACTACTACTGGTGTTGATACTACTGCTGGTATTGCTACCACTACTGGTGTTGCTACTACATTTTTTGTTGCTGCTGCTACTAGTGTTGCTACCACTACTGGTGTTGCTACTACTATTGGTGTTGCTATCACTATTGTTGTTGCTATCACTATTGGTATTGCTACCACTACTGGTGTTGCTATTACTACTGGTGTTACTACTACTTCCGGTGTTGTTACCACTACTGGTGTTGCTTCTAATACTGGTGTTGCTACTACTTCTGGTGTTGCTACTACTACTGGTGTTGCTACTACTATTGGTGTTGCTATCACTATTGTTGTTGCTATCACTATTGGTATTGCTACCACTACTGGTGTTGCTATTACTACTGGTGTTACTACTACTACCGGTGTTGTTACCACTACTGGTGTTGCTTCTAATACTGGTGTTGCTACTACTTCTGGTGTTGCTACTACTTCTGGTGTTGCTACTACTACTGGTGTTGCTACTACTATTGGTGTTGCTATCACTATTGGTGTTGCTATCACTATTGGTGTTGCTATCACTATTGGTGTTGCTACCCCTACTGGTGTTGCTACTACTGGTGTTACTACTACTACTACCGGTGTTGTTACCACTACTGGTGTTGCTTCTACTACTGGTGTTGCTGCTACAACTGGTGTTGCTGCTACTACTGGTGTTGCTGCTACAACTGGTGTTGCTGCTACTACTGGTGTTGCTGCTACAACTGGTGTTGCTGCTACTACTGGTGTTTACCACTATTGGTGTTGCTACTACTACTAGTGTTGATACCACTGTGGTGTTGCTTCTACTACTTTTGCTGCTACTACTACTGGTGTTGCTGCTACTACTGGTGTTGCTACTATTGCTGGTGCTGCTAGTACTTCTGGTGCTGGTTTTCTGGAGTTGCTGCTGGTGCTGCTACTATTGCTTGTGCTGTTGCTACTATTACTGGTACTGCTACTATTACTGGTGTCGTTACTACTATTACTGGTGCTGTTGCTGCTACTACTGATGCTGCTGGTAGTGCTTCTGGTGCTGCTACTACTGCTGTTGGTGCTGGTACCGGTACCAGTGCTGGTACTGCTGATGTGCTGATACAAGTGCGGCTACTAGTACTGCTGCTACTAAGAGTCTATCAGCGTTGCCTCTTACGCTCCAGAGCGTGGATATGGTAATGCTCCGGGTGGTTAATATTGTTCATTAGTATTTGCTAATGCTGGCGCCGGCCCACCTACTTCATTACACGTCCCTGTGTACCCAGCAGAGAGGTGCCTTCTCGTCACCTGGGGTTCTTGCAGACGGGGGGTGAGAAAACACAGGGGTTGAGGCTGGGAGAGGTTGGGAGAACACTGAGATGGGAGATGGTGTTTGGGGGTGACTTAATAGGGGTAAGAAGTGGATTAAGTGAGGTGGGAGGGATGGAGTAGAGACCAGGGAAGGAGAAGAGGAAGAGAGCAAGACGTAGAAGGGGAAATGTGAGGAGTTGACGTTTGAAGTGAGTGTATATATATATTACAGTCAAACACTGTAATACATTATAATAAACTTCAGTATTGTCTAACAGGGGCTCCATGTACCTCTTAGGAGAGCATAGAGCCTCTGCTGGAAGTGCGTTAACACTCCGTAGGATACAATAATATTTTATACTATTCTTTCCTAAAGGAATATTTTATTAATCCTACTTAAAAATTACATGTAGATAAATTATACAGTTTAATATTAATCAAGAACAGTAAATAACAATGGCTTCAAATTTTGAAAAAAAATTGTGCTTTGGAGAAGTTTTTTTTTGCTCTATGGTTTTTGTGTTGCTGAAAATGGATACTATAATAATAACAATCGACTGGATAAAATAAGTTGTAAGTATTTTTATACAATTACGCATTGTGGCTATATGAAATGTACATATGGTTTAAACAATTAAACGATGTGATTATAGAAGGCTCTATATATGGATTGAAAAATACGTATTGTGGGTTTGACCCAAGAGCCCTTCCCAGGTCGAACCTAACAGCAACCAGTCTGGGTCCATATCTTCATAAACAGAGATAATTTGCAATTTTAAGCAACATTTCTGTATTCAGTGACTCAAAATTAGTAAAGAATAAGTAGTTTTATTTCCGTAGCATTCTAGCTGTAGACCAGTGTAATCCGTCAATATATTTTGGGTGTTAATTCAGTCCTCGGTCTGTACATGGAGTTTGATATAGATAATAATAGGTAATAAAAGCTGGACAATCCAGTGTACAGCGAATCACTTGGTGAACATTCCGTTCCCGTAGAGTTTCTAAGCTGACAGACGACTCCGTTCAGAGAATAATCTAACTTAATCTATTCTAACAATCTAAAATCTGACCTAACTTAACTGAATCTAATGTAATCTAACCCAACATATTTTAGCGTAATCTAGTCTAAACTAAATATCTCATTCTAATCTAAACTAAGGTAACCTAGCCTAATCTAACGAAACTTGACGTAACCTAAATTAAACTTAACTAACATATAAAACTAAACTAATATATAAAACTAAACTAATAATACTAAATTAATATTAAACTTAACTAATATATAAAACTAAACAAAAAACTTAATCTTATATGTAAACCTAAACTTACATGAAAACCTAAACTAACATATTAAACTAAACTAACATGTAAGTGCCAATTGAGATAAATTAAAAAAAAAACTAATTATTCCAATGCCAAGCTAGTGGATGGATGGAGGCGGCCCTCGGTATTCTTCCCCCGTGGACCAGAGCAGCAACACAGTGGTGACAGTGATGTACAGCCAGACAAAGGTCAAAGGGAAGAGGTGTTGGGGGGCTTATACCCCTCAGCACAAGGAAAGATGTGTTGTGGGGGCTTATACCACTCAGCACAAGGAAAGATGTGTTGTGGGGGCTTATACCACTCAGCACAAGGAAAGAGGTGTAGTGGGGGCTTATACCGCTCACCACAAGGAAAGATGTGTTGTGGGGGCTTATACCACTAAGCACAAGGAAAGAGGTGTAGTGGGGGCTTATACCCCTCACCACAAGGAAAGATGTGTTGTGGGGGCTTATACCCCTCACCACAAGGAAAGATGTGTTGTGGGGCTTATACCACTCAGCACAAGGAAAGATGTGTTGTGGGGGCTTATACCACTCAGCACAAGGAAAGAGGTGTAGTGGGGCATACCCCTCACCATAAGGAAAGATGTGTTGTGGGGGCTTATACCACTCAGCACAAGGAAAGAGGTGTAGTGGGGGCTTATACCCCTCACCACAAGGAAAGATGTGTTGTGGGGGCTTATACCACTCAGCACAAGGAAAGAGGTGTAGTGGGGCTTATACCCCTCACCACAAGGAAAGATTTGTTGTGGGGGGCTTATACCACTCAGCTCAAGGAAAGAGGTGTAGTGGGGGCTTATACCCCTCACCACAAGGAAACATGTGTTGTAGGGGCTTATACCACTCAGCACAAGGAAAGAGGTGTAGTGGGGGCTTATACCCCTCACCACAAGGAAAGATGTGTTGTGGGGGGCTTATACCACTCAGCCCTGCGTAACCAGGGACTTTATATTATGTCATTGTTAACTGTTAGGTCTTTATAAGCTGTATCATGTACTTGTAGAAATAAAGATTATTATTATTATTATTATTATTATTATTATCATCATTATTATTATTACTTTTATGAGGGGTTTATACCCCTCAGCACAAGGCAAGAGGCGTCATGGGGAGGGGAGGATGGCCTTACCCATCTGCTTAAAAAATGGTGAGTTGTAAGAGTGGGTCGATGGTTAGGTAAGTAACTCGCTGGGTTTAAGTGGGTGAGTAGCGAAGTAACAGTGTAGTGAGAAAGTAGATTGAGATCAGATTTGTTGATTGCCTGAGTTATTGTCTGAGTTGGCTGCTGTATGGGTGGTTGCTTTGGTGGATGGGTGGAGCAACTGGATTGGCTGCTAGGTTTTGGGTTGAGTGGGTGACTTCGCAGCTGTATGGGAGGGCGGGTGACTTCATGTTTGTCTAGTTACATTGGTGGCTGGATGTTCGGTTTGGTTAGGTATAGTTTGTCAGGAAAGAGGATAAGTGTTTCCTGACGCGGGGTCTTAGTCATATGATGAACCGCAGCTAGGGTTTTTGGTCATCTGACGGAGGCCTTCCTCTGGCTTACCGGTTCACCCCTTTAAAAATTATAGTTACGAATGTAACCATTAGATTGAAAAGGTGGTGGCTGGATGTTGAGTAACTGGTTTTATAAGAGTGCTGCTTAGTGAATGGCCAGATAGGTTTTTCTGAGACTATGCATGAACTAGTAGGTGGGTGGATAGGTAAGTGGGTGACTTTGTTGGGTGGCTGGGCGGGTAAGTGGGTGGGTAGGTGACGCTGGGTTACTTTAACTAATGAAACACAGGGGTATAACACTCTTAATATCGGTGAGTGCTCTAAATTACCCCAACCAACAAAAAAAATATTGCAGCGTGCACAGCAGTTGAGAGTGATTCTTGCAAGAGACCACCTCACCACCTCTACCAGCTAGTAGTTGTTAGTGATGTCACCACCAGCTGGTAGACGTCAGTGATGTCACCACCACCAGCTGGTAGACGTCAGTGATGTCACCACCACCAGCTGGAAGACGTCACTGATGTTACCTCCAGATGGATTACGTCGGTGATGTCACCACCACTAGCTGGTAGACGTCACTGATGTATCCTCCATCTGGTAGATGTTAGTGATGTTATCTCCATCAGCTGGTAGACGTCAGTGATGTCACCTCCACCAACCGGTAGACGTCAGTTATGTCACCAACACTGGAAGAAGACGTCACTGATGTTACCTCCAGATGGATTACGTCGGTGATGTCACCTATACCAGCTGGCAGATGTCAATGATGTCATCAGCTGGCAGATGTCAATGATATCATCAGCTGGCAGATATCAATGATGTCATCAGCTGGCATATGTCAGTGATGTCACCTCAACCATCTGGTAGATGTGACTCTGATATCACCTCCACCAGCATGTAAATATCACTGTTACTTCCACCAGCTGGTACGCCTCAGTGACGCCGCCTTCACGAGCTGGTAGATGTCACCCTGATGTTATTTCCAGCTGATAGATGTCAGCACCTTCTTATCATTAGTATGATGATAATTTCATTACCTTTTAGGTACGAGTGTGATCCTTCCAGCATGTAAATATTTTGGTTGTATCTTAAGTACTTTGTGGATACCAGCGTCATGTTATTCCCAGTGCCTTGTAAAAACCAGCATGATGTCACCTCCAGGTACCTTGTTATCCTCATTGTGATGTCAATCCCAAGTAGTGTATATATGGTCAATATGGCCACACGCAGAGCAGCCGTTTTTTAAAATGAGTATTTTTCGGCTCCCGCTCCACCCAGGATGAGATAAGTTGCTGGATAGCACCGCTAGAGAGCTTTCTTTTAAGAACATAAGAACATAAGAAAGAAGGAACACTGCAGCAGGCCTACTGGCCCATGCGAGGCAAGTCCAAATCTCCAACGGCTTAAGCCAATGCCCCGACCCAGCCAGGTCAGGTTACATTCACTTAAGGAAGGAGCACTGCATCTGACCTAGTAGCACAACCTAGTCAGGACCAATTCACACCCAACCGCACCCACTCATATAATTGTCCAGCCGACCACCTGGTCAGGTCACTTCCACTTAAGGAATTAGTACAGGTCAGGTTACATTCACTTAGGAAGGAGCACTGCATCTGACCTAGTACAA